>CM072824.1:35447884-35823684 GCA_036937905.1 Salvia rosmarinus | reverse complement strand
AATCAAACTAATAACAAGAATAACGGCAATAAACAAGAAGAATAACTCAAGAACAAAGTGGCGGTACCACCGCCCCAACAACAACAGAACAACAGAGGCGGCAACCACCGCTAACGCCAAGAATGAAGAAAGAATAAAGCTGTGAACAACCGCCAATCAGCTGTGACCCCTGCGCACCCCGCCGCAGTAGCTCACCCAAGACAGGATACAGAAGTAATGTAACTCAAGGAAACTCGTGTATGGAGTTCTTCCAACCCACTTATAGATCGTTTCGATACGGGCTTCAGATTCTTTATTGCAAATCATGAGAAATGCTGGCCTTAGGTCTGCGCGCCGATATGAGAATCTCATCGCCATGAGGAATTATGACTGCTATACTTTTGCTCGAACTCAGAGTCGACATTAGGATCACTTAAGGTTCCGCTAACGATCTAAACATAATACCCATGGACGATGTAGACATAATCCTAGAATGGATCGTTAGCTAAGAATCATTCCACGATTCTCTGTAGAAGGAAGAAAATTTCGTTTCACTTTCCGGACAGAAGCTACGCGATTTCCATGGATCAGATAAGAAGAGTGCCAATAGTGTCAAGTACAAGCAGGAGGATGATGAACCGTAAAGGATGTCTTGCATTCCTCGTTATTTGAAGAGGGATAAACCCAAGCACGGTAGAAGACATTAAGTTGTCCAGAATTTTCTGGACGATTTTCAAAATCTACCAGACTACCTCCACGATAGACATAGAGTTTACCATCGACTTGGAACGTGGTCAGCCCGGTCGGCTCTATGGACGGCCCCAAAGGAGCTTGAAGAGTCAAAATCCAAACCAAGAGCTTTTGATCAGGATTTATTAGGAGTGTTTCACCGGGGAGCGCCTGCTTTGTTGAAGAAAAGGATGGTTCTTTGAGGATGTGCATCGATTATAGAGAATAAATAAGACGACACTAAAGAACAAATACCCTTTACCTGCAATGATGACCGCTTGATCAATTCGAGGAGGTGTATTCTCAAAATCGATCTTAAGTCGATACCACCAGCTGAAAATACGGCCGACGATGTACAAGATGTGATTCAACCAGATATGGCCACTATGAGTTCATAGTTATGCCATTCGGATTAACCAATGCACCAGCCGTATTCATGGAACTCATGAAGAGTATTTCATCCATTTGGATAAATTTGTTTTGGTCTTCATAGATGATATCCTTATTTACAGAAAATGAAGAGGATCATAGGAATATCTAAGAACGGTTTTAAACCTGAGAAATGAAAGACTCTTTGCTAAGTTTAGCAAATGAGTTTTGGTGCAAGGAAGTTATGTTCCTTGGACACATCGTGGTCTCATAAGGCAAGAGATCCAACAAGGTAGAGGTCGCAAGAATGGAAATCACCAAGACTCAAAGACGAGATTAGAAGTTTCCTAGATTAGCCTGGCTTATAGAGATTCATCGGGATTCTCCAAAATTGCAAGGCCAATAACCCACCTACTCAGGAATCAAGTTGTTGTGATGAGTCAGGCAGTTTCCAAATACTAGAAAAATCGACTTGCACTCAGCTCTAGCCCTTGGCGGACAAGGAGTAGTGGTCTATACAGCATCTAAGACCGGCCGGGTGTGTTTTGATGCAAGAAGGAAAGTGATAGCTACGCATCCCGACAACTCAGCCCCACTAACTGAACTACCCAACTCACGATTGAATTAGCACGTAGTTCACGCCTGAAAATATGGAGACACCATCTCAGGCGTGAGATGTGAGATCTTCACGACCATAAAAGTTTAAGTATTTCTTCAACAAAGGATCAACATGAGAAAGAAGATGGTTTGAATCGTAAAAGATTACGACGTGGTATTAACTATCACCCAAGGCGAATGTAGCCGACGCGAGTCGTAAGAGCCATACCAAGTTAGGATGCTCTTTGACAAGAGGAAAACTCATGAAGAGTTTGGGAGAATGAGGATTAAATTGGTGAACCACCCGAGACACAGAGTATCGCTACACTCACACCGACTCCGATCTAAGAAAAGAATTGTCAAGAGAAGGATGGAGGAAAAGTTGAAAAGATCCGAGAAAGACTAAGGTCTCAAGGATCTAAGAATTTCCAAGAGGCCGGATAACGCTTTATTGTTTGAAGGTAGGATATGCTCTCGAAACGCAGAGCTTCGTAATCTAAATCATGAGTGAGGCTCACACGCCATACACCGCCCACCCAAAGCTAAGACGTATCAGACCAAGGAAAATTTTGGGGAAGGCATGAAACGAGACATACTTCTTTCAGAGAACGCTGCCTTGTTTGTCAACAAGTGAAGGCAGACACAACGACCTACGGAAGTTACAACCGCTAGAAATCCCCAATGGAAGGGACGATATAACGATGGATTTCAAGCTTACCCAAATCGAGAAGAAAACACCATAGGGTAATGGATAGCTTACCAAAAGTGCTCACTTTCACCTATTCAAAGCACTTATGGATCCGATAAGTCGCCCACCGAGTAGGAAATTGTACGACCACATGGAGTGCCAAATCTATTACCTCCGATCGAGACTCCAAGTTCACATCCAGATTCGGATTAGCTTGACGAGAACGGGTACGCAGATTAAATTTTCACACAAACCGATGGATAAATTAAAGAACTTGGAAAGGAAGATATTTTACCGATGATTCTTCTATCAAGCGACGATAGGTGGCCCACACGGCCTCGATGGCAAAATGTAGATCCACTTTATCGATGAAGTCGTGAGAGAAAGTTATAGGGCTCGATGCAGACTAAATGATCGAGATCGCTCGGAGATTAAACTAAGGATAAAAGAGGCTCGGATAGAAAGTCTTACGACACGCGAGATCCGAACTACGATTTGAGGATGGAGACAAAGTATTTCTAAGGTCTCTCCATCAAAAGGAATCGCGTGTTCGACTAAAAGGAGTTGAGACCCCGCTTTATAGACCATATGAGATCCTAGAAAGGATAGGTCCAAGAGTTTATAGGTGGCTCTTCCGCCACACCTGTGGAATGTCCATAATGTTTTCACGCCTCACAATTACGAAAATACGCTCACGACCCAAAGCACGTGATTCACCAAGACGACGTGATCCTAGCCGAATGAGCTATAAGGAAGAACCCGCACCATACTGACCACAAAGTTCAAGAACCACGGAGCAAGTCGATTCCGTTAGTTAAAGTCTGTGAGACACCACGCACACGAAGAAGCCAGGGAGCTAGAAGAATGAGAGAAAATACCCGACTTATTTTCTAGAGGTATACAAATTTCGGACTAAATTTGTAGAGGTGGAATGTAATATTCCAAAGAAACAATATACGATTATTTTCAAACCGTATTGTGGTTTTCGTCAGATATTATCTTTTACGACATCGAACTGTGATTTGATACGATATCGTTATACGATTCCTTTCATAATTCACTAAGGATTGTGAATTAAAGGATTGAAATATTACAAATGATTTGTCAATATATTTTAACGCCAAACGCCGATAACGCCTTTTCATGAAATTTTCGAGCGTGAAGCTTGGAATTAAATTCCATCTTAATTCCTTTATTAAGAGGAATATATTTATTTAGTAAGTATGAACTTACTACGCACCATTTTGAGATGAGTCGATTTTGAACATTTGAGACGTTAACGCTCTGAGACGCTTTGTAAATCAAGTTTAATGCTCGAAATTATAATAATTAATTTCCTATTAATATTTTATATAATTTCAGTATTATTAGTTATTAACAATCAATTTTCAGTTATTGAATTCGATAATTTGATATTGAAATTTTCAAAACCCTAAGTTTATAAACTTTGGTTTCTCACATGAAATGACACTATTAAATTATCATATGGTATCTAAACTTTATAATATGATATATGGGTGTTATTAAGCTATGAAATCAGTTTTTAGACCATTAAAATCAACAGATTTTTATAATTTTCAAACCTAAATTCAAATTAGTGGTTTTGTCATGTAATTAATGCTATAATTTTACCTATGATATTATTTGATATCTAAATCATATATTATGATATATATGTGTATATTTGGAACGAAATGACATGAGTATCAATAATAGGTGTGATTTGTATTTTATTCCTATTTTCCTAATTTTGACTCATTTATGTTTCATTATGTGATGATTTAATTATTTTAATGGTCAATATATCTATGACCTATACTATGATTAATATATAGTATTAGGTGTAACAAAATTAAATCACCCTATAACACCTTAAGCTACGGCTACACCCTCACTCAACCAATCTTGTCACCTTTTCACCACCAATGCATGGGCACCTTTGCACATTAATGATCATCCATAGTGCCATTAATGGCTGCAGATTTTGTGCCATTTTCGGCAAATCGAGAGAGAGAGGGAGATGATAGAGACTCTTCACTTACACCCCACCTCTCATACCCCACTCAAAATTTTAACTCATTTTCCCCATTTTCTCTCCCATTCAGCAGAAAAATCGAGAGCCTCTTCCCATTATTTTCGAAAGCTCCTCCATTCTTCTCCATTTCTCCTCCAAACCTTGGTACTATATTGTTCTTGTTAATCCTATTCCATCCCAAGGTAAACATGGACCATAAATATCGATTCTTACCTCTTTATTTCATGAAAATCGAACTGTTTATATATAATATGTGTATGTTCAATGCTATATGTATGTATATGTATGTTTTAATGTTCTAGAGCATGAGATGTTGTTCTTGATGATTTATTTGAAAATATATGAAATGTATGTTAGATAATCATGTTGTTGTTCATTTGATTTTTGAATGGATCTAGTGTTATAAATTTTCAACCATATGATATGTTTAAAATAATTTTGAAAATGTTAAAATACATATGATAACAATGCTTCTCATATTTTCTAAGATGTATTATTGATGTATGTTATGATTTAAACCTATGGTATGTTAATTAAAATTTTGAAAACCCTAGCTATTTATTTTAAAAATCCGTGAGCTTGTTAAATAAAGACCTGGTGTATAATTTTTGTTTTAATCATATAATGACATATTAATGCTTTAATGTGTTGTTTATATGTTATATGTTTAATTAGAGTTTTGAAAACCATATGCTTAAAATTTAATTAATACGTGAGCCTTTGGAAAATATATGTTGATGTATGATTTTATTTTTGAACATGTAATGGTGTTTTAATGCTTTAGTATATTATTTATGCATTGTGTAAATTAATTAGAATTTTGAAATCAAATACTATTTTAAATCAAACAAACCGTGAGCTTGTTGCCTGAAGGTGATGATTTAATTAGTTTTGATAAATATTATGATGTTATTACTATACTATAGTGTATAAACATAGTATATAATTGTTGAATTTTAAACTAAATACTAAATTTAATCGAAAAGTAGAGCATTACAAGCTCATATGGTGACGATTTAAATTATTTTGTTGATGTTATGATGTTACAATGTTATAATATAATGTTTATTGATGTTGGAATTTATTTAGAATTTTAGAAATTGTTTGTATTTATTTGGTAATTATCTTATTATTACCGTGAATATTGTTACATATTGTGAAATAAATAGATATGATGAACTATGGGTTATATAAATATTATATACTGATGTTGGGATGTTATAATGAGTATGTATCAATTTTGGGAATTTTTGGATGATTATTCCCTATTATTTTGAATTACCGAAAATATATATATGTATATATATAAATAATTAGCAACAGATTATATGAATTTCATAAATTATATTCTGGACCATAGTATAATAATACACTATATGAATTTAGAAAATTTTCAAAAGTCATTTATATTTTAAGTTAATTATCTAATTATCGATAATTAATAAGGATTTTAAAATCCTTTTTAAACAGTTTATTAATGAAAATTACTAAAATAATATTCTGGACAGTTTTTAAATTTTACAAAATTTTATAAACATAGATTGCTATGTTTGAGACAACGCTCATTTTATAACGTTTAAAATACCAAAATATTTTATTTATAATAAGGTTATTAAAATGCAAAATAACTATAAGTCCTGATTTACAAGATAAATCGAGATAGGACTTACGCTTTCAAATCGATCAAATTCGATTTATAAAACAAAATGTAAGAAATTACTTTCAAAAGTCAAAATCTGCGATTTTAATCAATGTCGACTTCGTGACTTTTCAGTCAAACGATCGACTATACGCTTATAAAAACGCCAGACTGAAGATATACTAATTAAGTATGATACTCATTAGTAAGAAAAGATTTCACAAATGAAATCCATATATCGAAACGATCTTATCGCTGAAAGATCTCAAGAACGAACAAGTCAATCGAACGCAGTAGAGACGTATCAATTCACTAGAATTCTTACATCGATATGAAATATCGAAGTTTATTTTAGTTTCGAAAGTCTCGAAGACTTGACGACGACTAAACCTCGCCAGCCAGGGACAAACGGGATTTGGTTACAACGACAACTAGGACTTTACAAACCACAAGTCCAGCGGGCTTCTTATCTTTAAAAGTGGGCCTTTTCACCCCACTAAAATGTGACTCATCGTTATTTCAAATGAGTTTATTTACAAGACTTATCCTACAATGCTAACAAATGTTTTACGCATTACCGCCAAAATATTTCGCTTTGTGTATGGATCCTATCTCGTATGCCCGGTAGGTGTGGAGAGTTGGAACTATTATATCAATTGTTGTGGAGACCCAACCTTTTAATGTCGGGTCCCTGTCGATGATAAATGCCGCTAGGATTGGCGTGAAGGTTGGAACTATACGTGGTTAACATATGCTGCAGAGGATCTGTGTCAGACGGATTACGGGGTCACGGCGTCAGATGGAGGCCTCCTCTCGACGCTTATTATTTATTTATTATATGTATGTGACTATGAGATATGGACCATACACACCAAGAAAATGCTCGCCGAGCTATGTTTATTTAACCGAATGATTTGGTAAGACAAGGCATTTTAACTAAAACCTCGCGACTTACCCGATATTGGCACAGAATCCAAATCAATCAAATGTTTTGCATGAGCCCACTAAGTGCAATTTCTTGTACTTAGCCCGCATGTTTGTTTTAAAGGCGTTGAGCTCCGGGATGATGGGAAAGTGTTGAGAGTCCTGTCCTCGACCGATTTATCAATTTGTGGTTTATACTCAATCATATCATCATATGTATTCACACACTTTACCGCTCACACTCGAACTTCCTTATTTAGCTTTATGTTTTTAAACTATTGATGCCCATCGGATCGTGCCAAGTTTTGGGGTCCGATGGCCTAAACCTTTTCAAAACAATATAACATCATCTCGTATTCGCTCAAGCATGTTAGCTTATTTTCACGCATCTCTATTTTATCCATGTAACCCCTAAAGTACTACCCTAGTACTAGTCACCTCCATCCGGTTGGTCTGAATGGGTCGGACACTTTATTATGATATAATACAAGACTTATTAGCTTATTAATTTTAACTCATACACGTATTTATACTATAGTTTAAAACTAGAATTTTCCAATTCTATCTTATGCCATTTTCGAACACCACTAGATTTTAAACCTAGATTACTTGTTCAAATTGATCACCACCTTATCTCTTTACACAAGTGGATCCTTATCATATCTAAAGAGATCTTATCTTATCTCCACATTTAATAAGTAGATTTGGTATCAACTTAATAAAACCATAGAATTTTCGTCAACACCATATAGGTGTCACCCAACTTGTGCAACTTGTAATACACCTCATTTTATCCTTAATGATGTCATAATAATATAATAATTATCATATATCATTAATTGAATAAGAATATAAATAAATTTGTACTTAAGAAACCCTAATTTTGAAAATCACTAAGTTGTTCCCAAACATTTTATTTGCTTGTATAAAATAGCTACTACATAGTTATGTGACATATTATATGTCTTAGATAATAATTTAATCATAGAAAATAATTTAGATTCACAAACCCTAATTTTGGGAAATTAGGTTTTCAAACCCTAATTATCGGGGCTTTAAATTCTATAATTCCCTAGCATTATTTTGATGATAAATACTGCTCCTATATCATAAAATAATCATAGAATTTGAATTTTATAATTCTATGATCGTTGACGAAGTTATCGACTCATCTCTAAAACCGCATGTTTGAAACGCCTCAAAATGTTCATAGGAATTATCTCTATAACGCTCAAAATAAAGTTTGTTACAACTTTATTTATTCCTATAATAATAGAATTCTAAATTAAGCTTAATAGCTTAATAATATCAGAGACGAATCCGATTCTATCCGACGTTAGAATATTACGCTTTGAAGGAATATCGAAATTATATTCCTTAATCACTACGCAGCTGAATGTCACAGCACTTTATTAACTTATGATTGGTCAAAGTCAAATGTCGACTAATTAAGATTTGAATTAATAATACTAATTACGTAATTTATTATCGTAATTCAAGATAAATTTTAGGATATTACATTCTACCCCTTAAAATAAATTTCGCCCTCGAAATTAGCATACCGAGAAATACGGTTATTTGCACTATAACAACCTCAAGTTTCCACGTAACTTTCTTTTCGTTCATGGTCTCTTCATCGACTTTCACCAACGCAGATACTTCTTTCTTAACCGCTGAACTGACGCTTAAAACAATCGCAGACTCTTCTTCATATCTCATATTCGATAAGAATAACGCCATCATCATGGTCATGTATTTTGGACCATATTCGCATTTTCCTTAGCTATAACACGGAAAATTCTGCACTTCCCAACTGATGGAAGTACAATCTATGGGTCGCTAGGCCTTATCCTTCTAGGATCTCCAAGGTCCTATAAAACATAATCTCAACTTTCTTTTTCTCCCAACATTGAAATTTTTTCAATGGAGAACTTTAATATACTTTGTCTCTGATTCAAGATGCAACTCATAACTCGCATATCAACAAAGACTTTTGTCTATCATGAGCTTCTTTCTTCATCGCCTAATTCGCAAACATTTCATTCATTCCTTTCACGAATTGGCTTTAAACTTTCCTCTTATTTACTTACTTTATCTCAATAAAGAGATGATCGATACTTTCTTTTATACTATACCTTATGGCTATGTTGTCTACGCTATTGTCGTGAGGTAAACTTAATAAGTGGAAGAGCACGTTTCAACTTATACCTCAATTGTTTTATAAGCCAATTCATAATCTACCGATTCGAGCCATGTCTCTGCTTGAAGAAGCATCTTAAATTCTTATGATCTATGAAGATCTCACACCTCATCATAAGGGTGATATCAAACTTTAATACGGATATTTCTTAATTTTAAATTCGAAGTTAGGTAGTTTTATTCATTGAACTAAGTTGTAATGCATAGCAACACCTTTCTCTCTGCATTATCATATAGTCTAGTCAATCTTTGGGAGGCTCACCGCATTTATCAATCCAAGAAGACTTTATTCCTTTTGGGGTAACTATATCGTCGTCCTTACTACGCGAGAATCCTTTATGAGTTTCGATAGTAACCAGAAATTCTAAGAACCGAATTTCGCTTGGGTCGCGCACTAATTCTATCCTCGACGTTTCAACCTTTACCGTTCTCCTCGATTATTTTGGAAGACACAACGTGTCTAAGGAATATTATTCTTTCGCTTTAAATAATCGGGCGAGAATTGCTTGACTTTGAGTCGCAAGATAGTTCTCAAAAGCTCTATACTCTTTCTTGCCCTTCAAATAGATAAGAATATCATCTATGATGATTTAAGACAATTTGTCTTAGATGCGGAACACTGATTTTGAGGTTCATGAACACGGTGCATTAGTTGGTCCGAATGGCATGACTATAACTCATAGTAGCCACATCTTGTTCGGAGCCATTTTGGGTACATTGTTAGCTCGCGTTTAAATTGATTATAGTCCAAATGAGATCGGTTCTCGTGGACTACTCTGTTTTTCCACCGACAATACTGCTTATCCTGGTAATAGATTATTAACTCTCGATAATCTATATACTTTCTTAATGGCTATCTTCTTCTTTGACAAGCAAGTCGGGTGTTTTCTGATACATGGTTCGATGAAACTTAGATTTTATAGCTTTTAAACGTGAATCTTTATCTTTTCACTTTCCTTGAATCCATTTGATAAAGGTACTTTTAACTTGGTTTAATAATGGTTCTAACTCAATAGTAGAATTCTAGCCGCTATCGAATTTAGCCGCTATCGTGGTAATTCTTTGCTGTGGTATCTCTAGAAATTCTCGAAAAATTTTCACATCCTCTACCTTCATTTCGCTATCCATCCTTTGTTAGATAAAGCAGAATGCTCGACATCCTTTTGTTTAATAATCCCTTATTTGTAGTGGGTATGGTTGGAATTTCCTTCCTATGTGGATTCCAGTAAATTGTGAACTTTTATTCGGAGAAATGGAACGAAATTTCCTTTTCCTTGACGGATTTTGGAATGGTTTTACTAATCAATTTCTTTTTAGATTATCTCATGTCTTATATAGGTACTATGTTCAAGTTCTTTACTAAAGTCTTAAGTGATTCTAAGTTCAATTCTAAGTTCGAGTAAACACGCCATGATCCTTCTTTTAAGTGAAGAGATTCTCATCTTTGATGTATCCACGATGCTCTTACTATCCTTGTGATAATGAAATGTGAAGCACTCTTCTTAACCAAAGTATTTTAGGTAAACCGAGAAGTTTTTCATACCTACCATTATTTCCTGGTTTTGCTCATTTTGTCATTATCATACTTTGCCTTGAATATATCTTTACTATCTTCTCGACATTCTATGTTTATTTCCTTTCAATGCTAAGGTACCCAATATTTCACCTTATGGTCATCTCATAAATATGAAACTCTTTTCAATTAGATTCACCTAAAGGTCCTTCCTTGTGAATTCTTTCCTTTATTCGCTTGAGCATATTTTCGCCAATTTCTTTAATAGTTATCTCACTTGATTAATTACTAAATTACGATAAGAGCTGCTTTTGTCTCTATAAACTTAGGGTACGAGTTTTATCTCAAATAACAAATCTACTTGATCCACTTTTTCCTTTCAAAGGATTTGCTTTACTTATCGTAATCAAACTGCTTGCAAAACTTATCTCATGTCCCGCTATATCATAAGCGATAGTGGTAATTTCTCACTATTCTCAACTCGCTTTTTTTCGAGCATGATATCCAAAGTTATATTTCTTTTATACTTTAATTCTCACTTTTAAGATCAAGAACGCCATCATTACAATCTAGACGTAAGGTAGTATGTTTGTACTCATAACTTATATTCCAAGTACCAATGTCCTATCGCCAAATCTCAACTTCGTATCTTTCTTCTTGGTTTAAAACTAGGAATAGCCTAGCCACTCACATATCTTATTATTTGATCCGTTGATCATACTATCTTGGTTTAACCAGCCTCAAATTCTTGGAATCAATTCCACTTAAACATAATCTTATTGATTTAGGGATGAGCGAGAGACTTATTAATGGAGATGTTTTCATTCCTTTATATCCATCAAGTGTCTTATTCATCTCCATACTTAAAGTCCGACCTTCTAACGAGGTTTTAGGGACAATCAACTATTTTAAAGATAAGTTGTATTCTTTCTTATTATGATATAAGAGGAGGCATATCAAGGATATATAATATACTTTCTTTGCTTTTATTCTAGCACTCAATGCTATAAAGTATCTCGTCATGACTTAATCATCATACTCTCGTGGAGGTATAACTATCGTTATCCTCAATCGTAAGCCCATTAGGTCATGCATCAATGTGCACCATAGAAGAGAATATATCTTATCCCTTCGAGAACTTCTTTACATCATAACTTGATGTCTATCACTTTCGATTAGAAAACTTAAGTGACGGAATAAGTCAATCTTGTCTCATACTTACGGTTTCAAGCTTTGAAGAAGAATTCATGACAATTTAAAAGAAGTATTGGTTTACAACCCCGATGACAATCTCAAAGATTTGAATCAATATACTTTTGAACCTGAATAATTGGGATATAGGGTCCAAGACCGTAATGACGACTCCGAGATTTCTTTGGTCATATGGGGATGCACCCACAAATACTTTCTCACTCACAGGGTTTGGCTTCAAAGAACACGATAAAATTTTGGTTTTGTAAACTTCTTTCGTAAAAGTAGACATGCGGTGATTTCTCAATCAAACTAGATCATAGAGTTAAACTCAATGACAGAATTGAGTAGATCTTGAAACCTTATACAGCTCGTAATAGGTTATCAAAAGTTTCTATGTACGCATAGCTCTTCTTATACCATCGGGAATCTTATTTTCAGCACTTTCTAATATTCTTGCTATACCGTAAGGTTTTCGTTCAGGACATCATAGACTAGTCTTTAACTGATTCTCACGAATTCAAGACGGAATCAAGGATTTGGGTCTTCATAAGAAATATAGTACCTTGTGATAGGAGTACGTAGGCTAAAACTATTCGTAAATCGAATTCGGTGAAAGAGAATGAGTTAAATAAAAACACGCGCAATGCAGTTTTCGCCCGCGATTTGCCGTGAATGTTTTCGCCACTGCCGAGTATTAGCTCACGCTTATGCTTCGACGGGTTTCTTTTCAAAGTTGTTTAGCTTCCATGTTCCATATTGAACCCGCATCTTGCACCTTTGATCCCTTCTTTGCTTTTGTCACCTTCGTTGAAAACTCAAGTTTGTTTTTAACCAACTTTTCATTCGCTCGAAGTCACTATTTTGCTATAGTTCTGCGGGAATAAAGCTTCTATTTTATACTTCTATGTTCAAGAGGTGAGCATGCTACTTATAGCATCTATGTTCTTTGGGATAACATATCGATTTTCATAAAAACTTTGAATTTTGAAATAAACTTTCAAATAATCATAACATATCTTATACTTTCAGATTTCATGATTTCAACGATCACCTCGACATAGCTATGTCACGCTTTCTTGCTCTCAGAACTCGCTCATATCACGATAACTCATTATCACTTTGACATAAAATTGTCAACTTTTCTCATATCATCGAAAATTTTTGAATGCTTCCAAAACTTTCAACTTTCACATCTTTCACTATTTTCAAAATATGAGTTCAACTGCTTTCAAAGCTTTTCGCTCAACTCTATCACTTTCTAACTTTCAACTTTCAAATTTCAAACCGAAAAGAAGGTTTACCTTTCCGGTCGAGCTTGAGAGATGGAGTGTTGAGATAGTCACCGATTTCTGAAGTCTAGTGACTCAATCTAGACTTCGACTATTGAAAGAAAAGTTTTTTGGTTCAAAGGACGACCGCTCGATACTAATCGTATGTACCGCTAATCTAAAGTATGGATTAACGGATTGTTACTATTAAACAGGATTAAGAAATAACGACCAACAACCTTTCAAGACTTCAAACTGTTATAGATAAACGCATAACCATTTCTATACAAACTAGACCAATGATCTTATAACAAGAGGTTTCGACGATCTCAAGGTGATATGATCAATAATCAAAACATAACTATGTGTTTAAACAATGGAAAGCATGTGAATGCATATATGAATATGCATCCAAGGTTAAACTATATCACACAAAACTCCGACGCTCAACACTTGTCCATCCATCGTCACCAACTGCACATTTAAAACAAACATGCAGGCTAAGTACAAGGATGCACTTAGTGGACTTACGCCAAAATCATTTTATTTAATTACATCGCCCATTAGTATAACACGAGGTTTTAGTAGAAATAACTCTGAATACCAAAATACTTTTATCACTTTTTCAAAAGATCGCTCGCGAGCATTTTTCGTATGTATGATCCATATCACGAACACTTTCTCATAACTCTCACCGTAGAAGTAGACCTCCTTCTACGTACGCGACGGCCAAGATGTTAACGGCTCACACACCTATGGTGTACACGTTAATCCGTGCTAGGAATTCTACATCTAGCACATGATCGATATCGATTTTCTATAAAGTTGGGAGACCACAACTCGATAACTTTCATGGTTCGCTAACCATCTCATGATAGGATAATACGTAAAACATAAACATTTTGGGTCGTAATAACAATTCATAATCATTTCTCAACCGAAAGCTTTGTAAATAAATATTTTTCAAGAAAGCGTCAGAATAAAAGGGTTTTGAGTAAAGCCCACCAGATATCGAAGGTCGTGATACCACGGTCTCCTTTCCCACAGATCGCCTGCCCAAGTATCACCTTAACGTGAGAATGATTTTAGTACGTCGGTCACGCTCGATAGAGATAACATAGTCTATAACGTCTACGATCAAATAAGGCTAACGCGACTTATTTTAACGCTTCCTAATCGATTGATGCGATTACGGATTTTCTTCATTTATAAGGAATATTCTATCTTTTAATATATAAGACGCTTTAAGTACTTACGTAACGAAGTTACATTGTTACTAAACGCATTACGCCTCATAGATCACGACATCGATTGTTCACCCGCTGACCTGGTCAACGTTTGTCATCTATTTTGACCAAGTCAACATTTAGTCAACAATTTTGACTTTGGTCAACTTAAAGTCAACATTTGACTTTTTCAATTTCTGTGCAATTTTCGCTTTTAATGTACAATTCTTGTTCCAAAATTCCTATAAAACATACTATGTCCAAAACATCATTTTAGATCATATTATGTAATTACTTTGGTCAAATAAAATCATATACCTTAGAATTGCTATATGGTTTTCGCTCCATAATTTACTAAGTAAACAATTTTTAAAAATTCTAATAAATTCCTAAACACTTAATCATCCTTAACTATGCTTACTATAACATAATTGTTATTTATTATGAACTATTGAATTTAATTTACTCATGTCATATTTCAAACTTGACTTAGGTCCAATTAATTTTTATAAATTTCAATAAATTCCACAACCATATATTATGAATCTACATCATCAATATGACATGATAACACTTAAATATGGTTTATATCTCAACCTACTATCATATATTATAATTTCAAAATCTTGAACTTAGGTACTAAAGTTCTCCAAAAATTCTATATAAATTCATATAGTTTGTTAATACCTAGATTATTATTCCATGCTCAAATTAAAATTAAAAATCAAAATCATCAACATATGATCTACCTATATTTTCAAGTCCAAATTTTAAATTTAATAGCATGCTTAATTTTATGATATAATTATACTACATGCTTAATAACATCATATAAACATAATATCTAAACATATTAGCATAGTTATGAAATTTTCGAAAATTCTATGAACACACTAAGCTTATAACATAAATTCTAATGTATATACTAAGCTTGTAAGAAATCTAACCTTTAATCGGTATGAAATGATCGCTAACGCTTATACGATCTAAGTTGACTCTACACAAAGTGAACACTCTCTTTTCTCCTATTATTTTCGAAACTTTACGGGATGAAGAAACGAGAGCCTCTTCGGGTATTTATATACTTAGGTTAATTATTTTATTATTATTATATGAAAATATCTAAGCCCACTTGTTGCAACCTTATCCCTAACCTTATCAAGAATCTTATCATATCTTATCTTTTAATACTCTATATTATCACCTTATCACTTAATAAATGCATCGATAATGCTTATCACATAGTATAATACATGTGTAATTTTCGATCCTATCTTTAGCTTAGATTTAGATTTTATTTTTCTTGTATTATATACTTTATTATGATATAATACAGATTAATTTAGCGCTATTAATTTTAACTCATACACGCGTATTTATACTATAAGGTTTAAAACTAGAATTTTCCAATTCTATCTTATGCCATTTTCGAACACCACTAGATTTTAAACCTAGATTACTTGTTCAAATTGATCACCACCTTATCTCTTACACAAGTGGATCCTTATCATATCTAAATGAGATCTTATCTTATCTCCACATTTAATAAGGCTAGATTTGGTGCATCAACTTAATAAAACCATAGAATTTTCGGCCAACACCATATAGGTGTCACCCAACTTGTGCAACTTGTAATACACCTCATTTTATCCTTAATGATGTCATAATAATATAATAATTATCATATATCATTAATTGAATAAGAATATAAATAAATTTGTACTTAAGAAACCCTAATTTTGAAAATCACTAAGTTGTTCCCAAACATTTTATTTGCTTGTATAAAATAGCTACTACATAGTTATGTGACATATTATATGTCTTAGATAATAATTTAATCATAGAAAATAATTTAGATTCACAAAACCCTAATTTTGGGAAATTAGGGTTTTCAAACCCTAATTATTGGGGCTTTAAATTTATAATTCCCTAGCATTATTTTGATGATAAATACTGCTCCTATATCATAAAATAATCATAGGAATTTGAATTTTATAATTCTATGATCGTTGAGTCGAGTTATCGACTCATCTCTAAAACCGATGTTTCAAACGCCTCAAAATGTTCATAGGCTAATTATTCTATAACGCTCAAAATAAAGTTTGTTACAACTTTATTTATTCCTATAATAATAGGAATTCGAAATTAAGCTTAATAGCTTAATAATACGTAGACGAATCCGATTCTATCCGACGTTAGAATATTACGCTTTGAAATATCGAAATTATATTCCTTAATTCACTACGCCATGAATGTCACATGCACTTTATTAACTTATGATTGGTCAAAGTCAAATGTCGACTAATTAAGATTCAATTATAATACTAATTACGTAATTTATTATCGTAATTCAAGATAAATTTTCTGGATATTACATCTTAAAGTATCTCCTTCCAAAGGAATACATCGCTTGGAATCAAAGAAAGCTCAACCAAGATTCATCTATACGAGATTCTAGAGAAAGTTGGGTCGTTACGCTGCATTAGCATTGCCCAAGGTACATGACAATATCAACAATGTGTTCCATGTGTCGCAGTATTAAGATATGTGTTTGATCCAAAACACATCATATATCAAGAGATATTGTTCATGAACAAGACCTAAGCTACAAGATAGCTCATAGTGCCTTAGATCGAAAAGAACAAAACCAAGGAAGAATCAATTCCTTTAGTTAGAATCAATGGAAGATCATGGTTTGGAAGAAACGATACGGGAACTAGAAGATTAGATGAAATAAGTACTCGAGCCAGAAGGTACTAAATTTCGAGGACTAAATTTTTGTAATGAGAATGTAATACCCCTGCATTCTCAGAAGGATTAGTCTTGTAAGAGCTTATGAGAAGCATTGCATCCTTAAGAAATAGTTGTTTAAGTTAAAAGCTTTTATGTTGTGAGTCGAAGAGATAGAATCGAGATAGATTCGAGATAGAATCTAGAAAAGATTCTAAATTCTTTATTAGCATGAGAAGATCTAGATTTCAAAAGTCTTGATATGATAAGATATGTGTTCATAGGTCTTGATCCCGAGTCACGATTTCGTAGTCTTGCCTTTTGATATCCGTGTCATTTAATAAACCCGATCAAGAGCAAATTGCTCAAAATGGTTTTGAAACCAAAAATACTTTTGAGTAGTCAAAATATGATGTTTATTTTAGAAAGAAAGATTCATGAAAAATTTCAAACAATTTCTATATTTCTATTTGATTTATTTCAAAATATATATATATATATATATATATATATATATATATATTTTCGAATGAGGACATGACGTCCCTAATAAATCGGGCCTAGCACCAATACGTGTAATAACTGACAATCAAAGCTTATGATATAAACTAAGACAAGCTTATGAGATAAGCTAAGGCAAGTCTTCTAAGATAAGCTATTAAAAGCATGTAATAAGCTAGAATTTTCTAGAAAGTTAGTAGCTTCTTAAGTAAGAATGGAATAGTGAATGATGTTATATATATATATATGTTTAGCATCAAAACACACAATTTCACCTTCTTCATCATTCTCTCTCCTCATTTTCGAAATATACACACACACACACACACCTCCATTCAAGCTCAATTCTACGAAGATCTAACCGATGAATTCACGATCCGCCTTCACATAAAGGTAGATCTTCACCCTAGAACATATTTATGGTTTAAAATTTGAAAATCATGAACTTTGAGGCTCCCAATTTTGGTCCTTTTCAGTTGTTTGAAGGAGCATGTTTTGTTCCATTATTTCGATATTATTTTAGATCTATCGATAAAGTTGTTTAGTGTCGAATTTTCGAGCAGAGTTCATCCTTTGGAAATTTTGAAATTTTCAAAAACATGGAGGCCTAGATCTTGAACTTATGTTGTTGATATGCTTGATATGCCTTCATATATGTGTTGTTGGGTAGATATAAACATGTTTTGAGCAAGAAAACGATCAATCAAACCTATGCAAAACCCCTAAATGGCCGAAACTTATGTCTCACATAAGGTGGGATTTTGATTTTATTTGATCATTTTGACTTCATATTTGGATTCTATGATATGAATAAAGCTTAAATGATTTATTCGGATTTTCACCGACGTATTTTAAAGATGAAAATTTTAGTTTGACGTCAAATTGGGTTTTCAATTCTAAAGCTTTGATCTTTGATTTTGATGATTGATTGATGATCTTTGATGATAGTTGAACATGTATAGAGGTTCATTTATGTTAGATTATGTCTCACGTGATTTTTCACGCTGGTCATAAGCTATGTTTGTAAAGAGTTGTTGGTTTTTGATTAAGATTAGATGGTTTAAGTTTGTTGTTGAGTCCTATATGTTTGTTTAGTCATATGAGGCTTAGTTAAGTCTTGTTATAGGTTTATATGTTAGAGGATGGAATGACCCAGTGTTCATAGACTATAGAGTCTTGAATATCGAAGTTATAGTGTGTGACGCTTAGATAAGATAAATAGTTTATGTTATTGTTGTTCTCGGTATGCTTATATGTTACTCTATGTATGAAGGCCAAGTCTGCAGGAAAGTGAAGGATGTAACGTGTAGTCAACCCGAGTGATTGTTGCCGTGGGTAAAATTCTTTCTAAAGATATGAAATGATATGCTTTTGCATACAAAATGATATGATATGCATTTTATGAAAAGTGACCGACTTGCAAGTTTTTGAGCATAATGCATGACGATGCAGCCATCTACGAGATGGACGATATCGGCCCTATGTCGACGAGTCGCAGAAGGGTTTGTGTACAGAGTGATCGTGAGCTAAATGGCCAATCACGGTGTTTGAGTGAGGCCTACTTCTCAACACAAGAGTGAGATATGATTAATGAATGAGATCATGTCTGCACGCATGTTAAATGTCATGATCTGAATATACGAGCATGAAAGCAAGTAAGTTTATTTCGTAGAGCACATGCTATTTAACCGAAACTCCTGTGTTGCAAATGTTATGGCAAGTCAATCTTATAGCTCAAGAGCAATGTTTCAAATGTTTTCGCATATACCCACCGAGTGCATCTAGTACTACGCATATATTTTTAAATGCGGACGGTGCTCAGAGTGGATCTGAATCGAATGTTGTGCGTAGGAGCTTTCTAGATGTTTTGTCTCATAATGGTATTGTTAATTTGTTGTTGTCATATCTTGTTGCCCAGTCTTATGTCATCATATGATTCTCACCACATTCTTGTTGCCGAACTTTGGCCTTTGCTTGTTTGTGTTTGATATTTCACCGAGCGCTTTCATTTCATTGTGGATCTCGACATCTCTTTATGATGTCGACTTGCTTCTTTGGACAAGGATTTCTTTTGAATATCCGTAATTGTTTGTTGATCCAATATCGTATAAAATGCTTCGGTTATAGATGAGCCATGCTTTCACCCTAGCTAACCAAAGATTTTATTTTGGTGAAAGCATGTTTGAGTTCTCACATTCATCAAAAATTAGCTTAACTCTGGATATCGGATCAATGTACTATGATCTTGATTATCTTATTCGATTATCCGCCTCACCGCCGCTTTCACATTTGATCATCTTTGTGGTTTGAGGACCTAGAATCATCTTTTGTGATCCCATTCTACCTCTTTTAGTATGCTTGAATATGTATATTCTTTGTCGTTTGTTTAACCGTGGTATCGCATATCGATGTTCGCTTTATTCCTTTCCTTTCTTTCTTAACCCACGTAAGCCAATTACTTGATTAAGTGTCGGGTGTTACGTAATGGATCGAATGTGTTAAATTCGAACCGGAATCCTTGTAAATCCTTGTGAGTCTTGCGCTTGTGCACCTCGAGCCTAGAATTCTTTCTGAATTGATTATGATTTGAGAATCTAAGTTTATAGAGTCAGTTGTTTGACTCTATTTTGAGAATATGAATTTTGGAGTCGCTTGTTCGACTCTGCCTTGAGAATCGGTTATAGAGTCGCTTGTTTCAAGAGAAGCTCGCAATTCGATTCCATCATCTCTAGCTCACCGTAAGAGCTTATGATTATGATTATCGATATTATAATGAGCATGTGCTTCATTGAATGAATTGAGTGATGTTGAGTATATGCCTTATTAAATGAATTGCTACATGTGAATGTATGCTTGAAATGAGTTATTGCTTATCGAGCTAAAGTTGAGAAGAGATCCGAGAAAAGACGGCAGAGCAACATGAGTATGTTTTTCGCAAGTATTTTAGCATTCTAAGGACCGTCCGAACATTCGGAAAAATACGCGTCGTCACCATCGGCAAGGATCGAGAGCGCTTCATCGCTTATGCCGTAAGAGCGCTTTATTTTGGTGAATTTCGCTCAATTCCATCGCGTGGAGAGAGAGGCATCCGAGCACGCATATCGGGACTAGATGGAATACTCCAATGATTTGTTTATCGCCAAGGAATGGCAAGATTGGCTGTGTCTGTTCCATTGATTACATGAGCTGGTTTGTAGCTTCAGCAGCAATCTTCCGACTCTAGCTACCATCGCAGATTTTGTGTACTGAGTTTTCCTCGGTTCATTTCCGTGTCGATTTTATTTCACTGCTCATTCCAATGCTAATGTCCTTCTTTCCTTTTAATGAGATGATTATGATGAGGATCTTCGAACCCATTGATGTTGATTTTCTATTCCGAGTAGAAGCTAGTGCAATTCTCGAGATAAAGTCATCTTTACCGACACTTGCATACCCAGTCTAATTTAGATCCTACTTGACACTCTTATCTCGATCGAGATGTTTCTTATCGACCTAGATTGGTATGGTGCTTTTTCATCTCCCGAGATCCCTACACCGATCGAGTCTATTCCTTTTTCATGTTCCCGAGACTTCTTCTTTAGAGGTCCCTAAGAGATCAAGTAGTTTATCGAGACCTTGGTGTCTCAAGATCTTTCATGTATGAACTGAGTTTTACCATTGTTGGACAAAGATATAGCCCTAGATATCACCAAATGCCTTTTGATGGGTCCCGATATCCTTTATCCTGAGTAGTTCCCTTGTACTCATTTCCGAGCGCTATGATCCGCCATCTCATGAGATTGAGAAAGATAGAGATGTTAGACCAAAAGCCTTGATGGCAAAGTGAGAAGGAGAGTAGAGATGGAAGAAGAAATGAGATGATGCATATGATGCTTTCGTAAGGGAGTGAAGCTAGTAGCAAAGAAGAGGGAAGACAGCTTGTAGATAGTATGGAGCATATATATGTATATATGATATATTATATAGATGTATATAGACTAGTAATGCCTATAGATATCTTAGATGCGGTGGCTTGGAAGCGCATCGGATGTGTTTGCCCGAGATACCAAAGCACCTATATGCTCAAGACCTTCAATTTGCAAAGTTTTCCACTTTTGGGAATATCCCAAGAGGAAGAACAAGAAAGTGCAAATTCTCCTTAAGATTCACCTGCATTTCTCCTCCTCATATAGATCGTAGAATTGCAGAGCTTTTTTCGCTGAATCCTCCATCTTTCAATGGAGTTGATGTCAAGAATAGGTCCGCCTGTGGTGAATTTTTTTTTGAGTGCGATTGAGAGTGTCTCCTATGCATATCCTTCGTTGTGCAGTCAGATTCGGTAGGAATCATGTCGAAAGTTCTTTCTCCGAGCAATTAGAGAATTTACGTGGGAGCAATTCGGAGAATCAGTATGAAAAGTATATTCCTCGGTTACCGCAAATAGAAAGAGATTAAATTTGCAACCGAAGGAAGAAGACTATAGCGTAATATGGTCGTGAATCCTCAGCTCAGTTATGCTCCTTTTAAAGTGAGACGGATGAGAAGATAGCGTAATTGTTTCGTCTAGATTACGCCAAGAGATCAAAATCATTTTGCAAGCCAACCTCCAACGCCATATGCGTAAACGTTAAATCGCATTGGACATGGAGATGGAAATGCTACGAAAGTGACGCTAGATCCAAACCGACCTTTTTAGATTCAAGCCGCCAAGATTGTTTCTTACGATCGAGCAAAGAATTAGGAGAATAAGACCTTCCCAAATAAGAGAGCGATAGCGAAGCTTGTTAGTTTACTCGAGACAATCTTTCCCGTCAATCAAGAAGCGACGCGCCCCGGATGTAAGAGTACACTCGAGTCTCATGGGGAAGAATTGTTATGCATGTGGACAAGAGGGCACTATGCAAATCATCGTCCAAACCGCAAAGAACAACTAATGACGGAGAAAGAGAATCATCCGAGATAGACGCAATCGATGAAAACCGTAGTGGATATCCAAAATCTCCGCTTCATCGATCGAGATGCGCTACATCAACCGCAACCGCAACCATCATCGCCGCCGTCAGAACCACCATCGCCGACCGCACCAACCTCTATATCAAAGCGCATACGCCTCTTAAAAGCAACCAGAAGAACGCCGAAACTTGCGGTGTGGGACATGAAGCGTACCTATCAAAACCTTTTCGATACTGAGCTTCGCATTCTTTTATTTCGCATCCTGCTAGATGTTCTTAAACTTAACATGGAACATGCCGCACAAGATTCAAATGTGCTTACCGTAGCGGAGCTACCTGTATCATGCATGAGTATTCTAACCGAGATTTAACCAGATCCCTTAAGCTTAGAGCTAGATCCGCATGTCAAGGTATACGAAGAACGTGGATCTTATATTAGAATGGAGAGTATTCTAACCTAGACTTATAATATGTCACATGGCTATATATTAACTATTTATTACAAGAAAATAAAATATATAGCATTATTGATATATATATTGTTTTCGAAAATATATATATGAGAAATTGATTTAATTCCTATCCAAATGATGATGTATTGTTATAATTACATTTGGAGATATTATTATGATAAGACGGTGTATTATCAACTCGCAGTGGGATGCCAATTTGTAATATTCGAAGAAAGTGCCTAATTACTTATATTTAAATCAAGAAATTAGGGTTTTACCGAGTGTTAAACTTGAAAGACATCGAATAATGATTTCGATTGATTACTTAAATAACGAATTCTCGTTATACATTCACCGAGAATTGTGAATTAAGGAATGAAGGTTATAAAGTATTACGCGATTATTTTAACGCTGATCAGACGATAGTTAAAATTTCATGGAATTTTCTAAGAAGGAAGCTTAGAATTAAATTCCACTATCAATGGAGTATTTTAATAAATGATTACGATCTTACTACATATTTTGAGATGAGTCGATAGTTAACATTTTGAGACGCTTCAAACGTTAACGCCTGAGACGATTTGAAAAGGGTTTAACGATCAAGGAATTATAGTATTTAAATTCTATGATTATTTTATATAATTAGAGTATTATTTAGCATTAAAACAATGATAGATCATTAAGGATTCGATGAGGACCATTAATTATTTTCGAAAACCCTAATTCAAAATTGGTTTTTCACATAAAATGATACCATTAATTTTTCCTATGATATAATTTATCATATAAACCATATGTTATGACATATATATCTATGAATGGCACGAAAATAAAATATGTACCGTGATTAAGGAAAGAGCGTGACCTTATGTTATAACAACATAATTCACGTTACCTTTAGTATATACTTGCTATGCTATGTTTTAATTATTCAAGTGGTATTTATATTACACATTAATCTAGTATAAATCAAATAATTTATTTTTATATTTAGATTTATAACTTGATTAATACATAGATTAATACACAAAATAAAATCATTCCTCGATTCCACTAGAAGTCGGCTCCCACCCATGTTGTACGGCTCGAGTGTTCAAGGTCCAACATGGTGTAAGGTTATTAACACTAGGTAATGATCACTAAGTGAGTCATAACCCATTAGTTAAAAAGGCTTCCATTTTATTTATTCATTTGTGAAAGAACCGAGGAAGTAAGAGAGAATAGGGAGGATCCTTCATTTCCTCTCATTCCACTTACTCAACACACCTGAACACTCAAACACTCTCATTCTCTCTCCCAAAACCGCAAAAACCGAGAGCTACTCCTCCCTTGGAAATTTTAGTGTTATCTCTTCTCTTCCACCAAGCTTAATACCTTAACCTTGTTCCTTGAATCCATACCAACACAAGGTGAGAATCGAGCAAGCTCGATTTTCTTGATTTTACAAAAATCGAAAGGTTGGTCGTTAATGCATGTGTTCTGATGTCCTTGTTTGTAAAGGATTACTAGTGCATGTGTTCTTGATGATCTTTGATTGTAAAATTAGCTAATGCATGTTAAGTTTGATCTATGTTTATGCATGTCTTGATTGTAAAGATTTAGCTAACGCATGTTAAGTTTGAAGCATAGATCATGTTTAGAAATTATTTTAAAATGTCATGAGGTTTTATGTGATGATCGAAATTTCTTAAAATTATTTTGAGGTCGAATTATTGATCTATGATGTTATAAGAGTCCATAGTGATTTATTTGGAATTTTGGAAAATCCTATGCTATTTATTCGAAAATACCAAAGCTTAAGAATTTCTATCTGATGTATAATTTTTAGTACATGCAATGGTATATTAGTGATCTAGGACCTTGATTATACATATGAATTTACTAGAAATTTTGGAAATCATTTGCTCAAATTTTATGAAAAGCCGTGAGCTTCCAAACCCTATATAATGATGATTAAATTATTTTGATGAACATTATGATGTTATATTGTTAGACTATAGTATATAAGCATGGTGTATTTTGTTGGAATTTTTATATAATGTTTGGTATATATTGAGGATGAACCGTGACCTTAGGATTTTAATCCTTGATGAAGAAATGGTATATGATGGACTATATGACATAAATGTGTTATAAATTAATGTTAGACCTTGTACTAAATATATAGAATTTTTGAGAATTATTGGACAATTTTCAAAATAATACCGTGACCTATAGGATTTAATTGAGGATGCTTAAAATTTTCCATGGTTAATATTAATACATATTAATGATCATAGCTGTCACGTCCCCACTCCGGATAACCCGGACTGGAGGGTGACTAATACTAGGAATAGTATTTGGGGTTCACTAAGGCTAATATAAAGGTACATATCAAAAGTATACTAACATGCTTGAACATAACATAAGGTGATATCAAAACAAAAATCGAGTGGTCGACAATTAGACGGACCTCAACGATCTTAACATCATACATAACATAAATAATCGAGTTGCGCGGAGAGTGTGTGAATACATATATGACGATATGCAAAGGTAAAACCTAATTCTTAATAAAGTAAGAATCACGCCCCACTCCGGATAACCCGGACTAGAGGGTGACTAATACTAGGAATAGTATTTTAGGACAAACGGCTAAGATAAAGATACGTATCAATTGTAAACTAGCATGCTCGACATAACATAAGATGATACCATAACAATTCAATGGTTTAGCCATCGACCCAAAGACTAAACACCGATCCGATGGACCTCAATAGTTCATAACATCATAGATAACATAAAAGAGTTCGTAGATTGCAATGAAAGTGTGTGAATACATATATGGAGATATGTATTCAGGTGAAACCACAAATTCTTATTAAAACGGTCAAGGACACCGACTCCTCAACACCTCCTCCATCACCAACATTAGAGCTCAACCCGCACATTTAAAACAAATATGCAGGCTAAGTACAAATAATGCACTCGGTGGACTCATGCCGAAAACATTTGATAATTTAATTATGCCGCCAATATCATGGTAAGTCAAGTGGTTTTAGTTGAAATGCCTCAGGCTTACTAAAACATTTTCGTTCAGAACATCGCCGCCGAGCATTTTCCTCGTGTGTATGATCCATATCCCATAATCATATCTCATCACAATATCAAAGATCAAACGTCGAGAGTGAGGCCTCCTTCTACGACGCCAGAACCGGCCATTTACCCATACAAAGACACAACACGCTCAGTGTACACGCTAGCCCTAGCTGTGCATTTATCCTCCCAAGATAGGACCCGATATCGATTTCATAAAAGGTGGGCGCGACCCAACAAATGACAGATCATATCATGTCATCCAACCATCACGCCATGCATAATGATAGATCCATACACAAAATGTAAATATTTTGGTGTAATGTTGTAAACATTTATCAACAATCAAGAATAAGATTGTAAATAAATTCATTTTGAAAGATAGCGAAGTCACATTTTGTTTGAAAAGAAAGCCCACCCGACTATGGTTCGTCTTAATCGAGTCCTAGGTTCAATTCCTCGTCATCGTCCAATCGCCTCGCTCAAGGTCCACACCTTTACGCAAAGCGATATTTTAGTACGTCGTCACGCTTATCGGACTCTCAAAGTTCAAGACAAATTGATATTCTATATCGATGTAAACCGAATTCCTTAATGAATTGATACGCTTTCAATACGTAATTCAATCGAACTGCTCTCGTTCTCGAGATACGCTCAACTATTTCGCTTAACCTTTCCGATTTAAACGCTCAACGATAAGCACGTTTCTCGATATAAGGATTTCATTTGTGAAATCTTTTCTTACTAATGAGGTATCATACTCAATTAGTACGTCTTACGCGTATTAGCGTATTTATCGATCGTATTTTCGTACGTTTGACTTTAAAAGTCAACGAAGTCAACAAAGGTCAACAAAGTCAACAATTTTGACTTTCAAATAGTAATTTCTTACCATTTCATTTTATAAATCGAATTTCGATCGATTTAAAATCGTAAAGTCCTATTTCTCGATTTGTCACGTAAATCAAAGGACTTATAAATCATTTTCGCAATTATTAAACCTTTTAATAAATAAAACGTATATTTTCGATTTAAGAACGTTATTAAATAGACGTTTGTCTCAAACATAGTAATCTATGTTTATAAAATTTTATAAAATCCAAATATGTCTAAAATAATTATTAGACATATATTTTATTATTAAATGAATTAAAAGGATTTAAAATCCTTATTATTAATCGAAAATTTTAATTAATTAAAATTACCAAATGACTTTCAATTTTTTCTAAATTACTATAGTGTATTATTATACACTATGGTCCGAATAAGAATTAATATCATCCATATGATATTTGTTTGTCATTTGTATATATATATATATATATATATAGTCACTAGATTTTCGAAAATTAGGAATAATTGTCCAAAATTCCCAAAATTGATATACACTTAGTATAATGTCCCAATATTAATATATATCACAATTATAACCTATAGTCCATCATAACCATTCATTCATGAATAAACTCACAATACTCACTCAGTATTTTTAAATAAATACCAAACAATTATCAAATAATTCCTAAAAATTATAATTAAATTATAACATGATTAAACATTATATTATAACATTGTAACATCATAACATCAACCAAAACCATTTGAAATCATCACCATATGGAGCTACAAGCTCACGATTTTTTTGATTTCTTTTGGTTTTGGTTTTCAAAAATTCCAACAATTATATACTATGATTATATACTATAGTACAATAATATAACATCATTTAATCATCAAAAACCAATTAAATCATCACCTTATTGAGCTTCAAAGCTCACGGCTTTTTTGATAAATTTGGTATTTGATTTCCAAAAATTCTAACAATTATACACTATGTTTATATATCATAGTATAATAATAATACATCATAACATTAATCAAAACTAAATTAAATCATCACCTCAAGGAGCTTCAAGCTCACGGTTTTTTTGATTTAATATAGCATTTGATTTCCCAAAATTCCAACAAAATCATATAACACATATTTAATATACTAAAGCATTAATATACCATTGTATGATCAAAATAAAATCATACACCAACATCAATTCATATAGCTCACAGATTTTCAAAATCAAGCATTTGATTTTCAAAATTCTAAATAAATCATAGAACATATAAACAAGGTCCTAAAGCATTAATATGTCATTACATGCTTGAAATAAAAATTATACACCAAGGTACATGCCATATAGCTTTGAATTTTCAAATAATTAAGCTGTGGTTTTCCAAAATTCTAAATAAATTCCATGAACTCTAAACATATCATAGATCAATAATCCATCACTAAAATAAATTATAAACAATCGGTCATCACTATATCATTTTATAAAGTTTTGAAAATTATTTAAATATGCTCTATGGTTCGAAAATATCATATATATGCTAGATCCATTCAAAAAAATGATATACAACACCATATGATCATTCTAAACATATATTCACATATTTTGAAAATAAAAATCATCAAGAACAATATATAATCCATAGATCATTCATAAGAACATTTAAAACATACACAAATATATATATATACATGCTCGATTTTTATAGAACCAAAGGAGATAAAATTAAACTATGGTCCTTTGTTTTACCTTTGATAATAGTATGGAATCCAAAGAACAATGTGGGGGTGCTAGGGTTTTCGAATGGAGAAGAGAAGAAGAGAAGAAAAATTTTAGAAATGGAGATGGGAGGTCTCGGTTTCTTTGCTGAGTTTGGGAGAGTGGATGGAGTGTATTTTGTGAGTTCAAACAAAATGAAATGGGGTTAATGAGTGTAATGAGGTCGAAGAGTCCCCTCCCTATAACACTCTCTCTCTCTCTCTCTCTCTTTTGCTTACAAAATGAGCAAAATCTGCAGCCCACTTGATTAATGGGAGGTGATCATTAAGGAGTGAAAAAGGCTCTTCATCATCATGGTAAAAAAAAGGTGGGATCATGCTTGTGTTAAGGCTCATGACCGATTGTGTGTGTGTTTAAGGGTGGGATTTAATTTTTTTGTACCTTAATACATTATATATATCATACATGATCATAGATATAAAATACAAGCCATAAAAATAATTAAAACATTATATAGCAATTATTTCAAATTATCGCTAATAATCGAAAATAAGAATAAAATTATAAATTACACCTATTATTGATACTCATGTCAATTTCGATCAAAATATACTCATATATATCATAATATATGATTTAGATAATAAATAATAGCATAGGATAAAATATGGTATCATTTTATGTGAAAACCTTAGTTTAATAAATAAGGTTTTCAAAATGCGATATATACACTATCGAGTTTTATAGCTCCAAGATTGATTTTAATGCTTAATAATACTCATATATATCATAACATATAGTTTAGATACCATAGGATAATTTAATGGTATCATTTCATGGGAGAAAACCCTAGTTTAGGTAATTAGGGTTTTCGAAAAACCCACTTCAAAATTATCGAGTTTTAATAACTCAAAATTTGATTTTAATACTTAATAATACAGTAATTATATAAAATAATAATAGGAAATTAATTATTATAATTTCCTGAGCATTAAACTCATTTTTCAAAACGCTCTAGACGCCGACGCTCAAAACGCCTCAAAACGCTCAAAATCGACTCATCTCAAAATGGTCGCATTAAGTTCATACTTACTTATAAATAATATTCCTATTAATATAGGAATTAATATGGAAATTAATTCCAAGCTTTTATCGCCGTAAAATTTCATAAATACCGACGCTCGATACGCAATCGACGTTAAAATATATCGACGAACCATTTCATAATATTTCAAATTCTTAATTCACAATCCTTAGTGAATATAAAAGGAATTCGTTAGAAAGATATTGAATCGAAATCAATATTTGATGACGATCGAAATAAAATACGGCAAAACCCTAATTTACGGGTTTAAAATACCGTAATTAGACGCTCGCTTTTGGAATATTACATTCCACCCCTTAAAAGAAATTCGTCCCGAATTTGCATACCTCTAGAAAACAATTCGGGTATCGCTCTTTCATCGCTTCTTCAAGCTCCCACGTGGCTTCCTCGTCCGTGGTGTCTCCACAAGACTTTGACTAACGGAATCGATTTGCTCCGTAGTTGTTGGAATTTGTGGTCGAGGATTGCCGCCGGTTCTTCTTCATAGCTCATGTCCGCTCGAGAGTCACGCCGCCTGATGAATCACGTGCTTTTGATCGTGAACGATTTTCGCAATCGCGACACGTGAAAACATTATGCACATTTCCTAGTGTTCGCGGAAGAGCCAACCTATAAGCCATCGGACCTATCCGCTCTAGATCTCATAAGGTCCTATAAAGCGGGTCTAAGCTTTCCTTTCAATCCAAATCGACAACCTTCGATGGAGAGACTTTAAGAAACACTTTGTCTCCATCTTCAAATCAGAGTTCTGATCACGCAGATCGTCAGAAGACTTTTGTCTATCCCGAGCTTCTTATCCTCGCCTAATTTGTCGAACGATCTCGATCATCTCGCTCACCGCATCCGCCCTATGACTTTTCTCTCACCGACTTCATCCCAATAAAGCGGTGATCTACACTTCGCCGCATAAGGCTCAGATGGGGCCATACCGATCGTCGTTGGTAGTCGTTGTTGTAGGCAAACTCAATCGAGGTAAAATTTCTTCCCATTTTGCACCTCGATCCAACACTACCGTTTCTAAGCATATCTTCTAGTGTTCGGATCGCTCTTTCCGATCGTCCATCGCTTGTGGATGAAATGTCGATCGAAATTTAGTTTAGTACCCAATTCTCTCGCAAGCTAATCCGTAACTGGATGTGAACTGGAGTCTCTATCGAGGTAATAGATTTCGCACTCCATGTAGTCGATAATTTCTTTAACGCATACCGCCAATTTATCGATCCATGTGCTTTGAATCGGTATAAAGTGAGCACTCTTGGTAAGTCTATCCACAATTACCCATACGGTCGTGTTTCCTATTTTCGATTTGGGTAAGCTCGTAACGAAATCCATCGTTATCTCGTCCCATTTCCACTCGTGTATTTCCAACGGTTGCAACTTTCCGTAAGGTCGTTGATGTAACGCTTCACTGGCCGGCAAACAAGACAATGTTTCTACGAAAGAAGCTATGTCTCGCTTCATGCCTTCCCACCAAAACTTTTCCTTCGTGTCTTGGTACATTTTAGTACTACCGCGGGCGGTGTAGGTGTATCGTGAGCCTCACTCATAATTTCATTTTGAAGCTCAAGGCCGTCTCGAACGCATATTCTACCTTCAAACAATAGGGCGTTGTCGACGCCTGAAATTCTTAAATCCTTCTGACCTTACCCTTTGTTCGATCTTTTCTAACTTTTCCTCCATCCTTTGTCTTTCGACAATCCTTTTCTTAGATCGATGTCGTGTGAGTGTAGCGATACAACTCACAATTGTCTCGGTGGTTCAACCGCTCGATCCTCAATCTTTCAAACTCTTCAACGAGTTTTTCTTCCCGCCGAAAGAGACATCCTAGCTTGATCGCTCTACGACTTAAGGCGCCGCCACTACATTCGCCCCGCCGGTGGTAGTTAATACCACACCGTAATCCTTCACTAGTTCGAGCCATCTTCGCTGTCTCATATTCAAATCTCTTGCTCAAGAAATACTTTAAACTCTTATGATCCGTGAAGATCTCACATCTCACCCATGAGATGGTGTTCCAAATTTTCAAAGCATGAACCATCGCCGCTAATTCCAAATCGTGGGTTGAGTAGTTCAGTTCATGCGGTCCGAGTTGTCGGATGCATAAGCTATCACCTTTCTTCTTGCATCAAAACACAACCCAGCCCGCCTTAGAAGCGCCTCAGATAGACTACATACTCTTTGTCCGCTCGAACTGCTAGAACCGGTGCACTTGTCAACTTCTCCTCGAGTATTTGGAAACTCGCCTCACATTCATCACCCGCTTGAATTTGATTTCTTTTCGAGTAGCCGGGTTATTCGCCTTGCAATCTTGGAGAATCCTTCGATGAATCTCCCATAGTAACCAGCTAGTCCTAGGAAACTTCTAATCTCATGTCGAGTCCTTGGTGATTTCCATCCTCGCACCGCTTCTACTTGGTCGGTTCACTTTTATGCCTTCGCGCAGAAACGATGTGTCCAAGGAACATAACTTCCTTCACCAAAACTCACATTTGCTAAACTTAGCAAACAACCTTTCACCTCTCAAAGTTTGCAGTACCGTTCTCAGATGTTCCTTGTGATCCTCTTCATTCTTCGAATAGATAAGAATGTCGCCTATGAAGACTAAAACAAATTTATCCAAAATGGATGAAATACTGCTCATAAGATCCATGAATACGGTGGTGCATTGGTTAATCCGAACGGCATAACTATGAACTCATAGTGGCCATATCTCGTTCTGAATGCGCCTTAGTACATCCTCGACCGTATCTTCACCGATGGTAGCCCGACTTGAGATCAATTTTCGAGAATACTCCGCCTCGCAATTGATCAAACAGTCATCAATTCGGTAAAGGATATTTGTTCTTTAGTGTCATCTTATTCAGCCTCGATAATCGATGCACATCCTCAAAGAACCATCCTTTTCTTAACGAATAAAAAAAGCGCCCCCAAGGGGAAACACTGCCTAATGAAACCTAGATCCAACAATTTTGAATTTGGATCTTAGCTCTTCCAATTCCTTTGGGGCCATCCTATAGGCGCCTTCGACATCGGAGCCGATCCGGTTCCAAGTCGATGGTGAACTCTAGTTGTCTATCGTGGGTAACCTCGTAGATTCGGAAATACGTCCAAAATTCCTGACAACTTCAATATCTTCAATCCTCGCTTCGGGTTTATCTTCCCCGTTCAAGTAGACAAGGAATGCATGGCATCCTTTCTGGTTCATCATCTTCCTCGCCTGTAGAGCCGATACGATCGGAACTCTTCTTCCCATGCTGATTCCATGGAAATGCGTGGCTTCTTGTCCAGGAAAGTGAAATGATATTTTCCTTTCCTTGCAAAGGATTGTGGAGTAGTTCTTAGCTAACCAGTCCATTCCTAGGATTATGTCTACATCATCCATGGGTATTATGTTTAGATTGTTAGCCAGAACCTTAAGTGATCCTAGTGTCAATTCTAGGTTCGAGCAAAAGTGTGTAATACCATAATCCCTCCTATAGGCGATGAGATTCTCATATCCCGGCTTGCCTTTTCGCACCTAAGTCCCAAGATTTCACGCATGATTTTGCTATAAAAGAATGCGAAGCACCAGATCGAACAATACTATAACAGGTATGTTGAGAAGAACTCCCATACCGCCAGTGTTTCGATTTTGCCTGCTCGCCTCCGTGTAGAGCGTAAGCTCTAGCCTGGGCCGGCTGAGGCTGACGGGGCGCTGGTCCTTGTTGGTTCGGCTACCGCCGCCTCGGGCTGGTCGCGGCCGCGCTGCCGCGCGTGGCGGCCGCCTTGGTTGTTGAGGTGGTTGCTGCCACTGTTGTTGCGGGGGTTGCTGTTGGAGTTGTTGTTGAGGCTGGGGTTGGAACTGCTATGGAGGTTAAATGAAATCAGATAGCCCTAAGCGGTTGGGCATTGCCGGGTTGATTTGCCTCGTAATTGCTTCCGGCGTACCGAGCAATTATCGCATAATGCCCTCTCGCCCGCACTTGAAGCTTCACAACGCTTGCCGCACATTCCCTTGTGCACCCTATGGCATTTAGGGCATGGAGGAGCCTCATTTGCTCTTGCGGTCCTCTCGCTTGAGGAGCAAAGTCGCCATTTCAAATTTGTCCCGCCTCGGTGCCCCTTGCCTCGCTGTGGTCGCCAGGTTTCGCATCTCATAGCCTCCTCGCTATTATTGCCGCGATTGGGTTCCCACTTCCTTTCCTCCGTCCAGTAGCGTTGTGTGTCCGAGCCGACATCGACTTATCGCCGGACATTGCTTCCTCAATATCTAAAGCTCGCAAGAGCTTCAGTAAGTCGTCTCCATGGTCGGCAAGAGACATCCGATCTCCATCCTCGTGCCCGACCTAAACTTTTTCGACATTTTCAAGTCGGTGTTCACCGCCTGTGGTTCATACCGACATCTCGCAGAAAGCGATCATAGTCGGTCACGCATAACTTTTTGCTTCAACAGAAAAATTCGCCCTTTCTCTTTCTATAGCTCTTAGGTATGTATTTCATACAGCCCCTCTTAAAGTCCTCCCATGAGAACTCTTCTAGTTGTTCGGCAAGAAAGTCTTTTTCCGGCCTCCCACCGTAAACCTGCGGGTCCGCTTAGTTGAAAAGTCACACAGATAGTCGCCCCGTGTCGCGCATCGTAGAAAATTAAAGATCCGCTCAATGGTTCTCACCCATTGTTCCGCTTCCTCCGGGTTACCCTTCCCATTAAAGGTAGGTGGGTTCTCGCTTAGAACAACTCTTCGATCCCGCGATCGGGTTGAGGTGGAGGTGGTGGTTGGGAATGTCCTCGCCTCTTGTTCGGGAATTCTACCCTTCCTCTCAGCCTTCCCGACCTCGGCCTCCGGGTTCCTCGCCCGATTTCTTCTCTGAGGCATGTCGCTATAGAAAACAGGTAATTATCAGACACTTATTCTTTCCATAACTTAACATACATAATACTATCATGGCCTTATTGCAAAACGACCTCTAAACAAAACATTTCACCCTTAACAAACATAATTTGCCTCAAAAGCCCTATTAAGGGTCATATATATATATATATATATATATCCAAAAATTTCTGCCATAGGCATGATGTTCAAAACCAAAGAGCCATAAACAAAACATAAATCCCGACCCACACGGCCTTCCAAGAATTTCAAGGTTCTAGTTCCATCAAAACCAAACATAGAAAGGGAAAACAACATAAGTTTTAATTATAACAAAATCTATTTAAGCTTCATCAGTGCGCTCGCATCGTGCATCTTCCCACCGATCGCCCTCCTGGGTCTTCCTCTTCCTCGAGTCGCCCTCACCGCCGTAATCGCCTCGCGGGTCGACTGACGGTCCCGCCCATCGCCTTCCACCATCGGTATGTCACGCATGGGGTTGAAGTCGCCATCGCCATAGAGCTCATAGTCATGGCGGATCGGGTCGTAGGTATAGCGGATCGCTATAACCATCCGAGGTGTCTATCATACCTCATCCGCGCCGCCCCGCCAAGTGCTCGATCGGTGGTACGGATGGGGCCATAGGCGGTGGAGGTGCTAGCGGTGGACGACGGGTGTCCTACGGTAGAGGAGGAACACAGCTCTCCCAAAGCTTCTGGCGTGCCGCCTCTCCAAGCGAGCGTGCCCGCCTCGCCGAATCGGTATGGAGGCACAACTGGTCGATCCGCCGGACCTCAAGATATAGCCACTCGCGACTATCCCGCCAGTGTACTCCCGTGGAGGAGATAGGGTCCTCTCGCCGCCAGAATATCAGACGAAGTCGACGACTTACGAACCAAGCGCATCTCCCATCGGTCGTAGGCGCCAACCGCCGGTATATATAATCCCCGATATCTCTCGGGCTTAATCTTCCCAAGTACAAGGGAGTATAGATAAGCATACCGGATGCCATCATAGTCGGCCGCGCCATGGGCTCAAGCGCTCTCCAAAGGCGGAGATAATACTCCAGAAACTCGCCCAAGTCCTCTCCAGCGCACATCCAGCGAGCGGTAAATACTCATCACCTCCTCATGGGTCGGGTGTGGTCCAATCCTCCTCCGAGCGATATATCTCATCCCCTCCATCTGTCACGATCAAAACTAACATAAGTCAACTATCGTCATCTCAAAAGCATAAAGGATAACTTAAGTACAACGAGAAGCAACTAGGTTAAAACTAAACAATCTACAAGGTAGGCAACATCATAAGGTACAACACATATCACAACTTACCTTCTTACTCTTACCCAACGTATACATATAATCTAATAATGCCTTAATATATAGGCTATGCTATGAGGTCCTTGTCTTATACTAAACACTTGAACTAAAGTTCAACGGACTCTAGCGTATTCTGGAGACAGAATTAGGGATTCTGTTCTTCACAACAAATGAAGATTAGGGTGTTAGGAGTACGCAGGTGAAAACCATGCGTAAATCGGAGTCCTAACGAAAGAGATCTAGCTAAAACAAATTTACTGCGCAGTGCAGGAAATTTGCGCGATCGTGCCAAAATGTAATTCGAGACGTATGTCGATGTAATACGTCTACCATATCCACGTCTTTAGGTTGAGGCTGAACATTCTGAAGCCGTAATTGATGTCCACATCATGATTCGTGTCGACGGTCACCATGTCAAGTGGTGATGAAATGTCGACGTCGCTCTTCCTTAAGGTTGATGTCGCCTTGCTCATCCTTCACGCTTGTCTTTCGTCGCTGAGTTCGTGGCTATCATCCTTTTCATCCTCCATATCGTTCTTTTGTTCTCGTAAGGAAAAAGAAGTTTATACTTCTATGTTCTTTCACGATACGTGATCATGCTCCTTAGAGTCTAGGTTCTTCTTGTGATATCATATCGTTCATTGAAGACAAAGTTTTGAGTTTGAAAATAAAGTCTAACTTGAGAACTTAAAAGTAAAGTTTCAAAACGATAATCATAGTCAACTCATACATGTATAGCAAAATGAATTCATCCATTCCATGTTGATCATTCAACTTAGTACCACCATGTACTTCCATAATATCATAACCTTCCTCCCAAAAATAACTTTTCCATTTTCTTTCAAAACCCTTTCAACTTACTCATCAGTCAAAACTCTTCATTTCATGAGTTTGAGAAAGAAATTCGTCAACTTTTTCCCGATTGAGCTCGATGTGATGGAGTGTTGAGAGGAGTCAGTAGATTTCTAGAAGTCCAGTGACTCGATCTAGACTTAGAATTTTAAAAGTTCTTGGGTTTCGAAGAGCAACAGTGCTCTGATACCACTCTGTCACGTCCCCACTCCGGATAACCCGGACTGGAGGGTGACTAATACTAGGAATAGTATTTTAGGACAAAACGGCTAAGATAAAGATACGATCAATTGTAAACAAAGATGCTCGACATAACATAAGATGATACCATAACAATTCAAATGGTTTAGCCATCGCACCCAAAGACTTAACCCCGATCCGATGGACCTCAATAGTTCATAACATCATAAATAACATAAAAGAGTTCGAGATTGCAATCGGAAGTGTGTGAATACATATATGAAGATATGTATTCAAGTGAAACCACAAATTTTAATAAAACGGTCAAGGACACCGACCTCAACACCTCCTCCATCACCAACATTAGAGCTCAACCCGCACATTTAAAACAAATATGCAGGCTAAGTACAAATAATGCACTCAAGGACTCATGCCGAAAACATTTGATAATTTAATTACACCGCCAATATCATGGTAAGTCACAAGTGGTTTTAGTTGAAATGCTCAGGCTTACTAAAACATTTTCGTTCAGAACATCGCCGCCGAGCATTTTCCTCGTGTGTATGATCCATATCCCATAATCATATCTCATCACAATATCAAAGATCAAACGTCGAGAGTGAGGCCTCCTTCACGACGCCAGAACCGCCGTTACCCATACAAGACACAACACGCTCAGTGTACACGTTAGCCCTAGTCGACATTTATCCTCCCAAGATAGACCCGATATCGATTTCATAAAAAGGTTGGGCGCGACCCAACAAATGACAGATCATATCATGTCATCCAACCATCACGCCATGCATAATGATAGATCCATACACAAAACAAAAATATTTTGGCGGTGTAATGTTGTAAACATTTATCAACAAATAAGAATAAGCATTGTAAATAAATTCATTTTGGAAGATAGCTAAGTCACATTTTGTTTGAAAAGAAAGCCCACCGACTATGGTTCGCCTTAATCGAGTCCTAGGTTCAATTCCTCGCCATCGTCCAATCGCCTCGCTCGCGCCCACACCTTTACGCAAAAGCGATATTTTAGTACGTCGTCACGCTTATCGGCACTCTCAAAGTTCAAGACAAATTCGATATTCTATATCGATGTAAACTGAATTCCTCAATGAATTCAATACGCTTTCAACACGTAATTCAATCGAACTATTCTCTCTTCGAGAGACGCTCAACTATTTCGCTTAACCTTTCCTGCTTAAACGCTCAACGATAAGCACGCTTTCGATATAAGGATTTCATTTGTGAAATCTTTTCTTACTAATGAGGTATCTTACTCAATTAGTACGTCTTACGCCAGACAGCGTATTTATCGATCGATTTTCAGACGCTTGACTTTAAAAGTCAACGAAGTCAACAAAGGTCAACAAAGTCAACAATTTTGACTTTCGAATAGTAATTTCTTACCATTTCATTTTATAAATCGAATTTCGATTGATTTAAGATCGTAAAGTCCTATTTCTCGATTTGTCACGTAAATCAAAGGACTTATAAATCATTTCCGCAATTATTAAAACTTTTAATAAATAAAACGTATATTTTCGTTTTAAAAACGTTATTGAATAAACGTTTCTCTCAAACATAGTAATCTATGTTTATAAAATTTTATAAAATCCAAATATGTCTAAAATAATTATTAGACATATAATTTATTATTAAACTGAATTAATAAGGATTTAAAATCCTTATTATTAATCGAATTTCTCGGTAATTAATTTAAAATTACCAAATGATTTTCGAAATTTTTTCTAAATTAATATAGTGTATTATTATACACTATGGTCCAGAATAAGAATTAATATCATCCATATGATATTGTTTGTCATTTATATATATATATATATATATATATATATATATATATATATATATAAGCCACAGTACTTTTCGAAAATTAGGAAATAATTGTCCAAAAATTCCCAAAATTGATATACACTTAGTATAATGTCCCAATATCAATATATATCACAATTATAACCTATAGTCCATCATAACCATTCATCAAGGAATAATTTCACAATACTCACGGTATTTTCGAAATAAATACTAAACAATTATCAAATAATTCCCAAAAATTCTAATTAAATTATAACATGATTAAACATTATATTATAACATTGTAATATCATAACATCAACCAAAACCATTTGAAATCATCACCATATGGAGCTACAAGCTCACGACTTTTTTTTTTATTTCTTTTGGTTTTTGGTTTTCAAAAATTCCAACAATTATATACTATGATTATATACTATAGTACAATAATATAACATCATTTAATCATCAAAAACTAATTAAATCATCACCATTCTCAAGCCATAGCTTTCGGTTTATTTGATTTAAATAGGCATTTGATTTCTAAAAATTCTAACAATTATTCACTATGTTTATATATCATAGTATAATAATAATACATCATAACATTAATCAAAACCAATTAAATCATCACCCAAGGAGCATCAAGCTCACGGTTTATTTGATTTTATTGGTAAATGATTTCCAAAAATTCCAACAAAATTATATATCACATAATCAACATACTAAAGTATTAATATATCATTAGATGATCAAAATAAAATCATACACCAACATACACATTCATATAGCTCACGGTATTTTTCGAAAATCAAGTATTTGATTTTCAAAAATTCTAAATAAATCATAGAACATATAAACAAGGTCCTAAAGCATTAATATGACATTACATGCTTCAAATAAAAATTATACACCAAGGTACAAACCATATAGCTTTCGGTATTTTCAAATAATTAAGCTAGGGTTTTCCAAAAATTCTAAATAAATTCCTATGAACTCTAAACACATCATAGAACATTAATCAATCCTTAAAATACTTTTACAAGCATTCGGTCATCACTATATCATTTTATAAAGTTTTTGAAAATTATTTAAACATGCTCTATTTTCGAAAATATCATATATATGTTAGATCCATTAAAAAAATGATATACAACACCATATGATTATTCTAAACATATATTCACATATTTTGAAAATAAAAATCATCAAGAACAATATTCATCCATGGATCATTCATAAGAATATTTAAAACATACACAAATATATATATAGCATTCGAAACACACGTATATATATAAGCATGCTCTCGATTTTTATTGAACAAAGGATGTAAAAATCGAACTATGGTCCTTAGTTTTACCTTTGATAATAGTATGGAATCACAAGAACAATGTGGGGGTACTAGGGTTTTCGAATGGAGAAGAGAAGAAGAGAGAAAAAAATGAAAATGGAGAGTGAGGTCTCGGTTGCTTGGTCGAGTTTGGGAGAGGGAGAGTGTGTTTTGTGAGTTCTAAAATGAAATGGGGTTAATGAGTGTAATGATGGTCGAAGAGTCCCCTATTACCTCTCTCTCTCTCTTTCGATTTTTGCTTCCAAAATGAGCAAAATGATGCAGCCCACTTGATTAGTGGGAGGTGATCATTAGCTAGGAAAAAGGCTCTTCATGGGTTGGGTAAAAAGAATGGGATCATGCTTGTCTTATCTCTACGGCCGATACTATGTGCCCAAAAGGGTGGGATTTAATTTTTTTTGTACCTTAATACATTATATATATCATACATGATCATAGATATAAAATACAAGCCATTAAAATAATTAAAACATTATATAGCAATTATTTGAAATTATCGAATAGTAAAATAGGTAAAAATTATAAATTACACCTATTATTGATACTCATGTCAATTTCGATCAAAATATACTCATATATAACATAATATATGATTTAGCTAATAAATAATAGCTTAGGATAAAATAATGGTATCATTTTATGTGAAAAACCTTAGTTTAATATATAAGGTTTTCGAAAATTTGTATATATACACTATCGAGTTTTATAGCTCCAAGATTGATTTTAATGCTTAATAATACTCATATATATCATAACATATATATATATTATGGTTTTCGAAAACCCACTTCAAAATTATCGAGTTTTAATAACTCAAAATTTTATTTTAATACTTAATAATACAGTAATTATATAAAATAATAATAGGAAATTAATTATTGTAATTTTCTAAGCATTAAACTCATTTTTCAAAACGTTTCTAGACGTTGACGTTCAAAACGTCTCAAAACGTTCCAAAATCGACTCATCTCAAAATGGTCGTAGTAAGTTCATACTTACTTAAAAATAATATTCCTATTACTATAGGAATTAATATGGAAACTAATTCCAAGCTTCGCTGCTCAGAAAATTTCATAAATACTAACGTTCGGTACGCGTTTGACGTTAAAATATATTGACGAACCATTTCGTAATATTTAAATTCCTTAATTCACAATCCTTAGTGAATGTAAAAAGGAATTCGTTAGAAAGATATTGAATCGAAATCAATATTTGATGACGTACTGAAATAAAATACGGCAAAACCCTAATTTACGGGTTTAAAATGCCGTAATTTGACGCTCGCTTTCGTTGGAATATTACAGTAACAAGGACACTGGACTCCTAAACACTCCTCCATCACCATCATCAGAGCTCAACCTGCACATTTAAAAACAAATATGCAGGGCTGAGTACGAGAAATGCACTCAGTGGACTCATGCCGAAAACATTTTATTAGAATTAAATTACACCGCCAATATCATGGTAAGACACAGTGGTTTTAGTTGAAATGTCTCAGGCTTACTAAAACATTTTCAGTCAGAAAAGTCGCCGCCGAGCATTTTCTTAGTGTGTATGATCCGTATCCCATAATCTCATTTCAACATAACATCATAGTTCAAACGCCGGAAGCGAGGCCTCCTCACGACGCCGCGACCCGCCGTGAATTATCCTTACAAGACACAATCACCTCAAGTGTACACGTTAATCCTAGCTGCATCGCCTTCCCAGATAGATCCGATATCGATTTCATAACGGGTTGGCGCGACCCAACAAAATTCATAACATTTCATATCATCATATCATTTTACAACATTTCACATCATTCATTCCTGATAGATCCATACACAAAATGTAAACATTTTATGCGGTAATCTTGTAAAGCAGTTTATCAACAGTTGAAGATAAGCAACGTAAATAAATTCATTTGGAAATAAGTTTAAATAAGAAAGCTCATATTATATTTGGAAAAGAAGCCCCACCTGGACTATGGTTCGTCTTAATTTGAGTCCTAGGTTTGATTCCTCGTCAATGTTCGATCGTCACGTTCGCGTCCACACCTTTACGTAAAAGAAACATTTTTGTCACGTAAATCGATGGACTTATTAATATTTTTCTTAAATATTAATCCATTTAATCATTAAACCATACATTTTCGTTTATAACGTTATTAAATATACGTTTCGTCACAAACATAGTAATCTATGTTTATAAAATTTTATAAAATCCACATATGTCTAAAATAATATTTAGACATATAATATATTATTAAACTTGATTAAAAAGGATTTAAAAATCCTTATAAATATATAAAATGCTCTCGGTAATTCCACAAAATTACCGAATGGTTTTAAATTTTATTTTTTTCTAAATTCATATAGTGTATTATTATACACTATAGTCATTAATATGTATTAATATCATCCAAATGATATTCGATTATCACCTTATAATTATTATAAGGTCACGGTAATATTGAAAATAATGTCCAATAATTTCCAAAAATTTTACACAATTAGTACAAGGTTCCAACATCGATATATAACACATTTATAACCTATAGACCATCATAAAAATTTATTCATCAAGGAATTTATCCTTTATGCATTCGGTAATTATCAAACAATTACCAAACAATCAAATCCTAAGTACGGATTAACAGGACTATAACTCTAAACAGGATAAAAATACAAGGAGACTCTTTTAACAATAAACGTAATACATATGTCATTTATATTCTCGACTATATTACATAATTTAGGTTCTTGCAATGAAGACATGTGATATGTACATATGACGATGTACAATCAAGGTATAAAACATTTCAATGACAACATTCCTATTGCTCAACACCGCCCATCCATCATCTCGCTCAACTCGCACATTTAAAACAACATGCAGTGGTCGAGTACAAGAATGCACTCTGGACTCATGCCAAAACATTTTATTTTTTTGAATTACATCGCCAACATCATGGTAAGACACAAGGGTTTTAGTTGAAAATGCCTTGTGCTTACTAAAATATTTTCATCATTTCATAAAATCATCGCCGCCGTGCATTTTTTCCGTGTATGATCCATATCCCTTAACATCCTTTCATCATATCATCATAGTCGAACGCCGTGAAGCGAGGCCTCCTCACGACGCCGCGACCGCCGTGAATTGTCCTTACAAAGACACAAATACCTTAGTGTACACGTTAATCCTAGCTGTATTGTCCTTCCAAAGATAGATCCGATATCGATTTTCATTCATAAGTTGGGAGCGACCCAACAACATTCATAACATTTCATAACATCTCATAACATCTCATGGATAGGATACATACACAAAACATAAACATTTTCGGTGTAATCATGTAAACATTTTATCAACAGCTGAAATAAGCATCGTAAATAAATATTTCAAAAGCATTTTATTTTGAGTAGAGTAAAGCCCACCGACTATCGATTGTCTAAATCGATTGGACCGTAAGTCCCGCACTTAGCCTATCTATTCTCGGCCTGAAGTTTTGGAGTAGAAACTATCCATCGAGTCTTAGAATCCATATTTCTACTATAGTGTATATCAAGGTATGATATACACTCAATTGAGCATGTAGGAAGACCTATTCAAATGGTTCACGTTAGGCATGCTCCCGTAAAAATATCATGTTGTGTTGTTTTATTACAACCGACATCTTATTAATGCTCTATCGCACTCTTGCGATATGACATAATGAATGCATCGATTAATAGCATGTTAGTCACATAAGGCATACTTCACATAGGGTTTCCAACACTTAGTCAAATTCAAGTGTTGAATTTCAAGAAAAACAGCTTGAAATAACCCAAGTGGCAAACTTTGACGATTCATAACTCTCGAGTTAGAATACGTATGGCCACACAAAGATACATTCTGGAAACCTCTAAACATGTACTACAAGTTCTAAGAAGGAATTAAATCCAAAAGAGTCGTGGTTATGGAGATATAGGGTCTCAAAGTGGGCAACTCAAACTGACTTCTATACTTAGAAAATTTTTCAGAATTTTCAGTTTTAGCTTAACGACGAGGGTTTTATGAGGCTCGTAACTTTTGACTCACAATGCCAAAATGGCTGCAGGCTACCAATTTAGAAACCTTGTAACAAGTACTACATATGTCATGAAGACCATACTGGAAAATATCTAACGCATCGAGAAATACATAAGTCCAAAGTTGACTAGTTGGAAATGGACAGTTTCAGAGGTGACTTTGGGTCGATGAAAGGTATACCTATAAAACTTGGTTTGGGATCAAACTTTCCAGATCATAACTAGACATGGTGGGGAACATTTCTTATGAAGAAACCCAAGTCCAAATCGGACTACAAACGGCTTGAACATCTCACGTAAAAGTCATACTCGAACAGCCTATTATATGAAAAATTCACTAAGGCAGTTTGTCCAAAACAACTTACTGTAATGTATCAACTTCAAAAATTCACCGTGAGTTCATTATAAGGAATCTGGGAATGAAACCAATCATATTGAAAATCCACTTAAGTCTAGTTTAATCCAGAAAAAGCCTCACTCAATGATTCACAATAGATTGGGAGCTAAAAATATTTTACCACAAGCTATCACTCCCGTGACAGTTTTGTGCAGTTAACTTGTAAAATCTGGAATAAATAGTAAAACGTTTTAGAAAATTCTGAAAATTTACATACATCTTCTAGACATGCTGAATTATGTTTCTGCCAAATTTCAGAGTTTTATCATTAGCCAAACTTAAAACGAAAGCCACGTACTATGGGTGATGAACACGGCGATTTCATAGATTTGTGCGATGTTTTTGAAAAATACGATTAAAATAGAAAATCATGTTGGATGGACTTGAAATTTTACAGAGGAATACTAGACACATATAATTTCAACATATTAAAATTTCACAATCATCGGACCACTGTAACTTAGTCAAATAAATTCGTGAAGTTGTTGTTCGTCCAGGTAATCAACATGCAATCACTTTCAAGCATAGACCCAACACATTCAAGCATATTGATGAACATGCATGTATATATCTTGACCAAAATAAACTTATGGTTATAGGGCCTTTACCTTGGATCAGAATTTGACAAGGTTGAGAGAGAGATGGAGGTGCGACGGAGCTCATGACTCCGGTTGAGCCTCGATCCATGGCAATACCTCGGCTTGGTCGAGAAATGGGGAGACGAGAGGGATGAGAGGATGGATAGTTGGAGAGTGTACATTACACTTTGGTGATGGGTTTGGGGCTGAGGTGCTTCAGTTTGGAGAGGGGAGGGGACGACTGAAATGGTGTAGGGTGGGTGGTTGCTTATGGGTGACATTTGTCACCCATAGTTCATGCATATGGACAACACACATGCACACCTCTTCACACACACCCACATACACGATGCACACACATATATATCTGATTTTAATTGCTTAGTTAGGTTATAATTAATCACATTGTCATATAGTAGATACATGCAATAGGACAAATCAACAAATAAGTGCTTAGTATATATGTGTATATAGCTCTCGGCTATTACACTATGCCAAAGGGTCCAAATTTTATTTTCCATGCCAAACATTGATATATGTTATGACATATAGTTTAGATGATAAATAATATCATAGGATAAATTAATGGCATCATTTTATGCTATAAAAATCGAGTTCGAAAATTGTGGTTTTCAAACGCTTCAAAAATTGGTCACTACCAAATCTTGATGATCTAGCATTGATTTAATGCTAAATAATATTGTAATTACATATACTAATCATAGGAAATTAATTCTATAATTTCTTGATCGATTAAAACGCTGCTTCATCTCAAAACGTTAACGCTTGAAAACGCTGCAAAACGTTCATTATCGACTCATCTCGAAATGGTCTTCATCACTTTATTAAATTATTCCATTAATAATGGAATTTAATTCTAAGCTTAATTTCTTAGAAAAATTTACGACGTTTTAACTATCGATACGAAATCGACGTTAAAGTAAAATACGGCCTATACACTTCATATACTCTTATTCCTTAATTCACAATTCTCAGTGAATATAAAATAGGAATTCATTCCTTCGTAAATAATCGAAATCATTATTCGATATCTTATGGATTGAATCATCTCAGCGAATTTCTAATTTACGGTTTTAAATACCGTAATTAGCATTTAATTTCATGGGTATTACATCCTACCCCTTAAAAGAAATTTCGTCCCTAAATTTGCATACCTCATAAAGTATGGGTATCTTAACATCATAACATCATAACTTTCCATGTGCTTTTTTTTGTCCATGGTTCCTCCATCGATTTTCATTATAAGACCCAAACTTGCTTCTTTAATCGTTATATCGCATAATCAAATTAGTCGAGATTTTCATCATAACTCATCTCGAGTCAAAGGTCACGCCATCATGTTGGTTTACGAGAATTGGGTCATTTTCGTATTTTCAATCATGACACGTGAAAACATTTCGCACTTTCCCCAAATGTGGTGGAAGTATCAAGCTATAAAGCTACTAGCCTATCATTGCTAGGAGCTCGTAAGGTCCTATAAAACGTGATCTCAACATTCTTGTATCTAAACTTATAATTCCTCTAGATGGAGAAATCTTAAGAAACTTTAATTCCGCATTCAAGAATGCAGCTCGGTTTACGCGCATCAACAGTAAGACTTTTGTCCGTCCTAAGCTTTTCTTATTCCTCGCCTCGCTGGTAGATATCTTAATCGCTTTATTTACAACGCCAGACTTTATACCTTTGCTCACCTACTTTGTTACAATAAAGTGGTGGTCAATACTTTTTCGCAACACGCCTCATAAGGCTACATTGATCGTTATTTGGTAGCTATGGTCGACGTAAACTTACCAAGTGGTACAACACGCTCTCACTTGCATCTCGTTTAACACTTGTGTTCTATCGTATCCTTAAACATTCATATTGTCCTTTTCGATTGTCTATCCGTCTGTGAGTGGACATCTATGTTAAGGCTTAACCTCGTGATCTAACTCCTTTTGTGAGTTAGTTTAAAATCTAGGGTACTCAAGTCTCTATCCGAACCGATAGGTTTTGGTACTCCTTGTAAATATACGATTTCATTTATGTATAACCGAGTTAACTTATCGATCTACGAGTCATCCGAATAGAGCAGAGACAAAACATAATTGGCGAGTCAATCCACTACTAGCTATATAGTAGTGCGACTTTATGATTTTGGTAAAATCATCATAAGATCTATTTCTATATCATTCTATTTTCATTCGTAGTTCTAGAGATTATAACTCTATAAGGCCTTTGATACAATGCCTTTACTTGTTGGTAACCGAGACATCGCCGACAATCATGGTTTCATCTCATTTCATTCCTTGCTATCTAACTTTTCTCATAATCATAATACATCTTAATAATGCCCGGTTCACGGTATGAGAAGGATCATGAAATTCATTCTCGATTTCATTTCTAAGCTTATTATTGCTTTGAAATATATGTATATATCTCTCTTTAGACAATATAACATTGTCCAACGCTCCTTAAAATCCTTCACTCTTCATTCCTTATCTTAATTCGTATTCTATTCCCATCTTCATTCTCTCTTTAGTCATATTTCACCTTGGTTGTGGAAATACTACTTACATTCGCCCCGATCGCCCGACTATTATCGTTTCGCTTTCTTAATCTTTCCAATGAGTTTTCCTTTTCTATAAGGACATACCATAATTTAGACCTAATTTTATAACTTAGGCATTAGATTCTACATTAACCTTCCTTAGGTGATTATTTATCACAATTATAATCTTTACCGATTCGAGCCATCTTTTCTATCCCGTATCCAAGTTTCTTTGCTCGACTAATAACTTCAACTTTGTGAATTGTGAAGGGTTCTTAACTTATTGTTATAGGAGTGATGTTCTCGCGACTTTGGTATTTATACCACCGTCACTATCGAGGTAATAGATTTTGCACCGTGAAGTCGATAATCTCCTTTACATACACCGGGCTAACTTGTCGATCCATAAGTACTTTTGATTGGTAGGAAGTGAGCACTCTTGGTGAGTCTATCAACAATTACCAATATAGCGGTGTTCCTCTTTTGATTTGGGTAAGTTCAGAACGAAGTCCATCGTTATTTCATCCCATTTCCACCGGTATTTCCAACGGTCAGAACTTTCCGTATGGACGCTGGTGTAACGCTTTCATCTCGCCGGCAAACAAGACAAGTTGTTCTACTAAAGAAGCTATGTCTCGCTTCATGCCTTCCCACCAAAACTTTTCTTTCGTGTCTTGTACATCTTAGTACTATCTCGGTGAGCGGTGTAGGTGTATCGCGAGCCTCACTCATTATTTCATTTTGAAGTTTTGCGTCGTCCGAACGCATATTCTTCCTTCGCATAATAAGGCGTTGTCCGACGCCTCCCGGAAGTTCTTAAATCCTCCAGCCCTTACCCTTTCTCGGATCTTTTCTAACTTTTCCTCCATCCTTTGTCTCGACCATCCTTTTCTTAAATCGATTCGCCACTATTTCAAGTCATGAGTTGGGAAATTTGCTCATGTGGCCTAAGTCATCGTGACACATAAGTTATTATTTATCTCATATTAATACATAGCCTTACTTTTATTAATCCGTGAGAATTGTGACTCTATTTTGGGGTAACTATCTTATGGTCTTCATACCTTAGAGAGTTCTTAATGGATCTCAATGTAAGTCAATTAATCTATAAAATTCATGATCTTATTTTAGGTCATCGACGCCTTTCATCTTTAATTGTTTTGTCCTTTGTCGATCTACATTGTTCTCTTTTAAAGACACTATGTGCCCGAGGAATATTTCTCCTTGTCGAGATTTACAAACTCAGATTGCAAAATTTCGCCCGCTCTTAAAAGTCGAAGACGCCCTTCGATTTTCTTTATGTTCTTTCTCGTCCTTTGAATAGATAAGAACATCATCTATGAGGATTGAGATAAAATTATCTAGGTATGTGTGAAACACTCGATTTTTGAGGTTCATAAATGTATCGGTGCATCGTTAGTCCGAATGACGTAACTATTATCTCATAGTAACCATATTTTATTCAGAACAATTCATTTCCGTATTTCGGATACCATTCTTCAAGACCACATAATATTACATCATAATGCCTCAGTGAGGACTTTTCATACATTACTTACGAGGGTCGGTCTCACCGAAATGATCGATTATAAAGCTGCCTAGCTCTTTTTACACTCAAAACTTTGACACTTCTTCACCATATTCATAAACTCTTCCAAACTACGCTTATTTTACATATTATAATCACATCATTTTCATCATAAACCATTATTTACATATAAGTCTCATAGATCCTAAGATTCTATGTCTTGAGTGACCTTTGTCGAGTCGCATTCTCCCTCGAAACTTGTCTTTCTCCAAGCACGCTTTAGTTTTCATACTTTCGATGATCATTCTCTTCGTAGAGCCGTGGGTCAAGTCGCTCCCCGTTTCTTCTTCAATACTAGAAGTTGGTGTTACTTTTATCAGAAAGTATGGTTGGGTTGGTAGCGGTAATTCTCCTAATCCGCGAGGGCGATAAGATCCTGTCCTTTTTGCCATTCTCGTCTCTTTCTGGTATAATTGACGGCACAGACGGGGCGGCGCTTGAACATCGTGGTACAACCACCCTTTATGCCGTGTTGTGTAACTTGTCGAGGTCCGGACAAGTACTGTGAGGTGTCGCTTCTCACGCATTATATGTATACTTGAGCCTCGCTGACAAATCCTCGTAAGTCCGTCTGTGCACTTTTGAATTTTTATCATGGAGAAAATATTCTTTCGATACTTTTGCAAAATTCGCTAACTGTTGGTAAATGATGATACGTCGTTGGATACCATCCTCATTTAACACTCTATAGTTACTAGTATCCATCCAGAGGTGCAAAAATTTTCTCCAAAACTGTTCTAAATTCATTCCTAGTTCATATCAAAAGAGCCGATACGCTCGTGTGAGTTATAATCTTGTAGGCCTTGGGGTTAACTCCTTCTTTTCTTTTTCTTTTACCGCCGACCCTTTTATTGCCATCTCAGAACCATATAGTTCTAGATGAGTCCGACTTAAATTAAGCAATGGAGGAATTTTTAATAAGAAGGATCTTTTAATGAATTATACACTTTAAGACGATATAACCTCGTAGACTACTTGTGACACGACTCATGACACTCATCTTAATACTCATTTTACGCTTTACATTTTCAACAGATGTTGCTTTAAAGATATTCGCATAAGCTTAACAAAGGGTACCGATATTCTCGTCGTAAAACCTCTAACTAAAAGGCTAGCCTGTGTCACTAATCACATGAATGACAACCATTTCAAACTTTTCTAAAATTATATCTACGCTCCACATAGATATAATGATCCAAATCATTGGATAGCACTTTAGGCGATTCTAGGTTCAATTCGAGCTTGAGCAACATTTATGATGGTCAAAATTCTCGATAGGTAAGGGATTTTCATTTCGATTCGCCACCTCGAGTCGGGTTCTATCGCTTCACGCATACTTGTGCGATGTCAAAAGCAAGCACCTAAATCGAACAAAATCTTATGGCTATTCGAGAAATTTTCCTCATACATATTCTCGCCTTTGTTCTGCTTTGTTCTGCTTTTGATGCAAGGTATAGGCTTTGGTCTACGGTGTTCCGCTTATTCAAGTAAATGTCTATTTCATATGTCATCGTCCTTTCCATCGGGACATTATGTTCCTCGCTATGGTCTTCTGCCTCATTCACCCTATACTTCTCAGTATTAGTATCGTTATGCTTTTACTAATAGCATTCATGGTTAGGTTTACATCAACCTATCCTTTGATATCGATATATTTCAATAATGAAATCTTATCGTAGAGATCGCCATGTTCTATCACTATCATTCATTTCTAATCCAAGATGAATGATTTAATTCCCTTTTCACTTTATCGATCTTAGGAATATATTTCATATATCCTTACTTTAAACTCCTCTCTAGAGAAATCCTCAGATCGGCCTTTAGCGCCATCGCTTGTAATATCCCTTTTGGATATAGTCATTTCTTCTTAATCTTTATTGATTCATCATGCAATTTCGCATAAGATAAAATCCTTTGTCCATCGGGATGTATTATACTTTTACCTCGACGTCAAATATCTTTACCATTTTCTCGACATTCAATGATTTCTTCATTTCCATGTCGAGATACTTAATACCTCACTTTATTGATCGTCACAAAATATGGGGTAAGATTTACAATTAGGTCCACCTTAAGATCCTTCCATGTGAATCTCTTTTCGTGTTCTCTCGATGTATTTCCTTTGCAAGATCTATAGAAACTATCTTGCTTGTTAACTATTAAGTTACACAAGACAAGCGCTTTGTGTCATTATAACTTAGAGTATTAAGATTCATTTCAAAATAATGAATCTATTTCTTAATCCGCTTCCTTACTTCCAAGGAATTACCTTACTTATCAAGTCATAACATCTCTCAAACTTATGTCATATCGTGAACTATCTAATTGTATAGCTCGTAATTTCTTCTCGCTATTTTCGACTTTTGTCCATTTTCTCGAGCATGGTATTTGAAAGTAATCTTACTTTCTTTATACTTCGTTCCCACTTTCGTGACTAGAATCGCTATCATTGTCATATGGTTTGGTAGGTAGTACATTCTGCACACCATAACTTAATTCTAAGCATCTCATTACCATGTCTCGACTTCGAGTTATTTCCTCCATACTTAGTTCACATACTAGGGATATCCTAGCTATTCACACATCTCAATGATTATGATCTCTAAATCTTATTATCATTTGTTTAACCAAGTTTCAATTATTGAATCGATTATGCTCAAGCATAATCTCATTGATTGAGGTATAAGGCTAAAGATTTATTTTCCGGGATGCTATCACTTTATATATATATATTCTTTGAAAAGAATATCTTGTATGCATCTTCATTCTTTTAAACATGTCCAACCTACTAACGAGGTTTCAAGGACATCCAACTATCTTAAAGATAAGTTGTAATCGCCTCGCCATGACATAATAAGGGAAATTCATATCCCATGATATCATATACTTTTCTTTACTTTTACTCTTTGCATTCAATGCTAAAGAGTATCTTATTCATAACTTTGTTATCATAACAATGATGATGGTATAACTTCATTGTTATCATTCTTTGTTAACCCCATCAATGGTCATCACATCATGTGTATCATAGGAAAAATATCTCGCCTCATCGAGATTTTCTTTACATCATAATTTCTTGATGTCTATCACTTTATCGATCCGAAACTTTTAGGTGATCGAGATAAGTCAACCTATTTCATGCCCGACATCTATCGCTTTACTAATTCGCCTTAGGTGACAAGGTAAGTCAACTTTCATCTTACTTGATGGTTTCAAGAGTCGAGAAGAAATTATCACGACTACTTACGTGAGGTACCGCCTCATCCATCAAGATAACATCTTTTCAATGATTGAATCGATATGTTCCTTCGATCAATAAATGGGGATCTAGGTCCAAGACCGTAATGACGACTCATCGAGATTTCTTTGGTCATATGGGCTGGCTGCACTGGCCACAATCATATTCTCACCACACAAGGCTTTGGGTTCAAAAGGACACTTTGTAAATTTTGAGTTGGAAGTTTTCTTCGTAAAAAGTGAGAAACTCGAATGAATTCTCAATCGAACTAGTCATGTAGTTAAACTCAATGACGTAAATTGGGTAATGGATATAATTTGAAAGCTTATATACCCGTAATAGGTCATCAACAAAGTTCTCATGTATGTCAAGGTTCTACTTGTACATCAAGATCTTACTTTCTTAGTAACATTCTAGGATTCAGATCATACTATAACGTTTTACTCTTTTCAAATCGTAGAACTAACTTCAACTGATTCTCATGAATTCTGGAGTAGGAATCAGGAATTTGGTCCTTCATAAGAAATGAAGTACAGTGCATTAGGAGCACGTAGACGAAAACCATACGTAAATCGGAGTTCACACGATCGAGAACTAGTCAAAACAAAATCACTGCGCAGTGCAGGGAAATTTACACGCGTTCGCGCCGAGGTCATAAGCGATGCCGACACCAAGGTCGTGCATGCCGCTACCAATGCCGAGGTAGTACAGAATATTGCCGACACCGAGGTCGGACAACTACTAAAGTCGATATGTCAAAGGCGATGTTATAAATGCCGATTTCAAAGTCGATAGTCGACATGCCGATGTCGGCCGAGGTCGTACATGTCGAGGTCTAACAATTTCAGATAAATCTTTCACTTTTCTTCACTCAAGATGGAATGAAGTTCTCAAATCCATCACTAATCTTGTTCTTGTAATTGAAGGAAATTTTACTTATGTGTTCTTTCGTAAAAGGGATCATGCGTCCTATAAAGTCTATGTTCGTTGAACTAGCATGCTCATCATCATAATCAACTTTGAGATTGAAGTAAAACTTCGAATATTCCTACGTAGCTCATTTGTACGCACGTATTTCGTTGAATTTAAAGAATTCAACATATCATATTTGACGAATCAATGTCCAATCTCAATCATTTTAAAACATGAATAATCATAACTTTGTTCATAATAATGAACCCTTATTACATTCCGTAAATTCAAACATTTCATCTTCGCATATCATGCCAAAACTTTCTCATATCATTGTCATCATCTTTCTTATATCTTCCTTCCTTTCATAACTTTTTCGACAAATCATTTGTCACAACATTCATTCTCAACCTTCTCATAGCTTTCATTTCTTTTGAAAGATTATTTCAATTATCATTCACTTCACAACATAATATTTCATTTCACTTTTGCAATAAATTTCACTTTAAATAAATTCACATAACATTCATTTCACTTAAAAATTTATTTCACTTTCAACTTTTCGCTTCAAAACCGAGAAAATAATTTCATAAACATTCGCCTCGCCAAGCTAATTTTCAAAACTTTGAAAAAGAGTCATTTACCTCATTTCGGTTGAGCTTGATGTGATGGAGTGTTGAGCATTGTCACCGATCTCTAGAAGTCTAATGACTCAATCTAGACTTAACCTTAAAGGAAGATTTTAGGTTCAAGAGCGAACCGCCTCGATACCATCATCACAAACCCCTAAATCCTAAGTACGGATTAACAGGACTATAACTCTAAACAGGATAAAAATACAAGGAGACTCTTTTTAACAATAAACGAATACATATGTCATTTATATTCTCGACTATATTACATAATTTAGGTTCTTGCAATGAAGACATGTGATATGTACATATGACGATGTACAATCAAGGTATAAAACATTTCAATGACAACATTCCTATTGCTCAACACCGCCCATCCATCATCCGCTCAACCCGCACATTTAAAACAACATGCGTGGTCGAGTACAAGAATGCACTCTGGACTCATGCCAAAACATTTTATTTTCTTTGAATTACATCGCCAACATCATGGTAAGACACAAGGGTTTTAGTTGAAAATGCCTTGTGCTTACTAAAATATTTTCATCATTTCATAAAATCATCGCCGCCGTGCATTTTTCTCGTGTGTATGATCCATATCCCTTAACATCCTTTCATCATATCATCATAGTCGAACGCCGTGAAGGAGGCCTCCTCTACGACGCCGTGACCGCCGTGAATTGTCCTTACAAAGACACAAATACCTTAGTGTACACGTTAATCCTAGCTGTATTGTCCTTCCCAAGATAGATCCGATATCGATTTTCATTCATAAGTTGGGAGCGACCCAACAACATTCATAACATTTCATAACATCTCATAACATCTCATGGATAGGATACATACACAAAACATAAACATTTTTGGTGTAATCTTGTAAACATTTTATCAACAGCTGAAATAAGCATCGTAAATAAATATTTCAAAAGCATTTTATTTTTGAGTAGAGTAAAGCCCACCGACTATCGATTGTCTAAATCGATTTTGGACCGTAAGTCCCGCACTTAGCCTATCTATTCTCGGCCTTGAAGTTTTGGAGTAGAAACTATCCATCGAGTCTTAGAATCCATATTTCTACTATAGTGTATATCAAGGTATGATATACACTCAATTGAGCATGTAGGAAGACCTATTCAAATGGTTCACGTTAGGCATGCCCCGTAAAAATATCATGTTGTGTTGTTTTATTATAACCGCACATCTTATTAATGCTCTATCGCACTCATGATATGACATAATGAATGCATCGATTAATAGCATGTTAGTCACATAAGGCATACTTCACATAGGGTTTCCAACACTTAGTCAAATTTCAAGTGTTGAATTTCAAAAAACAGCTTGAAATAACCCAAGTGGCAAACTTTGACGATTCATAACTCTCGAGTTAGAATACGATGGTCGCACAAAGATACATTCTGGAAACCTCTAAACATGTACTACAAGTTCTAAGAAGGAATTAAATCCAAAAGAGTCGTGGTTCTGGAGATATAGGGTCTCAAAGTGGGCAACTCAAACTGACTTCTATACTTAGAAAATTTTTCAGAATTTTCAGTTTTAGCTTAACGACGAGGGGTTTTATGAGGCTCGAACTTTTGACTCACAATGCCAAAATGGCTGCAGGCTACCAATTTAGAAACCTTGTAACAAGTACTACATATGTCATGAAGACCATACTGAAAATATCTAACGATCGAGAAATACATAAGTCCAAAGTTGACTAGTTGAAATGGACAGTTTCCAGAGGTGACTTTGGGTCGATGAAAGGTATACCTATAAAACTTGGTTTGGGATCAAACTTTCCAGATCATAACTAGACATGGTGGGGAACATTTTTATGAAGAAACCCAAGTCCAAATCGGACTACAAATGGCTTGAACATCTCACGTAAAAGTCATACTCGAACAGCCTATTATATGAAAAATTCACTAAGGCAGTTTGTCCAAAACAACTTACTGTAATGTATCAACTTCAAAAATTCACCGTGAGTTCATTATAAGGAATCTGGGAATGAAACCAATCATATTGAAAAGCCACTTAAGTCTAGTTTAATCCAGAAAAAGCCTCACTCAATGATTCACAATAGATTGGGAGCTAAAAATATTTTACCACAAGCTATCACTCCCGTGACAGTTTTGTGCAGTTAACTTGTAAAATCTGGAATAAATAGTAAAAATTTTTAGAAAATTCTGAAAATTTACATACATCTTCTAGACATGCTGAATTATGTTTCTGCCAAATTTTAGAGTTTTATCATTAGCCAAACTTAAAACGAAAGCCACGTACTATGGGTGATGAACACGGCGATTTCATAGATTTGTGCGATGCTTTTGAAAAATACGATTAAAATAGTAAATCATGTTGGATGGACTTGAAATTTTACAGAGGAATACTAGACACATATAATTTCAACATATTAAAATTTCACAATCATCGGACCACTGTAACTTAGTCAAATAAATTCGTGAAGTTGCTGTTCGTCCAGGTAATCAACATGCAATCACTTTCAAGCATAGACCCAACACATTCAAGCATATTGATGAACATGCATGTATATATCTTGACCAAAATAAACTTATGGTTATAGGGCCTTTACCTTGGATCAGCATTTGACAAGGTTGAGAGAGATGGAGGTGCGACGGAGCTCATGACTCCGGTTGAGCCTCGATCCATGGCAATACCTCGGCTTGGTCGAGAAATGGGGAGACGAGAGGGATGAGAGGATGGATAGTTGGAGAGTGTACATTACACTTTGGTGATGGGTTTGGGGCTGAGGTGCTTCAGTTTGGAGAGGGGAGGGGACGACTGAAATGGTGTAGGGTGGGTGGTTGCTTATGGGTGACATTTGTCACCCATAGTTCATGCATATGGACAACACACATGCACACCTCTTCACACACACCCACATACACGATGCACACACATATATATCTGATTTTAATTGCTTAGTTAGGTTATAATTAATCACATTGTCATATAGTAGATACATGCAATAGGACAAATCAACAAATAAGTGCTTAGTATATATGTGTATATAGCTCTCGCTATTACACTATGCCAAAGGGTCCAAATTTTATTTTCCATGCCAAACATTGATATATGTTATGACATATAGTTTAGATGATAAATAATATCATAGGATAAATTAATGGCATCATTTTATGCTATAAAAATCGAGTTCGAAAATTACGGTTTTCAAACGTTTCAAAAATTGGTCACTACCAAATCTTGATGATCTAGCATTGATTTAATACTAAATAATATTGTAATTACATATACTAATCATAGGAAATTAATTCCTATAATTTCTTGATCGATTAAAACGCTGCTTCATCTCAAAACGTTAACGCTTGAAAACGCTGCAAAACGCTCATTATCGACTCATCTCGAAATGGTCGTCATCACTTTATTAAATTATTCCATTAATAATGGAATTTAATTCTAAGCTTAATTTCTTAGAAAAATTTACGACGTTTTAACTATCGATACGAAATCGACGTTAAAGTAAAATACGGCCTATACACTTCATATACTCTTATTCCTTAATTCACAATTCTCGTGAATATAAAATAGAATTCATTCCTTCAGAATAATCGAAATCATTATTCGATATCTTATGGATTGAATCATCTCAAATAATTTCTAATTTACGGTTTTTTTAAATACCGTAATTAGCATTTAATCATGGTATTACAAGTCCTCACCCACAAATATTAATAAAATGGCACCAAATTGTGTAGTGGGAGGTGATCATGACCGAGTTAAAAAGGCTCTCCATGTATTAGGCGATAGAAAAGTGATATCATGCTTAATGGGACGGGTGTAGCCGTCGATACTATGGGTTCCAAGGGTGGATTTAATTTTTCTTTGTACAATAATACTATATATTAATTGAGGTATAAGTCATAGATATATAATACATGTCAATTAAATAATTAAAACATCACATTGCAAATATATATATCAAAATGGCGTGATTATTGTATAAAATATAACTCACGCCACTTATCATTTCAATAGCCATTTTCGTAATAATATACATATATATGTCATAACATATAGTTTAGATAATAAATAATAGCATAGGATAATTTAATGATATCATTTTATGTGAGAAAACCCTAATTTGTGGAACTAGGGTTTCGAAAATTACAAATTGAAATTATCGAGTTTTCTATGCTTTAATATTGATTTTAATGCTTAATAATACTGTAATTATATAAAATAATCATAGGAAATTAAATAATATAATTTCCGATCATTAAACCCATTTTTCAAAACGCCTCAGACGCCGACGCTCAAAACGCCTCAAACGTTAATAATCGACTCATCTCAAAATGGTCGCCGAAGCTCGCACTTACTTTAAAAATAATATTCCATTAATATAGGAATTTAAAATTAATTCCAAGCTTCACGCTAGAAAATTTTATAAAATTTGTGACGCATGATACGTAATCGACGTTAAAATTATATTGTCGAACTACTTCATGATATTCTATTCCTTAATTCACAATTCTTAGTGAATATAAAAAGGAATTCGTTATTATGATACTGAATCGAAATCAATATTCGATGTCATACAAAAATAATATTCGGCAAAACCCTAATTTATGGGTTTAAAATACCGTAATTAGACGTTCGTTTCTTTGGAATATTACATTCAACCCCCTTAAAAGAAATTTCGTCCCGAAATTTGCATACCTCTAGAAAAACAAATCGGGGTATCGTTCTTTCATCGCGTCTTCAAGTTCCCACGTGGCTTCTTCTTGTCCGTGGTGTCTCCACAGCACTTTGACTAGCGGAATCGACTTGCTCCGTAGTTGCTGAACTTTATGGTCGAGTATTACCGCTGGTTCTTCTTCATAGCTCATGTCTGGCTTGAGGATCACGTCGTCTTGATGGATCACGTGCTTTGGATCGTGAACGTATTTTCTTAATTGTGACACGTGAAAACATTGTGTACATTCCCAAATTGGCCAAGAGCCAACCTATAAGCTCATCGGACCTATCCTTTCTAGATCTCATATGGTCCTATGAAACGGGTCTCAACTTTCCTTCACCCAAACCCGACAATCCTTTCGATGGAGAGACCTTAAGAAACACTTTATCTCCATCTTCAAACCGCAGCTCGGATCACGCCAGATCGTCAGAAGATTTCGCTCATCTTGAGCTTCTTTTATTCTTAGCCTAATTTGTCTGACGATCTCAATCATCTCATTCACTGCTTCTGGCCCTATGATTTTCCTCTCACCCACTTCATCCCAATAAAGTGGTGATCTACATTTCTTGCCATACAAGGCTTCGTATGGGGCCATACCAATCGTCGCTTGATAGCTATTGTTGTAGGCAAACTCAATAAGGGGTAGAATATCTTCTCATTTTGCACCTCGATCCAACACTACTGTCCTCAGCATATCCTCTAGTGTCTGGATCGTTCTTTCCGATCGCCCATCACCGTGGGTGAAATGTCGCATCGATGTTCAATTTCGCACCTAATTTTTTGTAAGCTAATCCGTAATCGGATGTGAACTTGGAGTCTCTATCGAGGTAATAGATTTTCGCACTCCATGTAGTCGTATAATTTCCTTAACGTACAGCTGGGCTAACTTATCAAATCCATAGGTACTTTGAATTGGTAGAAAATGAGCACTCTTTGTAAGTCTATCAACAATTACCCATATGGCGGTGTTCCCTCTTTTCGATTTTGGTAAGTTCGTAACGAAATCCATCGTTATCTCATCCCATTTCCACTCGGGTATTTCTAACGGCTGTAACTTTCCGTATGGACGTTGATGTAACGCTTTCACTTGCTGGCAAACAAGACAAATGTTTACTAAAGAAGCTATGTCTCGTTTCATGCCTTCCCACCAAAACTTTTCCTTCAGGTCTTGGTACATCTTAGTACTGCCAGGGTGGGCGGTGTAGGGTGTATCATGTGCCTCGCTCATTATATCATTCTGAAGCTCTGCGTTGTCTGGAACGCATATTCTCCCTTCAAACAATAAGGCGTTGTCCGACCAGACCTTACCCTTTCTCCGATCTTTTCTAACTTTTCCTCCATCCTTCGCCTCTCGACAATCCTTTTTCTTAAATCAGACGTCAATGTGAGTGTAGCGATACAACTCGTGATCGTCTCTGGCCGTTCTATCAGTTCAATCCTCATTCTTTCAAACTCTTCAACGAGTTTCTTTTCTTGTGTAAAGAGACATCCTAGCTTGGTTTGACTCTTACGACTCAAGCGCCGGCTACTACATTCGCTTTACCCGGTGATAGTTAATACCACGTCAGAATCCTTCACTAGTTCGAGCCATCTTCTTTGCCTCATATTCAAATCTCGTTGCTCAAGAAGTATTTCAAACTTATGATCCGTGAAAATCTCACACCTCACCCATAGAGATGGTGTCTCCGATTTTCAGGCACTAACCATCGCCGCTAATTCCAAGTCGTGTGTTGGGTAATTCGGTTCATGTGGTCCGAGTTGTCGGATGCATATGCTATCACCTTGCCTTCTTGCATCAAAACACAACCCACCCGGCCTTAGAAGCATCCGATAAACTACATATTCTTTGTCCGCTCGAACTACTAGAACGGTGCACTTGTCAACTTTTCCTCGAGTTTTGAAACTCGCTCACATTCTTCGGGCCGGTTGAACTTGATTCCCTCCCGAGTAGTCGGGTTATTGGCCTTGCAATTTTGAGAATCCTTCGATGAATCTCCTATAATAACCAGCTAGTCCTAGGAAACTTCGGATCTCATTCTGAGTCCTTGGTGATTTCCATCCTGCGACCGCTTCAACTTTGGTCGATCCACTTTTATGCCTTCTGCAGACACGATGTGTCCAAGGAACATTACTTCCTTCAGCCAAAACTCGCATTTGCTAAACTTAGCAAAAAGTCTTTCATCTCTCAATGTTTGCAACACCGTTCTTAGATGTTCCTTATGGTCCTCTTCATTCTTTGAATAGACAAGGATATCGTCTATAAAGACCAAAACGAATTTATCCAAAAATGGATGAAACACTCTGTTCATAAGGTCCATAAATACAGCTGGTGCATTGGTTAATCCGAACGACATAACTATGAACTCATAGTGGCCATATCTGGTTCGGAATGCAGTCTTAGGTACATCTTCCGACCGTATTTTCAGTTGATGGTAGCCTGACTTGAGATCAATTTTCGAGAATACACTTGCTCCTCGTAATTGATCAAACAGGTCATCAATCCTTGGCAAAGGATATTTGTTCTTGAGTGCCATTTTGTTCATCTCTCGATAATCTATGCACATCCTCAAGGAACCATCCTTTTTCTTGACGAACAAAACAGGCGCTTCCCAAGGTGAAACTCTAGGTCTAATGAAACCTAGATCCAACAATTCTTAGATTTGGATCTTCAGCTCTTCCAATTCCTTTGGAGCCATTCTATAGGGGCGCCGACATCGGAGCCGATCCGGTTCCGTGTCGATGGTGAACTCTAATTGTCTATCAGGAGGTAATCCTGATAGATCTTCGGGAAATACAACCGAAATTCTCGAACAACTTCTATGTCCTCAATTTCGCTCGGTTTATCTTCCCGCTCAGTAGACAAGAAATGCATGGCATCCTTTCTGGTTCATCATCCTTCTCGCCTTTAGCGCCGATACAATCGGGATTCTCCTTCCCATGCTGATTCCGTGAAAATGCGTAGCTTCTTGTCCAGGAAAGTGAAACGAAATTTTCCTTTCCTTGCAAAGGATCGTGGAATTATTCTTAGCTAACCAGTCCATTCCTAGGATTATGTCTACGTCACCCATGGGTATTATGTTCAGATCATTTGCCAGAACTTTAAGTGATCCTAAAGTCAACTCTAGGTTCGAGCAGATATGTGTGACAGTCATAATCCCTCCTATAGGCGATGAGATTCTCATATCCTGAATTGCCTTTTCAGACCTAAGTCCCAACATTTCTACGCATGATTTGGCTATAAAAGAACGCGAAGCACCCGATCGAACAATATAATAACAGGTACGTTGAGAAGGACTCCCATACCGCCGTGTTTCCTAATTTTGTTCGCTCTACCTCCGTGTAAGGCATACGCCCACCTGGCTGGCCGAGGCCGACGGGTGCTTGTCCTCGCCGGTTCTCGCGCGTTGCTGCTGTCGCTGGCGTTGTTGTGGTTGTTGACGCCTTTGTTGCGGAGGTTGCTGCCATCGCCATCGAGTTCTTTGTTGGGGTTCTTTGAGGTCAATGGAATTGTTGCGGAGGTTGGGGTGAAACTGCTAACCCCGAAGCGGCCGGGCATCGCCGAGTTGGTTCGCTCACTATCGTGTCTCGGGCGCACTGGGCAATTGTTGGCGAGTGCCCTCTCATTCCGCACTTAAAGCACCACATTGCCCGCCATGCACATTCCTTTGTGCATCCTATGGCATTTAGGCATGGAGAAGCCCTCACTTGCTCTTGTGGGCCTCACGGAGGAGCAAAGCATCCTCTTCCAACCCCGCCTGGTCAGACTGTGGTTTCCTTGCTGTGGTCGCTTGTGACTTGTATTCTCATAGTTTCCCTGTTGTTATTTCCGCGACTCGCTCCCACTTCCTTTTCCTTTATCCATCAATTTCGCCTGGTTGACACCGCTTGTCTTCGTGCATTGTCGCCTCAATATCTGTGGCTCGTGCAAGAGCCTTGGTATAGTCGTCTCCATGGTGGCGAGAGACATCCAGATCTCGGCCTTAGACCCGATCTGAATTTCTCCGACATTTCAGGTCGGTGTCTACTTGTTCCGTGCATATCTCGACATGTCGCAGAAAGCGATCATAGTCGATACATCGACATCTTTTCGCTTCAAGATGAAGAATTCATGCTCTTCCTCTTCCCGTAGCTCTCGGTATGTACTTATGATACACTTCTTTCTTAAAGTCCTCCCACGAGAACTCTTCCGCTTGTTCGTGGTGAAGGTTTTCTTCCGGCCTCCCACCGTAAATCAGCAGTCCATTCATTGAATGTTACACACGACGACCGCTCATTTGTGCATCTTAGGAAGTTGAAAATTGCTCAATGGTTCTCACCCATTGTTCAGCCTTCCTCCTGAGTTCCTTTTCCATTGAAGATGTGATGGTTACATCTTAGGAACAGCCTCTATCCTGCGATCAAGTTGAGGTGGAGGTGGTTGGGGTATATCCTCGCTTCTTGTTCGGGATTCTACCTCTTCCCTTGGTCTTCCTCGTCCTCCGCCTCAGCTTCTTGTTCGGTTTCTTCTAGGAGGCATTCGATATATAAGGCATATAATCGTCAATCCTCATCGCTTTCATAGCTTAACATACATAATATCATCATAGCCTCATTGTAAAACGATCTTAAATAAAACATTTCGTCCTTGACATAAACAATTTTGCCGCAAAAGCCCCTCGGGGTCATAAATATACATATAAATATCAAAAGCTCACAGAGGCGTGATGTTCAAAACCAAAAGTCATATAACAATACATAAATCCCGGCTCACACGGCCTTTCAAAACATCGAGTTTCCCATCAAATCCAGACATAAAAGGAACTAGCATACATGCTAATCATAACAAAAATCTAATTAAGACTTCGTTTAATGCCTTCATCAGGCATCTTCCTACTCTTCATCCTCCTCGGGGTCCTCTTCCTCTTCAGAATCCTCTTCTTCATCAGAATCATCTTCGCGTGCACGTACTCTAGATGATCCTGCGCCATCATCTCCTACCATCGGTATGTCGCGCATGGGGCCGAAGTCATCGTCGCCATATAGGTCGTAGTCATGGCGAATCGGGCTATAGCCATCGAAAGCATCGATACGCTCATCCGCGCTGTCCGGCGGAATGGCCCACTGGAGGTGGTGGAGGTATCATCGGTGGTAGAGGTGGTAGTGGTGGACGTACGGGATGTCCAAAAGCCAAATGAGGGAATACAGGCTCTCCTAGTGCTCTCGGGCGCGCTGCTCTATCCAACCGAGCAGGTCTGCCCTTGTCAAACAGATATGGAGGCACCATCGGGTCAATCTGACACGGAACCTCAGTATACAAACACTCCGGTGATTCATCACGCCGGTATACTCGCGGACGGAGATAAGGTCCCCGGTGTGGCTCGTAGATCAGATATGTAAGTCGATGACTCACGAACTCAGGCGATCTCCAACCGATCATAACCGCCAATCGCCGGTATATGTAATCCCGACACTTCGGGCGTAGTCCTCCCAATCGTGGGAGTATGGCTAAGAGACGCCCGATGCCGTCGTAGTCAGTCGCACCGTAGGCTCGGGCGTTCCTCCAAAGCCGAAGGTAATACATCTGGAACTCGCCTAAGTCCTCACCAACGCACATCCAACTCTCACGATAGGTGCGCATCACTTCTTCGGGGGTAGGGTGTGGTCCTAGCCTCCTCCTAGCTATGTATCGCATCTCCTCTATCTGTCACGATCAAAACTAACATAAGTCAGACTAACGTCACCCGACAAGCAGATAAGGATAACTTAAGAACATCTGATAAGCAACTAGGTTAAACTAAACAATCTATAAGGTAGGTAGCGTCATAAGGTATAGCACATATCATATCTTATATTCTTACTCTTACTCGAAAACATACTATCTACTAGCGTTCTAAGGTATAGGCTATGTTATGAGATCCTTGTTCTGAACAAAACACTTGAACTAATGTTAAACAGACTCTAGCGTATTCTGGAGACAGAATTTGTAATATCCCAAAGAAACGAACGTCTAATTACGGTATTTTAAACCCGTAATTAGGGCTTTGCCGTATATTATTTCGGTATGACATCGAATATGATTTCGATTCAGTATCGTAATGACGAATTCCTTTTTATATTCACTAAGGATTGTGAATTAAGGAATATAATATTATGAAATGGTTCGACAGTATAATTTTAACGTCGATTGTGTATCGAACGTCAATATTTTATGAAATTTTCTGAGCAGAGAAGCTTGGAATTAATTTCCATATTAATTCATATATTAATAGGAATATTATTTATAATGTAAGTGCAAACTTACTACGACCATTTTGAGATGAGTCGATTATGAACGTTTTGAGACGTTCTGAACGTCAACGTCTAGAGACGTTTTGAAAAATGGGTTTTATGATCCGAAAATTATTATAATTAATTTACTATTATTATTTTATATAATTATTGTATTATTAAGCATTAAAATCAATTTTTGAACTATGGAACTCGATTATTTCAATTATGTGATTTTCGAAAACCCTAATTTTAAAACTAAGGTTTTCTCACATAAAATGATACCATTAAATTATCCTATGCTATTATTTATTATCTAAACTATATGTTATGACATATATATGTGTATTTTGCACGAAAATGTCTATTTAAATTATATTAGGCGTGACTTGTATTTTATGCTATTATTCACGCCATTTTCGCATATAATTACTATGTGATGTTTTAATTATTTAATTGGCATGTATTATACATCTATGATTTATATCTTGATTAATACATAGTATTATTGTACAAAAAAAATTAAATCCACCCCTTTGGACCCTTGGAACCGCCGGCCATCACCTTGGAACAAGCATGGATTTCTTTTTCTTTTGCCCAATCCATGAGGAGCCTTTTTACTCTAGCTCATGATCACCTCCCCACTACACAACTTACTCTCATTATTATATTATTTTGTGGGAGGGAGCCGGTTGAGAGGGAGAGTGAGATATAGGAGAGGGATCCTTCACCTTCCTCTCTCACATTTCAAATATATACAATACACAAACACACTCATATTCTCTCTCATTTTCATCTTCATCCTCACCCATTTTTAGCCAAGAACCGAGAGCCCCTCCTCCCATTTCTAAAAATTTTTGTTCTTCTTCTTCTTCTTCTCCATTCACACAAACCTTGATACCTAACATTGTTCTTTGATTCCATTCTTATTCCAAAGGTAAATATGTGACATAGCTTCGATTTTTCTCTTCCTTTTGTTCATGGAAGTCGAGACATGCTTATATATATTTATGAATGTTTTTAATGTTCTTGGATGAGATGTTGCTTATATATATGTTCTTGAGGATTTTATTTATATAAAAATAGGAGATGTATGCTAGAATGAACATATGATATTGTATATGAAATTTTTGAAAAGATCTAACCTATATATATGTATGTTCGAACCATAGCCTTGTTTAAAAAACTATTTTCGAAAGTTATAAAAAAAAATTCTTGAGCATGATCGATTATTTTTACATTTGTTTTGAGGATGAAATATTGTTCTATGATATGTTTAGAGCTCATAGTAATTTAATTAGAATTTTTGAAAAAACCTAGCCTAATTTTTGATAAAGGCCGAGAGCTACATTAATGTGTACCTTGGTGTATGATTTTTATTTTAAGCATGCAATGACATATTAATGCTCTAGGACCTTGATTATATGTCCTATGAATTTATTAGAATTTTTGAAAATCAAATGCATGAATTTTTGAAAATACCGTGAGCTATATAATGTTATATCTTGGTGTATGATTTTTATTTTGAACATGCAATGATATATTGTTAATCTAGTATATTGATTATGTGTTACATGATTTTGTTGGAATTTTTGGAAATCCATTACCATTTAAAGATCAAAAAAGCCGTGAGCTACAATGCTCTTTAAGGTGATGATCCAAATGGTTTTTGATAAATTTATGATTGTATATTGTTGTATTATAGTATATAAGCATAGTGTATAATTGTGGGAATTTTTGGAAATCAATTGCCAATTTAAATCAAATAAACTGTGAGCTTATGCTTAAGTATGGTGATGATTTAATTGGTTTTTGATACATGTTATGATGTTATATTGTTGTATTATAGTATATAAGTATAGTGTATAATTGTTAGAATTTTTGGAAACCAAAAACCCTCATAAATCAAAAAAGCCGAGAGCTATTGCTCCTTAAGGTGATGATTTCAAATGGTTTTGGTTGATGTTGTGATGTTACATTGTTATACTATAGTGTTTAATCATGTTATAATTTTATTAAAATTTTTAAGAATTGTTTGATAATTGTTTGGAAATTGTTTCGAAATTACCGAATGCTTAAGGATTATTTCCTAGATGAATAAATTGTTTATGATGGACTATAGGTTATAAATATGTTATATATTAATGTTGGGATATTTTTCTAATCAGATAAAAATTTTGGGAATTATCGATAATTATTCCATAATTATCAATATTATTGACGATATATATATATATATATATATATATATTAATGGTGATAATCGAATGATAATTGGATGATGTTAATACATATTAATGACCATAGTGTATAATAATACACTATATGAATTTAGAAATTTTTGAAAACCATTTTGTAATTATTTCAAATTACCGTGAGCTTTTAAATATTTATAAGGATTTTTAAATCCTTTTTAATCAAGTTTAATAATATATTATATGTCTAAATATTATTTTAGACATATTGGGATTTTATAAAATTTTATAAACGAGATTACTATGTTTGAGACGAAACGTTATATTTAATAACGTTATAAACGAAAATATATGGTTAAAAGGATTAATGTTTGGGAAAATATTAATAAGTCCTTCGATTTATGTGACAAATCGAGAATTAAGACTTTACGAAACAAAAATCGATTGAAAATCGATTTATAAAATGAATTAGTAAGAAATTACTATTGAAAAGTCAAAATAGTTGACTTTGTTGACTATGGTAACTTTATTGACTTTTAAAGTCAAACGTACCATTATACGTTCAAAAAATACGCTAATACGCGTAAGACGTACTAATTAGGTAAGATACATCTTTAGTAAGAAAAGATTTCATAAATGAAATCCTTATATCGAGAAACGTATGAATACGTTGAACGTTTAAACCGGAAAGGTTAAAACGATATGGTTGAAAGTGTCTCGAAGAACGAGAACTATTCAATTGAAATACGTAAATGAAAAGCATATTGAATTCGTTAAGGAATTCAGATTATATCGATATAGAATATCGAAGTTTATCTTAAACTTTGAAAGTCTCGAGAAACGTGAACGACGTACTAAACCCTCGCTTTTACGTAAAGGTGTGGACGCGAACGTGACGATCGGACACTGACGTGGAATCAAACCTAGGACTCAAATTAAGACGAACCATAGTCCAGGTGGGCTTTCTTTTCAAACAAAACGTGACTTTGCTGTTCTTTCAAAATGAATTTGATTACAATGCTTATTTTCAACTGTTGATAAATGGTTTACAAGATTACCTGTCAAAAATGTTCTGTTTTTTGTATGGATCCTATCCGGAATGAATGGTGTGAAGGATGTAATGATATGATATGAAATGTTATGAATTTTGTTGGGTCGCGCCCAACCTAGTTATGAAATCGATATCGGATCCTATGCCGGAAGACGATGCCTGGCTAGGATTAACGTGTACACCGAACGTGATTGTGTCTTTGTAAGGACACCACGGCCGATCACGGCGTCGTTGAGGGAGGCCTCCCTCGCGACGTTTGATCTTTGATGTTATGATGAAATGAGGATATGGGATACGGATCATACACACCAAGAAAAATGCTTGGCCAAGCGACTTTTACGAACTGAAAATGTTTTTGTAAGCACAAGGCATTTCAACTAAAACCCTTGTGACTTACCATGATATTGGCAGTGTAATTCAACTATGAAAACATTTTCGGCACGAGTCCACTGAGTGCATTTCTTGTACTCACCGCATGTTTGTTTTTAAATGTGCAGGTTGAGCTCTGACGATGGTGATGGAGGAGTGTTGAGGAGTCCGGTGTCCTTGATCGCTTTGTTAAGAAATGGGTTTTACCTTGAATGCATATCGTCATATATGTATTCACACACTTTCCGCTGCAAACTTTGAACTTATTTATGTTATATATAATGTTAAGTACTGTTGAGGTCCCTCAGACCATTGCTGACCTTTGGGTCTGATGGCCTCAAGCACCTGAATTGTTTTGATATCACCTTATGTTATGTTCAAGCATGATAGTTTACTTTTGATATGTACCTTTATATTAGCCCTTGTGAACCCCATATACTATTCCTAGTATTGGTCACCCTCCAGTCCGTGTTATCCGAGGTGGGGTCGTGACAGAATTAGGAATTATGTTCTTCATAACAAATGAAGGTCAGAACGTTAGGAGTACGCAGACGAAAACCACGCGTAAATCGGAGTCCTAACGAAAGAGAACTGGATAAAACAAATTTACTGCGCAGTGCAGAAAATTTGTGCGATCGTGCTAAAATAAACTCGAGGCATATGTCGACGTAATACGACAATCATATCCACGTCTTCAAGTCGATGCTTGGCCTTCTGAAGTCGAAGTCAAAGTCAAAGTCAAAGTCAAAGTCAAGTCCACGTCATAGTTCAACTCGACGGTCACCCATGACGAAGTTGTGATGTAATGCTGATGTTGTTCACTTCCAAAGTTGAGGTCGTCCTTGTTCATCTTCACGCTTGTCTTTTGTCGTTCGAGTTCGAAGCTATTGCTACTTTCGTTCTTCCTATCGTTCTTTCGTTCTTGTAAGGGAAAGGAAGTTCGTACTTCTATGTTCTTTCATGATACGTGAGCATGCTCCATAGAGTCTATGTTCTTCTTATGATAACATATCGTTCATCATAAATTTTTTTTGAAAATTTGGAAATAAGGTTTCAAGATGACAACATAGCCAACTCATACATGTATATCAAAATGAATTCATCCTTTCCATGTTCATCATTCAACTCAGTTCAACCATATACTTTCGTCTCAAAACTTGATCACTTGTATAACTCCTCGTTTGATTTCAAAATCAAGGTTTTTGAAAAAAAAATTATTGCTCATACTTTCATTTCAAACATCAAAACCTCATAATATCATAACCTTTCTTTCCAAAAAATCCTTCCAACTTGTTCATCATTCAAAACTCTTCATTTCATGAGTATGAGAAAGAAATTCAGTTACCTTTTTCCCGGTTGAGCTCGATGTGATGGAGTGTTGAGAGTAGTCAGCAGATTTCTAGAAGTCCAGTGACTCGATCTAGACTTAATTTTTGAAAGGAGTTTAGGTTTCAAAGAGCAACAGTGCTCTGATGCCACTCTGTCACGTCCCCACTCCGGATAACCCGGACAGGAGGGTGACTAATACTAGGAATAGTATTTGGGGTTCACGAAGGCTAATATAAAGGTACATATCAAAAGTATACTAGCATGCTTGAACGTAACATAAGGTGATATCAAAACAAATCAGGTGGTTTAGGCCATCAGACCCCAAAGGTCAGCAATGGTCTAACGGACCTCAACTGTGCTTAACATCATACATAACATAAATAAGTTCAGAGTTGCAACGAAAAGTGTGTGAATACATATATGACGACATGCATTCAAGGTAAACCCATTCTTAATAAAGTAACAAGGACACTGGACTCCTCAACACTCCTCCATCACCATCATCAGAGCTCAACCTGTAGATTTAAAAACAAATATGCAGGGCTGAGTACGAGAAATGCACTCAGTGGACTCATGCCGAAAACATTTTATCAGAATTAAATTACACTTCCAATATCATGGTAAGACACAGGGTTTTAGTTGAAATGCCTCAGGCTTACTAAAACATTTTCGTTCAGAAAGTCGCCGCCGAGCATTTTTCTTGGTGTGTATGATCCGTATCCCATAATCTCATTTCATCATAACATCATAGTTCAAACGTCGTGAAGGAGGCCTCCCTCTACGACGCCGTGACCGGCCGTGAATTGTCCTTACAGCACACAGTCACTCTCAAGTGTACACGTTAATCCTAGCCAGGCATCGTCTTCCGGCATAGGATCCGATATCGATTTCATAACTGGGTTGGGCGCGACCCAACAAAATTCATAACATTTCATATCATCATATCATTTCACAACATTTCACATCATTCATTCCGGATAGGATCCATACACAAAACAGAAACATTTTTGGCAGGTAATCTTGTAAACAGTTTATCAACAGTTGAAGATAAGCAACGTAAATAAATTCATTTGGAAATAAGTTTAAATAAGAAAGCTCATATTATATTTGGAAAAGAAGCCCCACCTGGACTATGGTTCGTCTTAATTTGAGTCCTAGGTTTGATTCCTCGTCAATGTTCGATCGTCACGTTCGCGTCCACACCTTTACGTAAAAGCGATATTTTAGTACGTCGTTCACGTTTCTTGAGACTTTCAAAGTCTAGAATAAACTTCGATACTCTATATCGATATAAGTCGAATTTTAACTAATTCAATACGCTTTTCAATTACGTATTTCAATTGAACAGTTCTCGTTCTTCGAGACACGCTCAACCATATCGTTTAACCTTTTCGTTTAAACGCTCAACGATCCATCGTTTTCGATATAAGGATTTCAATTGAAATATTTCCTTACTAATGAGGTATCTTACCTAATTGGTACGTAATACGCGTATCAGCGTATTTATCGATCGTATTTTCGTACGTTTGACTTTAAAAGTCAACAAAGTCAACAATTTTGACTTTTCAATAGTAATTTCTTACTAATTCATTTTATAAATCGATTTCATTTCGTCAAGTCTTAATTCTTGATTTATCACGTAAATCGATGGACTTATTAATATTTTTCTCAAATATTAATCCATTTAATCATTAAACCATACATTTTCGTTTATAACGTTATTAAATATAACGTTTCGTCACAAACATAGTAATCTATGTTTATAAAATTTTATAAAATCCACATATGTCTAAAATAATATTGAGACATATAATATATTATTAAACTTGATTAAAAAGGATTTAAAAATCGTTATAAATATCTAAAATGCTCTCGGTAATTCCACAAAATTACCGAATGGTTTTCAATTTTTTTTTCTTTCTAAATTCATATAGTGTATTATTATACACTATGGTCATTAATATGTATTAATATCATCCAAATGATATTCGATTATCACCTTATAATTATTATAAGGTCACGGTAATATTGAAAAATAATGTCCAATAATTTCCAAAAATTTTACACAATTAGTACAAGGTTCCAACATTGATATATAACACATTTATAACCTATAGACCATCATAAACAATTTATTCATCAAGGAATTTATCCTTTATGCATTCGGTAATTATCAAACAATTATCAAACAATATGTAAAAATTCCAATAAAAATATATCATGCTCAAACATTATAGTATAACCATGTAACATCATAACATCTACCAAAACCATTTGAAATCATCACCATATGGAGCAATGAGCTCTCGGTTTTTTTGATTTTCATAGGTTTTTGGTTTCCAAAAATTCTAACAATTATACACTATGCTTATACACTATAATATAACATCATAACATCATACATTCATCAAAAACCATTTGAACCATCACCTCAAGGAGCTCAAAGCTCACGGTTTTTTTTTTATTGAAAATGGTAATTGATTTCCAAAAATTCCAATAAAATCATGTAACACATAATCAATGTACTAAAGCATTAATATACCATTGCATGTTCAAAATAAAAATATCACGACCCCACCCCGGATAACCCGGACTGGGGCGGACTAATACTAGGAATAGTATTTAGGGTAAAGATAGACCATTACAATAAGGCTTATCACATGTGAGATATTATACTTGGAAACAAAACATACATTTATAGCATATCAGACCAAAAGGTTTAGACCAACAGATTCCAAAGGATATTAACAATCTGAAGGGCTTCTCAGTTCATATCGTCTCATCATCGGACATAACATAATATAATTTCAGAGTTGCAGCGGAAAGTGTGTGAATACATATATGACGATATGTATTCAAGGTTAACAAATCTTATCAAAACATCAAGGCCACGGGACTTCCTCAACACTCCTCCATCATCAACATCTGAGCTCAACCTGCACATTTAAAAACAAACATGCAGGGCCGAGTACAAGATTGCACTCAGTGGATTCATGCCGAAAATATTTTATCATATTTGAATTACACTGCCAACATCATGGTAAGACATAAGGGTTTTAGTTGAAAATGCCTCAGGCTTACTAAAAATTTTCATCGGTTTATAAAGTTAAACAGCAAGCATTTTCTTGGTGTGTATGATCCATATCCCTTATCATCATTTCATCATAACATCATAGTCGAGCGTCGTGAAGGAGGCCTCCTCTACGATGCCGTGATCGGCCGTGAATTATCCTTACAAAGACACAAATACCTTAGTGTACACGTTAATCCTAGCGGTATAAGCGCTTCCAAAGATAGGATCCGATATCGATTTCATATATAAGTTGGGAGCGACCAAACATTCATATCATTCATATCAATCTCATGGATAGGATACAATACACAAAACATAAACATTTTTGGCAGGTAAACTTGTAAACATTTTTATCAACAGTTTGAATAAGCATCGTAAATAAAGTTCGTTGAAATAAGTAGCGAAATCACATTTTGTTTTTAGAATAAAGCCCACCTGAAACTATTGTTCGTCTTTAATACTCGTTTACTCGTCAACGTCCGGTTGTTGCGTCAGCGTCCACACCTTTACGTAAAAGCGAAGTTTTAGTACGTCGGTCACGTATTTCGAGACTTTCAAAGTCTATAATAACTTCGATATTCTATATCGATATGAATTGAATTCCTTAACGAATTCAATACATTTTTCAAGCGCGTACCATCTTAACATTTCTCGTTCTTCGATAGAGACGAGATATGTTCAAAAATTACCATTTTACCCTTTTGGGTAAAATGTTCAACGTTTTCATACGTTTTCCAATCTAACTACTTCAAAATGAAGTCTTTTTGTATCAACGAGATTTTATTAGCAAGCTGATACGTTTTACGCGTATTAGCGTATTTATCGAACGTATTTCGTACGTTGATTTCAAAAGTCAACAATTTTGACTTTTCTTAGTAATTTAATTACTAAGTCATATTTTAATATCTAAATTTCACAAAAATCAATTTCCAATTGATTTCTTTTTATAAACTCATTAATATGTTTAAAAATAATTTTTAAACATATAATTCATTATTAATAATGTTATTTAAGGATTTAAAATCCTTATTCCATTTAAAAATAGCCCACGGCTATTTAGCTTTTTATTATTCAAATATTTTCCAAAAATTCTTATAAAATCATATAGTGTACTATATTATCATAGTATCACTAATATGAATTAATATTAATCATACAAAATTCGATCATCATCCTTTTAATCCATATAGCTCTCGGCTTTTTCACAAAAATAGTCCAACAATTTTCCACAATTTCAATAAATATATACAAGGTCCAAACATTAGTATATATCACATTTATAACATATTTTCCATGATATAACATTTTTATACCATGTAATTTAGACTCATAACTCTCGGTCATCTTCACAAATGCATGAAACGTTTTTATAAAATTTCCAACAAAATACAACATGCTTAACTATTATATTGTAACAACACTACATCATAATATACATCAAAACAAATTTATTCATCACCATTATTGAGCTTGAAGCTCTCGGTTTATTTGAATAAAATTAGTAATTGATTTTTAAAAATTCTAACAAAATCATAAGATGCATAAATTATATTCTAGGCCAATAATATAACCTTGCATGTATCAAATAAAAATCATACACCAACATATACATATGTACAAGTCTCGGCCTTTTTAACAAAGATGGATAGGATTTTTCAAAATTTTCTAAACAAAACATATAGTGCATGATTTACATTTTAGATTAATAAAACATCATTGCAAGTTCTTAAATAAAAACACACATCAACATATAATTATGTATATGTCTCGGTCCTTTTTTAAAAAAAATAGATAGAATTTTCCAAAAATTCCCAATAAATGACTAAGGACTTATATATCCTCATAAATCAATAATATGTCCTTGCATGTCTTAAGTAAAAATCATACATTAACATACACACATACATAACTCTCGGCTATTTTGGGAAAAATAGCATAGACTTTCTAAAAATTTCAAATAAATTGCTATGCACTCTCAATACATCATAAATCAAGAATATGTCATTGCATGTGAAAAATAAAAATCTTACACCCACATATAAATTCTTATATGTCTCGGTTCTTTAAAAAAAATGGCATGGATTTTTCTAAAATTTTCAAATAATTACTATGGACACATAAAACATTATAGATCATAAATTCAAACTCAAATGATTCTTAGTAAGCTTCGGTCATCACTAAGAATTGTCGAACATGTTCAATTAAAATTTTTTAAACATACATCATGCTTTAAAACATTATGCTACACATTATCCTACACAACTTAACCATAGATTCGAAAGGTTTTGAAATAAAAACTCACATGCAATACATTTTAAAAACAAGAGCATATATCATGCTTATTTCTATCATTAACACACATGCAATAGCAAGGAATTACCAACAAAGATCATCAAAACACATGCAATGGACTAGTAAAACTTTCGAAAATTTTACAATTTTTCAAGAACAAACATTCCTTTGTTTCGACACCTACCTTGGATATATGGATTAATGGTACAATACACAAGGTATTAAGGTGTTGTATGGAGGATGGGAAGAAAAATCAAGCTTGGTAATGGGGAAGAAGCTTTCGGCTGTTGCAGAAAATGGGGGAGAGGAGAGAGAGTTTTTGAGAGAGAAATGTGGAGAGTTGGGAGAGAGAATGGTGGGTTGAGTGTATAAGTCTTGGAGTGTTTGAGTGTTGGAAAAATCTGAATAATCCTCCCCCTATACCTCACATGTCTCGCCCTCTCTCTCTCTCACAAGGGAGACCCTTCAAATTCATGTAGTATTTTTATGTTGCTAGTGGACACTAATCATGAGTGTCTTACACATAATCTCTTGAAAATAGCTAAAGTATATTGTTTATGGGAGTCTTAAAAATATAAAATCTGAAATAAATAAGAAATATACATGCAAGAGTGGGAAAAATAAAACAATTAAAATTTGTATACCCATACTTATAGTTCTCGGCCATTAGGCCAAACTATAGGATAAAAATTTTATTTCATGTTAAACATAGGCATATACATCATAGTATATGATTTAGATGATAAATAATAGCATAGGATAAATTAAGGGCATGATTTTATGTGAAAAACCCTAGTTTCGAAATTTAGGGTTTTTCGAGAACTATGATTTAATTAGTTTTAATTCTAAATGTTCAAGCATTGATTTAATGCTTAGAAATACTGTAATAACATATAATAATCATAGGAATTTAATTCCTATAATTTCTTGATCATTAAAAATATTTTTCGTTTCATCTTGAAACGTTAACGTTTGAAAACGTTTCAAAACGTTAAAAACAACTCATCTCGAAAAGGTCTTAGTAAAGTCATAATCACTTTACTAATATATTTCATTAATAAAGGAATTAAATTCTAAGCTTGATTGCTTAGAAAATTTCATGAAATTTCAATTGTCGATACGCAGTCGACGTTAAAATATATTGCCGATAAACGTTATAACCTTCGATTCTTAAATTCACGATTTTCAGTGAATATATAACAGGAATTTTCCTTTGTAAATAATCGAATTCATATTCGATCTCATACTGATTTGATTATCTCAGCGAAATCCAGATTTACGGGTTTTAAATACCGTAATTAGGCTTTTAAAACTGCGGGATATTACATCCTACCCCCCTTAAAAGAAATTTCGTCCCGAAATTTGCATACCTTAATGAAACAATCTGGGGTATCGTTCTTTCATTGCATCTTAAAGTTCCCATGTGGCTTCTTCTTGTCCGTGATGTTTCCACAGGACCTTGACCAGCGAAATTGATTTGTTTCTCAATTGTTGAACTTTATGATCTATTACTGTTGTAGGTTCCTCTTCATAGCTCATGTCTGGGTTGAGGACCACGTCGTCTTGACGGATCACGTGTTTTGGGTCGTGTACATATTTTCTTAATTGTGACACGTGGAAGACATTATGCACATTCCCCAAGTTTGGCGGAAGAGCCAACCTATAGGCTGCTGGGCCTATTCTTTCTAGGATCTCGTATGGTCCTATGAAACGGGGTCTTAGTTTTCCTTTAATACCAAATCTTATGATCCCCTTCGATGGAGAGACCTTAAGAAACACCTTGTCTCCAATTTCAAACTGCAGTTCAGATCTACGCGTATCGGCGTAAGACTTTTGTCTATCTTGAGCTTCTCTTATTCTTTGTCTAATCTGTCGGACGATTTCAATCATTTCATTCACTGCTTCTGGCCCTACGACTTTCCTCTCACCCACTTCATCCCAGTAAAGCGGTGATCTACATTTCTTGCCATACAAGGCTTCGTATGGGGCCATGTCAATCGTCGCTTGATAACTATTATTGTAGGCAAACTCGATAAGCGGTAAAATGTCCTTCCATTTTGCACCTCGATCCAATACTACGGTTCTCAGCATATCTTCCAGAGTCTGGATTGTCCTTTCTGAGTGCCCATCAGTCTGTGGGTGAAATGTTGTGCTGAAGTTCAACTTCGTGCCCAATTCTCTTTGTAGGCTCACCCAAAATCTCGATGTGAACTTGGAGTCTCTATCAGATGTAATAGATTTTGGTACTCCATGTAGTCGTATAATCTCTTTTACATACAACTGAGCTAGCTTATCAGATCCATAAGTATTCTGAATTGGCAGAAAGTGAGCACATTTGTGAGTCGATCAACCACTGCCCATATGGCGGTGTTCCCTCTTCTTGACTTGGGTAAATCTGTAACGAAATCCATCGTTATCTCTTCCCACTTCCACTCGGGTATACCTAACGGCTGTAACTTCCCGTAGGGACGTTGATGTAAAGCTTTCACTTGTTGGCAAACAAGACAGCGTTCTACGAAAGAAGCTATGTCCCGTTTCATGCCTTCCCACCAGAACTTCTCTTTTAGGTCTTGGTACATCTTCGTACTACCTGGGTGGGCGGTGTAGGGTGTATCGTGAGCCTCACTCATTATTTCGTTCAATTTCAGTATCATTTGGAACACATATTCTTCCTTCAAACATTAAAGCATTATCTGATGCTTCGTGGAAATCCTTCGATTCGCCAGTTCTCACATTTCCTCTTATCTTTTCCAACTTTTCCTCCATCCTTTGTCTCTCTATTATCCTTTTCCTTAAATCAGGCGTCACGGTGAGTGTAGCGATACAGCTCGTGATCGTCTCTGGTTGTTTAACCAATTCAATCCTCAATTTTCTAAACTCCTCAACGAGTTTATCTTCTTGAGTAAGGAGACATCCTAATTTAGTTTGATTTCTACGACTTAAGGCGTCAGCTACCACATTCGCTTTACCTGGGTGATAGTTAATACCACAGTCGTAATCTTTTACTAGTTCGAGCCACCTTCTTTGCCTCATATTTAGGTCTCTTTGCTCGAAAAAGTATTTCAAACTCTTATGATCTGTGAAGATTTCACATCTCACTCCGTAGAGATGGTGTCTCCATATTTTCAGTGCATGAACCACTGCTGCTAATTCTAAGTCGTGAGTTGGGTAGTTCAGCTCATGTGGTCTAAGTTGTCGGGATGCGTATGCTATTACTTTTCCCTCTTGCATCAAAATGCAACCTAGTCCGTTCTTCGAAGCGTCTGTATAAACCACATATTCTTTGTCCGCTTCTGGAACTGCTAACACTGGTGCACTTGTTAACTTTTCCTTGAGTTTTTGAAAACTCTCCTCACATTCTGCAGTCCAAATATACTTGACTCCCTTTCGGAGTAGTTGGGTCATTGGTCTTGCTATTTTGGAGAATCCTTCGATGAATCTCCGGTAATATCCAGCCAATCCCAGGAAACTCCGGATCTCATTCTGAGTTCGCGGCGATTTCCATTCTTGTACTGCTTCCACTTTGGCTGGATCTACCTTGATTCCATCAGCAGACACAATGTGTCCGAGGAACATTACTTCCTTCAGCCAGAATTCGCATTTGTTAAACTTAGCAAATAGCCTCTCAACCCTCAAAGTTTGCAACACCGTTCTTAAATGTTCCTTATGGTCCTCCTCATTCTTCGAATAGATGAGAATATCGTCTATGAAAACCAAGACAAACTTGTCTAAGTACGGATGAAATACTCGGTTCATGAGGTCCATGAATACAGCTGGTGCGTTTGTTAATCCGAACGGCATAACTATGAATTCATAATGGCCATATCTTGTTCGGAATGCAGTTTTAGCTATGTCTTCAGGTCGTACTTTAAGCTGGTGATAACCTGACTTGAGGTCAATCTTTGAGAATACGCTTGCGCCTCTCAATTGATCAAACAGATCGTCGATTCTTGGCAAAGGGTATTTGTTCTTGAGCGTCATCTTGTTCAGCTCTCGATAATCTATACACATCCTTAAAGACCCATCCTTTTTCTTGACGAATAACACAGGCGCTCCCCAAGGCGAGACACTAGGTCTAATGAAACCTAGGTCCAACAATTCTTGGATTTGGATTTTCAGTTCTTCCAATTCCTTCGGGGCCATTCTGTAGGGTGCCTTCGACACTGGAGCCGATCCCGGTTCCAAATCGATGGTGAATTCTAACTGTCTATCAGGGGGTAATCCCGGTAGATCCTTAGGAAACACATCCGAAAATTCCCTGACAATCTCTATGTCTTCTACCTTCGTCTCCGGCTTTTCTTCTCCGTTCAGGTAAACGAGAAAAGCGTGGTATCCCCTCTTATTCATCATCTTTCTTGCCTTCAATGCTGACACAATCGGGACTCTCTTCCCCATGCTAATTCCATGGAAGTGCGTTGCTTCTTGTCTAGGAAAATGAAATGATATTTTCCTTTCCTTGCAAAGAATCGTGGAGTGGTTTCTTTGCTAACGGTCCATTCCTAGGATTATATCTACGTCACCCATGGGTATTATGTTCAAAGTATTTGCCAGAACCCTAAGTGATCCTAAGTTCAACTCTAGGTTCGAGCAGAAATGTGTAACAGTCATAATCCCTCCTATAGGTGAAGAGATTCTCATATCCTGATTCATTTTTTCAGCACTAAGTCCCAACAGCTCTACGCATGATTTTGCTATGAAGGAGTGCGAAGCACCCGTGTCGAACAATACTATAATACAGTACGCTGAGAAGAATTCCCATACCGCCGTGTTTCCTCGGTCTGTTCGTTCATCTCGGTGCAAGGCATACGCCTACCGGGCCTACCGAGGTCGACGTTGTGCTTGCCCTTGCTGAAACTGTCGCTGTTTCTGGGCTGTTGTTGCTGCTGGCGTTGCCGTGGTGGTTGTTGCCTTCGTTGTTGAGGTGGTTGCCACTGCTGCTGCTGCATTTTTATTCTTGATTGTTTCGCCATCGTTGTTTCCGCTGTTGTTGTGGAGGTTGTTGCCATTGTTGTGGCTGTACTTGCTGTTGAGGTTGGGGCTGAAATTGGATAGCCCTGAGTGGTTGGACATTGCCGGGTTGGTTCGGCCTTACGATCGTTTCCGAACGTGCCCCTGGGCAAAAGTTAGCATAGTGTCCTTTAATTCCACACCTAAAGCAGTTCTCGCTGCCCGCCATGCACATTCCTGTGTGCAACTTCCGGCACTTTGGGCACGGAGGAGCCCTTCTCTGCTCTTGTGGGCCCTTGTTGGAGGAACAAAAGCTGGCTTTCTCCACCCTTGTCCTTGATTTGCCATATTCCCTTGCCACTGCCGTCTATTAACCACATTCTCAAAGCTCCCCTTACTGTTGTTACTGAAACTTGCATCCCACTTTCTCTTACCCTTGTCTACTGTACTCTGCATCTGAGCTGATGCCGGCTTCTCCTCTGGCATTGCTGCTTCAATGTCTAGAGCTCGTGCAAGAGCCTCTGTATAGGTTAAATCTCCGTGACTAGCGAGAGACATTCTTATCTCTGGCCTTAAACCTGACCTGAATTTCTCCGCCATTTTCAGGTCCGTGTCCACTTGATCCAAAGCATATCTAGACATATCGCAAAATGTGCGATCATAATCTGTTACCGACATCTTTTCTTGCTTTAACACGAAAAATTTGTGTTCCTTCTTCTTCCTATAACTTTTCGGAATGTATTTATCATACATTTCCCTCTTAAAGTCTTCCCATGTGAACTCTTCCATTTGCTCTGCTGTAAAGGTTTTCTTTCTGGCTTCCCACCAAAAATCAGCAGGTCCATTTAGTTGGAATGTTACACATGACAGTCGCTCCTGCGGCACTGTGCATCTTAAAAAGGTGAAAATCCTTTCAATGGTTCTCATCCACTGTTCAGTTTCTTCTGGACTTCCCTTCCCATTGAAGACAGGAGGGTTCTGTCTTAGAAACAATTCCTCTATCCTGCGATCAGGCTGAGGTGGAGGTGGTCGAGGTATATCCTCATCTTCTTGTTCAGGGGTTCTACCTCGTCTCCTAGGTCTGCCTCTGCCTCTTACTTCTCGTTCTGGATCTTGTCTAGGAGGCATTTTGCTATATAAAATATATCATTAGCATCATACTTTATTTTTATAACTTGAATATATATACAATATCATCATAGCCTTAGTGGGAAAAAAAATAATTTAATAAAACATTCCATCCTTGACATACACAAATTTTGCTGCAAAAGCCCGCTTGGGGTCATATATATATAATTGCAAATGGTGCCATAGGCAAAATATTTATGATCAAAAGTCATTACAACGGAATTACTTACATACTGACTTTCAAAACATTACAAAAGAAGTCCATGCACATTGGCTTTTATAGCCTTACAAAAATCAAGTTCCCTTTTTACCATTGTTTTTCAAAAACAACATAATGAAACATACATAAAAATATCATCATATCCCCTTAGGTCTTCACTTCCACGTCCTCATCTAGAATCTTCCTCCTCCTCATCCTCTTCGGGATCTTCTTCTTCTTCTTCCGAGTCATCATTTTGGCCGTGTGCTCTAGAGGGTCCCGTGCCGTTATCTCCTATCATATGAATGTCTCGCATCGGACCATAGTCGTCACGGATCGGACTATAGCTGTCATGAATCGGGTTATAACCATCGAGGGTACCTGTCACACTTATCCGTGCTGTCTGGCGGAATCTTTCAACTGGCGGTAGGGGTGCTGCCATCGGTGGTAGAGGTGGGAGTGGTGAATGCACAGGATGTCCGAACATCAGTGGAGGGAAGACAGGAGCTCCCAAAGCTCTAGGTCTGGCTGCTCCATCCGCTTGGACGAGCCTACCCTCGTCAATCCGATATCGAGGCACCACTGGGTCGACCAGCCGTGGAACCTCGGTGTACAGCCATTCTGGCGACTCATCTCGCCAGGTGTACTCTCGGGGAGGGAGATAAGGTCCCCTCGGCGCTGCTCCATAAATGCTGTACACATATGTCATGTGGCTGACGAATCTAGGTAAATCACCCACCAGATCATAGCCTCCGATCGCACGGTAGATATAGTCTCCGGACACCTCACGAGCGTAGTCCTCCCAATCGCATGGGAGTATAGCTAGGAGACGCTTAATACCGTCATAGTCAGTCACGCCGTACGCTCGGGCATTCTTCCAGAGTCGGAGATAGTACATTAGGAATTCCCCTAGATCCTCGCCACCACACATCCAGCTTTTTCGATATGTGCGCACTGTTTCCTCGGGAGTAGGGTTTGATCCTATCCTTCTCCTAGCGATGTAGCGCATTTCCTCCATCTGTCACGATCAACAACTAGTATGAGTCAGACTAATATTACCCGATAAGCAGATAAGCTAACCTAGTATCCTGGTTAAGCAACAAGAAGAAACTAATCGATTTATAAGACAAATAGATACTATCGGGTACCATACAGGTCATGACATTCTTAATCTACTTGGAAACAAAACTCCTAATAACGTTCTAAGGTGCATGAGATACCATGAGATCCCTGTTCTAATTAAAACTCGAGCTAAACTTTAACCAGACTCTAGTGTATTCGGAGATGGAAATAGGAATTCTGTCCTTCATAACAAATGAAGTTCAGGGTGTTAGGAGCACGCAGGTGAAAACCACGATAAATCGGAGTCCTAACGAAAGAGAACGAATTAAAACAATCTGACTGTGCAGTGTAGAAAAATTGTGCGATTGATTCAAAAATTCGAGGCAATGCCAACGACGAGGTCGCGCACGCTATAGCTATAGTACGACTACTACGTCCACGTATGCAAATCAATGTTTGACATTCCGTAGTCAAAGTCAATGGTCACGCATACCGAAAATGTGATTGCGGTTGATCACGTTGACGTTGTGATGACGGTATCCACGTCGTTCATTCTTCATAGTCAACGTCGTTCTCGATCATCTTTACGTTCGACCTTTGCCGTTTGAAAACTCAAGGCTAGAGTTACATTCATGCTTCCTATCGTTCTTTTGTTCTTTTACAACATGTGAGCATGCTTCTTATATCGTCTACTTTCTTCTTAAGGAAATAGCATATCCAGTTATCAACATAAATTTCATGATTCAAGACTATAACTTAAAGATAACATCATAGCTCATTCATACGTACTTATACCTATCAACTTGATTTCATACTTTCATCTTTAATCATTCTGATTCATTTCAAAACATACATCTCAACTTAACCACTTCGCATCATCACTAATTGATAAAAAAAAAAATCAAAATTTTGAAAATCCTTACTCATAACTTTTCATTTCCATCATCATAACATCATAACTTTTCTTTCCTTTTCCTTCAAAATCCTTTCAAACTTGATCATCATATAAAATTCTTCATTTCATAAGTTCGAAAAAGAAAGAAAGAAACCAGTTACCTTTTCTCAGTTGAGCTCGATGTGATGGAGTGTTGAGAATAGTCAGCAGATTTCTAGAAGTCCAGTGACTCAATCTAGACTTAGTTTTGGAAGGAATTTGAGTTTCAAAGAGCAAACTGCTCATGATACCACTCTGTCACGACCCCACCTCGGATAACCCGGACTGGGGCGGACTAATACTAGGAATAGTATTTAGGGTAAAGAAAGACCATTACAATAAGGCTTATCACATGTGAGATATTATACTTGGAAACAAAACATACATTTATAGCATATCAGACCAAAAGGTTTAGACCAACAGATTCCAAAGGATATTAACAATCTTAAGGGCTTCTCTGTTCATATCGTCTCATCATCGGACACAACATAAAATAATTTCAGAGTTGCAGTGGAAGTGTGTGAATACATATATGACGATATGTATTCAAGGTTAACAAATCTTAACAAAACATCAAGGCCACGGGACTTCCTCAACACTCCTCCATCATCAACATCTGAGCTCAACCTGCATATTTAAAAACAAACATGCAGGGCTGAGTACAAGATTGCACTCAGTGGACTCATGCCGAAAACATTTTGTCATATTTGAATTACACTGCCAACATCATGGTAAGACACAAGGGTTTTAGTTGAAAATGCCTTGTGCTTACTAAAATATTTTCATCAGTTTATAAAGGTCGCTTGGCCAAGCATTTTTCTTGGTGTGTATGATCCATATCCCTTATCATCATTTCATCATAACATCATAGTCGAACGTCGTGAAGGAGGCCTCCCTCTACGACGCCGTGACCGGCCGTGAATTATCCTTACAGCACACAGTCACCTTAGTGTACACGTTAATCCTAGCCAGGTATAAGCCTTCCAGCATAGGATCCGATATCGATTTCATACATAAGTTGGGAGCGACCCAAACATTCATATCATTCATATCAATCTCATGGATAGGATACAATACACAAAACATAAACATTTTTGGCAGGTAAACTTGTAAACATTTTTATCAACAGTTTGAATAAGCATCGTAAATAAAGTTCGTTGAAATAAGTAGCGAAATCACATTTTGTTTTTAGAATAAAGCCCACCTGAAACTATTGTTCGTCTTTAATACTCGTTTACTCGTCAACGTCCGGTTGTTGCGTCAGCGTCACACCTTTACGTAAAGCGAAGTTTTAGTACGTCGGTCAGTATTTGAGACTTTCAAAGTCTATAATAACTCGATATTCTATATCGATATGAATTGAATTCTTAACTAATTCAATACGCTTTTCAAGCGTGTACCATCTTAACATTTCTCGTTCTTCGATAGAGACGAGATATGTTCAAAATTACCATTTTACCCTTTTGGGTAAAATGTTCAACGTTTTCATACGTTTTCCAATCTAACTACTTCAAAATGAAGTCTTTTCGTATCAACGAGATTTTATTAGCAAGCTGATACGTTTTACGTGTATTTATCGAACGTATTTCGTACGTTGATTTCAAAAGTCAACAATTTTGACTTTTCTTAGTAATTTAATTACTAAGTCATATTTTAATATCTAAATTTCACAAAAGTCAATTTCCAATTGATTTCTTTTATAACTCATTAATATGTTTAAAATAATTTTAAACATATAATTCATTATTAATAATGTTATTTAAGGATTTAAAATCCTTATTCCATTTAAAATAAATTTACGGCTATTTAGCTTTTATTATTCAAATATTTTCCAAAATTTTATAAAATCATATAGTGTACTATATTATCATAGTATCACTAATATGAATTAATATTAATCATACAAAATTCGATCATCATCCTTTTAATCCATATAGCTCTCGGTTTTTCACAAAAATAGTCCAACAATTTTCCACAATTTCAATAAATATATACAAGGTCCAAACATTAGTATATATCACATTTATAACATATTTTCCATGATATAACATTTTTATACCATGTAATTTAGACTCATAACTCTCGGTCATCTTCACAAATGCATGAAACGTTTTTATAAAATTTCCAACAAAATACAACATGCTTAACTATTATAGTGTAACAACACTACATCATAATATACATTAAAACCAATTTATTCATCACCATTATTGAGCTTGAAGCTCTCGATTTATTTGAATAAAATTAGTAATTGATTTTGAAAAATTCTAACAAAATCATAAGATGCATAAATTATATTCTAGGCCAATAATATAACCTTGCATGTATCAAATAAAAATCATACACCAACATATACATATGTACAAGTCTCTGCCTTTTCAACAAAGATGGATAGGATTTTTCAAAATTTTCTAAACAAAACATATAGTGCATGATTTACATTTTAGATTAATAAAACATCATTGCATGTTCTTAAATAAAAACACACACCAACATAATTATGTGTATGTCTCGGTCCCTTTTTTTTAAAAAAAAAAATAGATAGAATTTTTCGAAAATTCCCATTAAATGACTAAGGACTTATATATCCTCATAAATCAATAATATGTCCTTGCATGTCTTAAGTAAAAATCATACATTAACATACACACATACATAACTCTCGGCTATTTTGGGAAAAATAGCATAGACTTTCTAAAAATTTCAAATAAATTGCTATGCATTCTCGATACATCATAAATCAAGAATATGTCATTGCATGTGAAAAATAAAAATCTTACACCCACATATATATTCTTATATGTCTCGGTTCTTTAAAAAAAATGGCATGGATTTTTCTAAAATTTTCAAATAATTACTATGGACACATAAAACATTATAGATCATAAATTCAAACTCAAATGATTCTTAGTAAGTTTCGGTCATCACTAAGAATTGTTGAACATGTTCAATTAAAATTTTTTAAACATACATCATGCTTTAAAACATTATGCTACACATTATCCTACACAACTTAACCATAGATTCAAAAGGTTTTGAAATAAAAACTCACATGTAATACATTTTAAAAACAAGAGCATATATCATGCTTATTTCTATCATTAACACACATGCAATAGCAAGGAATTACCAACAAAGATCATCAAAACACATGCAATGGACTAGTAAACCTTTCGAAAATTTTACAATTTTTCAAGAACAAACATTCCTTTGTTTCGACACCTACCTTGGATATATGGATTAATGGTACAATACACAAGGTATTAAGGTGTTGTATGGAGGATGGGAAGAAAAATCAAGCTTGGTAATGGGGAAGAAGCTTTCGGCTGTTGCAGAAAATGGGGAGAGAGAGAGTTTTTGAGAGAGAAATGTGGAGAGTTGGGAGAGAGAATGGTGGGTTGAGTGTATAAGTCTTGGAGTGTTTGAGTGTTGGAAAAAATCTGAATAATCCTCCCCATACCTCACATGTCTCGCCCTCTCTCTCTCACAAGGAGACCCTTCAAATTCATGTAGTATTTTTATGTTGCTAGTGGACACTAATCATGAGTGTCTTACATAATCTCTTGAAAATAGATAAAGTATATTGTTTATGGGAGTCTTAAAAATATAAAATCTAAAATAAATAAGAGATATACATGCAAGAGTGGGAAAAATAAAACAATTAAAATTTGTATACCCATACTTATAGTTCTCGGCCATTAGGCCAAACTATAGGATAAAAATTTTATTTCATGTTAAACATAGGCATATACATCATAGTATATGATTTAGATGATAAATAATAGCATAGGATAAATTAAGGGCATGATTTTATGTGAAAAACCCTAGTTTCGAAATTTAGGGTTTTTCGAGAACTATGATTTAATTAGTTTTAATTCTAAATGTTCAAGCATTGATTTAATGCTTACAAATACTGTAATAACATATAATAATCATAGGAATTTAATTCCTATAATTTCTTGATCATTAAAACATTTTCGTTTCATCTTCAAACGTTAACGCTTGAAAACGCTTCAAAACGTTAAAACAACTCATCTCGAAAAGGTCTTAGTAAAGTCATAATCACTTTACTAATATATTTCATTAATAAAGGAATTAAATTCTAAGTTTGATTGCTTAGAAAATTTCATGAAATTTCAACTGTCGACACTGCAATGACGTTAAAATATCTTGCCGATAAACGTTATAACCTTCGATTCTTAAATTCACGATTTTCAGTGAATATATAACATGAATTTTCCTTTGTAAATAATCGAATATAATATCGAATTATTTCCTTAAATGTAAATAATCATGGATATTACAAAAATTCATATTCGATCTCACGGTATTCTAAAAAATGTGATTTGATTATCTCAAGGTCCTAAAGCATGAAATACCATCAGATGTTCAAAATAAAATCATACACCAAGGGTTTTAAATAGCTCCGTATTATCCAAAATTAGGCTTTTCAAAATTCCAAATAAATTTACTATGGATATTACATCCATTCTTGAACAAATGGGATGTAAATCGGTACTATGGTCCTTATTCTACCTTTGAATGGTAGGAATCCAAGAACAAGGTATAGGTATCAAGCTTGTGAAGAGAGGAAGAGAAGAAGATGAACAAAATTTTCGAAAATGGAGAGGAGTTGCTCTGGTTCTTCAAGCAAAATGGGAGAGGAATGGAGAGTTTGGGGTGTTCCAAGTATTTGAATGAGGATAATGAGTAAAAGGGTGAAGGGCAGAGTCCTCCCCATATTGGTCTCTCTCCTCCTCGGTCCTCACCCACAAATATTAATAAAATGGTAGCCAAATGTGTAGTGGGAGGGTGATCATGTGTGAGTGCAAAAAGGCTCTCCATGTATTGGGCAATAGAAAAAGTGATATCATGCTTAATGAGATGGGTGTAGCCGTCGCATACTATCGGGCAATAGAAAAGTGATATCGTGCATATTCGTAAGTAAGTTATCGATTTGTTCATCGGATAATGTTAGTTGACTTATGTTAGTTTTGATCGTGACGGATGGAGGAGATGCGCTACACCGCTAGAAGAAGGATAGGATCGAACGCCACACCCGAGAAGTGGTGCACATACCGAGAGAGTTGGATGTCGGGCGAGGATCTAGGGAATTTCGACGACTATCTCCGACTTTGGAGGAATGCCCGAGCATATGGCGTGACAGATTATGACGCATCAGCGCCTCGACCATACTTCCATGTGATCGGGAGGACTACGCCCGGAGGTATCCAAAGACTACATATACCGTGTGGCCGGAGGTTATGACTTGATCGGTGATTTACCAGCATTCGCCACCATCGGACGACGATACGCGTCTATGGAGTTGCACCGAGGGACCCTATCTCCTCCACGAGAGTACACCTGGCGCCACGAGTCGCTGAATGGTCAGACATCGAGGTACCACGGCAGTTGATCCGAATACCCCAAGACCGATTGATGAGGCGTGCTCGCCCAAGTGGATAGAGCAATGAGACCGAGGGCTTTGGGAGCCCCTGCCTTCCCTCCGTTGACATTCGGACATCCGCTGATCCACCACTACCGCCTACCACCGGCGACAGCCCACTAACTCCAGAGAGCCCTACCGCCAGACGGCGAGGATGCGAGTGTCGGACCCATGGGATGGTTACAGTCCGATACGTGCCGATTACAGTCCAGTACGCGAGGACTACGGGCCGATGCGCGACATACATATGGTAGGAGATAACGGAGCGGTGTTGGATTTGTATAACGAAGGCTTGGTTGAGCTTGTATACAATGTTTCTCGTTACCACTATTACAATCTCCTATCCGATTTGAATACTTGATTGCATATATCCGTGTCCCCTTATCTCATATATAAGTTAGATCATACAGTGTGTGAAGATCACGTAAGTCCGTATGATTGGTCGCTTAATGAGATATAAAAGTTTCACGGTGAGACAACTTAAGGACGAGTTGTCGGTTTAGCCGCAGATAGATAAGAAGTGACTGACTTAGTTGCTTGTCTATGCCGGTACGTCTCGACGTATTGAAGGATCACAGTGAGATGTGTTCTTCTTTTCGACCGCCGTGAAGAACCAAGATCTCGGTGACTTACGATGATCTAAACCTCGATAAGGTATTAGGTGAGTATGAGTTGTCGACCATCACTTTGACTTGTTATGAGTGAGGGTTATATGTTCTAACCCAAGATTCTCCGCATCTTGGGTGGTGGCGATCTTGTATGTCACGCTAGTTATCTCAGTCGAGTCACCGTATCCGCTAGGATGATGACGCCCCTTAAGGAGCTCAAAAGGTTTATTGTACTAAACCCCGCAGTTGAGTTAGCTCAAGTACAATAATAAGGTTGAGTGGTACTACTTAAGGAAATGAAGTTATTAATCGCTTTAAGCAATGATTGCTATAAATGATTAATGGACGCTCGATATCTTAAATACGGGATTCAGAATGTCTAAGTGCAAGCCCGACTCAACTTCGATAATAAAGGGTAAGTCACATTCTTTCTCTAGTGGCATGATCGAATGTTTATAAATTAATTTATGTTCGGGTGAACATAAGATAATTAATTTATTTGAGGCCCATCTTTATTCCTCAGATTTGATCCTCGGGCCGCCCATCCAGTTCGTAAGAATCGTGGAAATCGCGCCTATAGCTCTCAAAGGAAAGATTTTATTCTCTTTTCCGCAAGGATATTATTATATTTATGGTATATGCATAGATCCTTTCCATATAAGATTATGGTAATAATCCTGAGAGTATGGAAATAATCCTGAGATTATGGTATTTTTCCATATAGGATTATGGTAATTTCCATATGGGATTAAGGTAGTGCATTATAAATATAAGGTATGAGATAAAGTCTAGGTTAATGCTCACACAACCAACCTATAATTTTCGCCATCATCTTTTGATACTCGAAAATTGTGAGAGCTCGAGGATTTTCGGTGCATTCTCCATAGATCGTCCTCACTCGACGCTGGAGATTGGGCAATCGGATCTGATCCGAGAAGGTCAAAGCACGAGTCCGATCCGCTCGATCCATTCATCTCGCTCCATCGACCTCTTCGTGATCCAAAGGTAAACACGTGAAAACCCCTACGTGTTGCGATTAATTATATAGACGCATGCTAGGTTTATAATCAAGGTATGGTGAATTAAATATCCAAGATGGATCCTCGGGCGAGGTTAACATATGTTTTCCTATAGCGGGACCATCGAGTACATGCCCGAGATGATGACTACGGCGAGGAAGAAGATCCCAAGAGGATGAGGACGAGGAAGATTCGGATGAAGACAAGAAGTGAAGACTTAAGTAGATATGTAGAAAGATATGGTCGTGATCGGGTATGTTTTGTTTTGGTAAGAAAGTGGTAAAAGGAAAACTTGATGTTTTGTAAGGCTATAAAAGCCAAGATGCATGTGATTTCTTTTGTAATGCTTTATAAGCCGATATGTAAGTAACTTCCTTTGTAAGTAACTATTGATCCTAAACAGTTTTTCCTATGGTACAAATTTTTCAATATATATATGACCCGAATGGGCTTTTTATGTAAATGTGTATGACAAAGATGAAATGTTTTATTAAAGTTGTTTACAATGAGGATATGATGATATTATGTATGTTCGATGCTTGAAATAATGTGTGATGCTAACTATATGTTTTATATAATGTAATGCCTCCTAGACAAGATCCTAACAAGGAATTAGAGGCGGAGGAAGAGGAAGACCTAGGGAAGAGGTAGAATCCCGAACAAGAAGATGAGGATATACCACAACCACCACCACCTCCACCGATCGTAGGATGAGGAACTTTTCTTAGATGTAACCCTCCATCTTTAATGGAAAAGGAAACACGAGGAAGCGAGAACAATGGATAAGAGCGATGGAACGAATCTTCGACTTTCTAAGATGTACACCGCAGGAGCTGCGTCTGTCATGTCTTACCTTTCACTAAATGTACCGCCGACTTCGGTGGGAAGTTTAAGAAAGATTTTGACAATGAATGATGGAAGAATATACTTAGAGGATTTCAAGAGGGAGATGTATGACAAATATATCCCAAAAAGTTATAGAAAGAGGAAGGAGCATGAATTCTTCGTGTTAAAACAAGAAAAGATGTTCAGAATCGACTATGATCGATCTTCTGCGACATGTCAACCTGATTTGAAAATGTCGGAAAAGTTTAGGTCGGCCCAAGGCCGAGATTAGGATGTCTCGCCACCATGGAGACTGACCTATACCCAGCTCTTGGACGAGCTATGGATATTGAGGCGTGATGCACTCAAGACAAGTCGGTATCAGCTCGACGCTAATATAATTGATAAGGGAAAAGGAAGGGAAGCAAATCAGGTAATAGTAATAGGAAATTTGGAGAATGCGAATAACAAACGACAAAGGGTAAGGAAACATGGCACGACCAGACAAGGTTGAAAAGGCGCTTTGTTCCTCCGACAAGAGGCCCACAAGAGCAAACGAGGCTCTTCCGCGCCCAAATGCCGAGACCGAACAAAGGAATGTGCATGGCGGGCGCGGAAATTGTTTCAAGTGCGGACGAGAGGGCACTATGCCAACAATTGTCCGTGGTACGCCCGAAACGATTGTAAGACCGAATCAACCCGCAATGCCCACCGCTCGTGGCTATTCAATTCCTCGCCCAACCTCAAGAAGAATTCCAAAGAACAAATTTCAACAAAGAATTCCAAAGCAACAACAATAGAAGAACCTCAATAATAAAGGCGGCAACCATCACGACAACGCCAAAGAACAAAGAATTTCAGCAACAGCATAGATGCAAGAAGGACAAGCACTGTCATTTCACCGCCCAAAGCTAGAGCATATGCCTTACACCGGAGGCAAATCTAATGTAACTGTGGAAACTCCGGCGGTGTGGGAATTCTTCTCAACGCACTGTAATAATATTGTTCGATACGGTGCTTGCATTCCTTTATAGCAAGATCATGTGTAGAAATGTTGAACTTAGGTCTGAAAAGGCAAAGCGTGATATGAGAATCTCTTCACCTATAGGAGGAATTATGATCATATACATATCCGCCGAACCTAGGGTTGACTTTAGGATCACTTAAGGTTTCGCGAATAACTGGACATAATACCCATGGATGTCGAGATATAATCCTAGAATGGACTCGTTAGCTAAAATCATTCCACGATTCTTTGCAAAGAAAGGAAAATTTCATTCCATTTTCTCGACAAGAAGCTACGACTTTCACGGAATCGGCATGGGAAAGAGAATCCCAATTATATCGTTGAAGGCAAGAAGAATGATAAACCGTAAAGGATGCCATGCATTTCGTTTACGTGAAGGAGAAGATGCGGAAATGGAGATTGAAGACATAGAGGTTGTTCGAGAATTTCTGGACGATTTCTAAAGATCTACCAGATTACCTCGATAGACAATTGAAATTCACCATCGACTTGGAACCAGATCGGCTCCAAGTGTCGGCGCCTCAGAATGGCTCCAAAAGAATTGGAAGAACTCAAGATCCAAATTAAGAATTGTTGGACCTAGGTTTTATTAGACCTAGTGTTTCACTGGGAGCGCTTATTTTATTTGTCAAGAAAAGGATGGTTCTTTAGGATGTGCATAGATTATCGGAACCGAACAAGACGACGCCAAGAACAAATACCCTTTGCCAAGGATTGACGATCTGTTTGATCAATTACGGGAGCAAGTGTATTTTCGAAGATTGATCTCAAGTCAGGTTATCACCAACTTAAAGTACGGCCAGAAGATGTACCAAAAACTGCATTCCGAACCAGATATGGCCACTATGAATTCATAGTTATGCCGTTCGGATTAACCAATGCACCAGCCGTATTTATGGACCTCATGAACAGAGTGTTTCATCCATACCTAGACAAGTTTGTCTTGGTCTTCATAGATGATATTCTCATCTATTCAAGGAATGAGGAGGACCATAAGGAACATCTAAGAACGGTGTTGCAAACCTTGAGAATTGAAAACTTTTGCAAAGTTCAGCAAATGTGAATTCGGCCGAATGAAGTAATGTTCCTCGACACATCGTGTCCGCAGATGGAATTAAAGTAGATCCAGCCAAGGTAGAAAAGACAAGAATGGAAATCGCCGAGAACTCGTAATGAAATCAAGTTTTCTAGATTAGTGGTTATTAGGAGATTCATTGAGGATTCTCCAAGATAGCAAGACCAATAACCCATTACTCGAAAGGAATCAAGTTCAATTGATCAAGAGTGTGAGGCGAGCCGTAAGCTTAACAAAGTTAACAAGTGCACGGTGCTATAGCTCCTAAGCGGACAAGAGTATGTAGTTTATACAGATGCTCAAAAATCGACTAGGTCATGCTTTGATGAAAGAAGGAAAAGTGATAGCACATGCATCCCGACAACTTAGACCACATGAACTAAACTATCCAACTCACGACTGGAATTAGCAAAGTGGTTCATGCATCGAAAATTTGGAGACACCATCTCTATGGAGTGAGATGTGAGATCTTTACGCATCATAAAAGCATGAAATACTTTTTGAGCAAAGAGATCTAAATATGAGGCAAAGAAGATGGCTCGAACCAGTGAAGGATTACGACGTGGTATTAACTATCACCCGAAAGGCGAATGTAGTAGCGATGCCTTAAGTCGAAGAATCAAACCAAACTAGGATGTCTCCTTACACAAGAAGAAAAACTCATTGAGGAGTTTAAAAGAATGAGGATCAATTGGTCGAACAACCGAGACGATCACGAGTTGTATCGCTACACTCATCACCGACGCCCGATTTTTTAAGAAAAGAATCATTGAGAGACAAGTAGTCATGATTCCACTCCTGATAACCCGGATCGAGCGGACTAATACTAGGAATAGTATTTAGGGTTCACAAAGGTTATTATAAAGATGCATATCAAATGTAAACTAGCATGCTTTGAACATAACATACGTTAATAACATATCAAACCGTGGGTTGACCATCGCATCTAAAGATTTGCAATGATCCGACGGACCTCAACAGCTCATATCATCTTATCATCATACATAACATAAAATAAATTCGAGTTGTAGAAGAAAGTGTGTGAATACATATATGAAGATATGTATTCAAGGTTAACATGTCTTAACAAAACATCAAGGACATCGGATTTCTCAACACCTCCATCATCATCATCGAGCTCAACCCGCACATTTAAAACAAACATGCAGGTGAGTACAAGAATGCACCTAGTGGACTCATGGCGAAAACATTTTATCATATTTGAATTACATCGCCAACATCCCGTAAGACACAAGGGTTTTAGTTGAAATGCCTTGTGCTTACTAAAATATTTTCATCTGCTCATAAAAGTCGTCACAAGCATTTTTACTTGCGTGTATGATCCATATCCCTTATTCTTTCATCATAACATCATAGTTCGAACGCCGTGAAGGAGGCCTCCTCTACGACGCCGTGACCGGTCGCGGAATTGTCCTTACAAAGACACACACTGGTGTACACGTTAATCCTAGCTGTATTGTCCTTCCCAGAGGATCGATATCGATTTCATTCATAAGTCAGAGCTACCAACAACATTCATAACATTTCATGGATAGGATACATACACAAAACATAAATATTTTGGGTGTAATCTTGTAAACATTTTAACATCAATAAATATGCATCATAAATAAATTCATTTGGAAAGTATAATAAATCACATTTTGGTTTAGAAAAGAAGCCCAACCGACTATGGTTTGTCTTAAACTTGTTTCTTAACTTGATTTCGCCAACGTCCGGCCGCCGAGTCCGCGATCCATACCTTTACGTAAAGCGATGTTTTAGTAAGTCGCTCATGTTTCTCGAGACTTTTAAAGTCTAGAGTAAACTTCGATATTCTATATCGATATCAACTCGAATTCTTTATCGAATTCAATACGCTTTCAACACGTATTTCAATCGAACCGCTCGCTCTTCGAGATACGCTCAACTATATCGCTTTAACCTTCCTGCTTAATCGCTCAACGATTTATACGCTTTCGATATAAGGATTTCATTTATGAAATCTTTCTTACTAATAAGGTTTCACCTAATTAGTACGCCTCACAGCAGATTATGATTTATCGAACGATTTCATACGTTGACTTTAAAAGTCAACAATTTTGACTTTCAATAGTAATTTCACTAATTATATAATAAATCGATTTTCAATCGATTTCATTTCGTCAAGTCCAAATTTCGATTTGTCACGTAAATCGATGGACTTTAATTTTCTTAAATATTAATCCATTTAATCATTAAACATTATATTTCTTTTATAACGTTATTAAATATAACGTTTCACACAAACATAGTAATCTATGTTTATAAAATCTCATAAAATCCAAATATGTCTAAAATAATATTTAGACATATAATTTATTATTAAACTTAATTAAAAAGGATTTATAAATTCTTATAAATACATAATAGCTCTCGTAATTTGTAAAATTACCAAATGGTTTCAAAATTTTTCTAATTTCATATAGTGTATTATTAAACACTAAGGTCATTAATAAGTATTAATATTAACCAACACTACAAGAAATAGAAGTTTTAGTCATTATAGTTTGCCACACATAATTATGTGTAGTAGTTTATCCACACATAATTATATATGTGTGGGTGAATCTATTAGACAATTTTAAATTGTTATTCGACATTTGATATGTGTGGAAAATATTTTAGTCACATTTTTTATATTTTCGATTTTACCTTCATATTTGTTATGCTTTATGGAATTAATTAAAATAAATTGTGACACATAATAAATGATTATATATGTGTGGTTAATTTCATGTAATTATTAATTTTAAAATTCGATAAGTGTAACATAAACTATTTAGTCACATTTATATTTTTACATAAATTTAGTATATTTTTCTATCTAATTCATTTAAATAAAATTCTTTTTAAATTTTAATTAATCTAAAAATATTATTATTAGCCACACATAAATACAATTGCACATGTGTGGTCGATTACTCATTTAATTTTTGTTCATTGAAATTTAAAAATGTGACAAAAACATTCTAATAACATTTATATTTTGATCAATTTACACATTCTATACAATATTTATTTTCATCAATATTTGAATAACCGTACATAACTCAATATGAAAGAATTTATTTTATTAAATTAATTGAGATAGTCAGAATGATATCTCGTAGTAAAAACAAAATCAACGCTTGGTTAACTCTTCAAAATAATTTAGAATCTAATTAATTGTTTCAAATACTTTTCTAATTATCTGCTTATGAGTAAATGTTATATCTATATCCAAAGAAAGAACACGGTTTGGTTATAGATTTGGTCAATATTTTCGATAACTATAATTAATTCAAACCGATATTGTGTTATCCAAATCAAAAATTCAAGTATAAAATAATTAATTATTTTGCAAGGAAAATAAAAGATAAAACTAAAAATTTAGAAAATGGAAAAAAAATTACAGCCCCCAAAAAATTCAAATCCTGGTACAAAATAGCCTTCAAAAATTGAGCGGCAAGTTTCTTTTAATTTTTTTCAATATCACGGCAAAATCAAAGGCATGTAAATTGAGCCTTAATTTGATAGCGCTTATGCTTTTCATTCCATTTTTATCTCAAAGCAATACAACATGGCCACATTAAAGATTTCAACATCGAATGAAGGATGTGGATGGTGCCGATATCTTGACCCGATATAAAGCGGTTCGCACCGCAGAAGAAGAATATGACATCGATGGTGGTTATGTCCAATGTATGGTTAACTTGCAATCGCAAGATATGCGATTTATCGGTGATAGATAACGGCGTTAAAGGGCATGGAGCTTCAAGTATCTAATATCAAGAATTTATTATTGATTGTTTTATGTTGGAATTTCGCTCGCTCCCTTTGTTCGATAGCAAATCGTAATGTTCTCTAGATGGTAGTATAGTTTTAGGTTAATAAGATTTTATCACGCTTTTCGTGATGATTATTTCTTTTCCTATTTCATAAATATTTTGTTGTTTGTCATATATGTTACTCTTATTTTGTCAATAATGCGAGCCTGCGGATGATGGTGATAGGCAAAATGTTGATGTCTATTAAAGCTTCATTCAAAGAATGTGGCGAATGTGTCACTGGATCTGGATGAGATGCACAATGATGATTTCTATTCATGGAGAGGTATCTTGTGGAAATCTCCATTGTTGGTAATTTCTCGGTGAGCTTGAGTGGCATCGAGAACTCGCAGTCTCGCTTTATCGGCATGGTAAAATTGAATCGATGAATGAGAATATACAAATATGATGAGAGAGAAACAAATGAAAGAAGTTCTGCAAATATCTTGTTGTATCGTTATTTTTCTCATTATTCTCTATAATGTCTTGCCATAAGACATCATTTGCTGTTGACATTTCCTCAATACTATGCTCTCGATTAAATTAATAATGTGGCATAACTATCTCTCAACCAATATTTTGAAGAGCAGTGAGAAGCGTATACAAAAAATCTACACTTTTTCAACCTCATTTCAATCTTTGTGTCGCTTAAATCATAAAGTAAAACGAATGACAACTTTATACATTTTAGCGCCATGGTAAAATCGAATCTTGGTTCTTCTTTTCCTGCTTCATTTATGCATTTTTCTCAAGAATTTATGGTGGGCTTTTTTGTGTTTATGGGTTCAAATTGATTTGGCATTCAATTTTAATTTTGTTAGATTTGAAATCTTTTAGATAATGTAGCATTATGGGTGATCTCGCTTGTCACGCCGTTTTGTTGCTTCTAATCTGCATCTTTGCTCCTCCGATCCTCACCTTCTTCGGGAGTCCGATAGAATTTCGTGTTAGTTTTGAACTTTGATCAGTCTACTAAAGAGTTGATGAGGGTGTTTGAGCAAGCATGTTTGTTGCAGTTGATTTGTGATTTTGCCGATACCATATATGTTTGCATATGCCGTGAATTTCCTATACAAAAGTTCTTACAAGCACAAAGGAAGCTCATGGTGATGGCATAGATTTCACTATTCTATCAGTTCATTTATTGAAAGACACCTTGTCTAAATCCTACTATACCACGCTTGTAGTTGAAAAGATTGTAAGTCAACATTCATTAACCATCTTCGCTTGATTATACCGCAACTGGAATGTCACATTCTTGGAGCATCTTATGTCGATCAATAGTTGCAAAGTACAATTATTGGGAGATAAAGCCATTAGCCTTGGTGCTTTGAATAAGGTCACCCTTGGAACCATAGTATAGTTGTAGCAACACAACAACATCTAAACCGGTCTGCTTTAGTTCAAACCGCACGCGGCTCTAAACGGAGGCGAGCAATCTTGTGAAAACATCCAAGTCTTAGAGTCGTGATGGTGTACGGAACACTTTGATGTGGCCGTGATTCTTCGAGAGCTCCTCGTGACGTGACCGAGGTATTTTTAACCTGAGCCACTTAAAATTAGGAAGAGCTATTGCTCTTTACCTCTCAGAAAATGAGTTCGATTGCTAGTAAGTAGACATAAATCTCTAAGTTTTAATCGTGTCGTGCAAATTAATCAATATTTTAGGAATTGCTTTTGCTTCTAACATGCGATTCAATTGCGATGAAATTATTCTTAACGAATCTTCTTATTGGTAGAATGTGATTTTGGACTTTAGCTTGAGATCGAATTGTTTAAAAGATCATTTTAAAATTTTAGTGAATTGAATTATGTTCCAATTTCGAGATCTATCTTCGCATTCCTACTATTTTATTATATACGTAAAGTTAGCATATTATGTTAATCATTGAGCATAGTAAGAGATAAAACCAACTGTGAACTTGAGTATTTTTTTCATGGAGATGTATATTGATGTGTAATAGCTGATTCAGAGTTTCCCCAATGTTGTGGCATTGCCATTTGTGCTTCGATAGTGTGTGCTTGTTATATCTAATTCGTATAATGCCGCTGTTGTAAGCCCTTTACAAAACCAATCTTTGGGTTCTTATCGAATTCAATTGTGTAGTACGAGTTTACTTGGTGGATCTTAGTTCATTTGATATAGTTACTCTATAAGATATTGGTGTGAAATTGTGTGCTTTTATGTACTATAAAATTAATTGGCTTATCGTTGGATTATTTTATCGCACTGTAGTTACGTATTTCTTTTAGCAATTTTGTTAGAACTTAATATTTATCCAACCATAGCAAGGTTGTATTCTATATTCGAATATTATTATATTTCTTATCTTAATGTGAATGAAGTCTGTGAGAGATGGAGTTAACAAAGTATTCCGAGATGGGATTGCTTGTAATCAAAGGGCTCAAAAGAAATCAAAAGTATTAGATTAGTTGCATAGTTATCCGTGACATTTTAAGTTTCTTGTAATTGTATTTTCATATGTATTTTCATATTGTGTACTTGATTGTATTGAAAATTATTAATTAATTTTTATATGATAGCCTGTTATATTTTAGTGTGTTGAAAATATTATATTTAATTGATGTTTTTTAAACTAGTTAATTTTTTTCATATTCGACTAATCTAAGGTATAATAAATATTTATATTAAATATAAAAAAATTATTCTCACACAATATATATGTTTTAACCACATTTAATTATTTTTATTCATAAATAATAATAACTTTTAATAACTAATTTTATTTTATAAAATTATTAGCTACACATAAATTATAGCATTTACCCACATACAAATCAGATCGTATAATACGTGTCATCATCCACGCTATTTCCACCTCATTCTTACATTTTAGCAAAAATATATTCACCACATATAAGATCTATCTTCGTGACATATATATGTGTAGGTTAAAGATTGATGATTTATCCACATACATATATGTGTAAAGAAAACTCTTTCTTTACATGGAATTAGTGATACTTGTTGACATTTAAATTATGTGTGGATAAAAATCTCTATTCACACATAAACATATTATTAGTCACATATGGATGTGTGGCTAAAACCCTTAATTTCTTGTAGTGCAAATAACATTCGATCATCATCTTATTATGTCACGCCCCCTGCCTTGATAACCCGGACTGGAGGGTGACTAATACTAGGAATAGTATTTTAGGATAAAAAGGCTAAGATAAAGATACCTATCAATTGTAAACTAGCATGCTTGAACATAACATAAGATGATATCTCAATAATTCAAATGGTTTGAGCCATCGCACCCAAAGACTTAATAATAATCTAATGGACCTCAATAGCTCATAACAAGAAGCATAAAATAAAAGAGTTCTAGATTGCAATGAGAGTGTGTGAATACATATATGAAGATATGTATTCAGGTGAAACAAAATTTTATCAAAATAGTTAAGGACACCGACCTCAACACTTCCCCATCACCATCATCGAGCTCAACCCGCACTTTTAAAAACAAATATGCGGGGCTAAGTACGAATAATGCACTCAAGTGGACTCATGCCCAAAACATTTGATAATTTAATTACATCGCCAATATCATGGTAAGTCAAGGGTTTTAGTTGAAATGCCTCAGGCTTACTAAAACATTTTCAGTCAGAACATCGCTTTCGCCGAGCATTTTTCTCGTGTGTATGATCCATATCCCAGATCACATTTCATCACAATATCAAGATCAAACGCCGAGTGAGGCCTCCTTCGACGATGCCATAACCGCTACCCATATATCACATACCACGTCAGGTGTGTTAGCCATAGCTGTGTATTTATCCTCCGCATAGGACCGATATCGATTTATAAAAAGGTCAAAGCGACTCAACAAATGACATTTCATATCATGTCATCCAACCATCACACCATTTATGCATTTCATATCATTATATAGTTCCAACCATCACACCCATGCATAATGATAGGATCCATACACAAAATGTAAATATTTTGGGTGTAATGTTGTAAACATTTATCAACAATGAAGTAGGCATCAGAATAAATTCATTTGGAAGAATAGTGAAGTCACATTTGTTTGAAAAGTAAGCCCACCGGACTATGGTTCGTCAGAATCGAGTCCTAGGTTTGTTTGCTTGTCGCTGTCCGATCGTCTCGCTCTCGCCCATACCTTTACGCAAAAGCTTATATTTTAGTACTTCGCTCACGCTTATCAAGACTCTCAAGGTCAAGATAAACTTCGATATTCAATATCGATGTAAACTGAATTCCTTAATGAATTCAATACGTTTTCAAATACGTATTTCAATTGAATAGTTCTCGTTCTTCGAGATACGTTCAATCATATCGTTTTAACCTTTTCGGGTTAAACGTTCAACGTTAAGTACGTTTCTCGATATAAGGATTTCATTTGTGAAATCTTTTCTTACTAATGAGGTATCATACTTAATTAGTACGTGTTACGCGTATTAGCGTATTTATCAAACGTATAATCGTACGTTTGACTTTAAAAGTCAACGAAGTCAACACAGGTCAACAAAGTCAACAATTTTGACTTTTAAATAGTAATTTCTTACTAATTCATTTTGTAAATCGAATTTTGATCGATTTAAATTCGTAAAGTCCTATTTCTTGATTTTTCACGTAAATCAAAGGACTTATAAATAATTTTGCAATTGTTAATCCTTTTAATAAATAAAACGATATTTTCGATTAATAACGTTATAAATGTAACGCTTGTCTCAAACATAGTAATCTATGTTTATAAAATTTTATAAAACCAAATATGTCTAAAATAATTATTAGACATATAATTTATTATTAAAATGAATTAAAAAGGCTTTAAAATCCTTATAATTATTCGAAAATTCTCGGTAATTACATAAAAATTACCAAATGATTTTCAAAAATTTTTCTAAATTAATTTAGTGTATTAGTATACACTATGGTCCAGAATAAGAATTAATATTACCCATATGATATTATTTGTCATTTATTAATATATATATATATATATATATATATATATATATATATACGATATCTCCTAATTTCCAAAAGTAAGGAATAATTGTCCAAAATGCCCAAAATTGATATACGATTAGTATAATGTCCCAAAATAAATATATGTCACAATTATAACCCATAGTTCATCATAACCATTCATCAAGGGATATACTCAATATGCAATCGGTAATTACTAAGTAATTACCAAACAATTATCAAACAATTTCCAAATATTCTAATTAAATTATAACATGCTTAACCATTATATTATAACCTTGTAACATCATAACATCAACCAAAACCATTTGAAATCATCACCATATGGAGCTATAAGCTCTCGGCTTTTTTGATTAATTATGGTATTTGGTTTTCAAAAATTCCAATAATTATACACTATGCTTATACACTATAGTATGACATTATAACATAATAACATTCATCAAAATCAATTAAATCATCACCTTAAAGAGCTTCAAAGCTCACGGCTTTTTTGATAAAATTTGGTATTTGATTTCCAAAAATTCTAACAATTATACACTACGTTTATATATCATAATATAACAATATAACATAGTGACATTCATCAAAACAAAATTAAATCATCACCATATTGAGCAATAACACTTCGGTTTTTTTATTTAAATTAGCATTTGATCTCCGAAAATTCCAACAAAATCATACATCACATAATCAATATACTAAAGCATTAATATACCATTGCATGATCAAAATAAAAATCATACACCAATGTATGAACTCATATAGCCCTCGGCATTCAAAAAAATTTAAGCATTGGTTTTCAAAAATTCTAGATAAATCATGGAACACATAATCAAGGTCCTCGAGCATTAATATGTCATTGTATGCTTAAAATAAAAATTATACACTAAGGTACATTTTGAAGAAGCTCACGGCATTTTTAGAAAAATAGGCTAGGGTTTTCAAAAAAAAATCTAAATAAATTCCTATGAACTCTAAACACATCATAGAACAATAATCCATCCTTAAAACATTTTTAAATGCATTCGGTCATCCTATAATTATTTTTAACATTTTCAAAAATTATTTTAAGCATGCTCTATGGTTCGAAAATCTCATATATATGCTAGATCCATTCAAAAATTTCATATACAAGGTCATATGATTATCTAAGCATATATTCTAATATTTTTGTAAATAAAAATCGTCAAGAACAATATGAACAAATATCTCAAACATAAGAACATTAAAACACACATATATATACAAATAAAAAGGCTCGACATTCTCGAACAAATGAAGGATAAAAATCGGTGCTTATGGTCCATGTTTACCTTTGAAAATAGAATGGAATCAAAGAGAACAATGAATGGTATCACCTTGGTGAAGAAATGAAGAGAGAAGAAGAAATTTTTGGAATGGAGGTAGGGAGCTCGGTTCCAAGAGGTTTGTGGGAGGAGTGAGAGTATTTTTGTGTTCCAAATGTTTTGATGGGATAATGGTTAATGTGTTGAATGGAAGAGTCCCTCCTATTATCTCTCTCTCTCTCTCGGTCACACTCACACACACACACCCAATAGGTAGAAATGCAGCCAAATGATGGACTGCTTAGTGATGATTAGGCTAGGTTAAAAGGTGTTCATGCATGGGTGAAAAAAGGGCACATCACGCCTTGTTGGAGCATGATGGCTACGACTGCTTTTGGGCTCCAAATAAGTAGGATTGATTTTATTTTCCTCCTTAATACAATATATATATATATATATATCATATATGATCATAGATATAAAATACAAGTCATAAAAATAATTAAATCATCACTTAGCAATTAATTCAAATTACCGATAATTATCGGAAAATAGGAATAAAAATAATTCACACCTATTATTGATACTCAGTCAATTTCGATCTAAATATGCTTATATATGTCATAATATATGATTTAGATAATAAATAATAGCATAGGATAAAATAACGGATATCATTTTATGTGAAAACCCTAGTTTAGGTAATTAGGGTTTTCAAAATCCTATTTCAAAATAATCGAGTTCTCATGGTTCAAAATTGATTTTAATGCTTAGTAACACTGTAATTATATAAATAATAATAGGAAATTAATTATAATAATTTCTCGAGTATTAAACTCGTTTTTCAAACGTCCTCAGACGCCGACGCTCAAAACGCCTCAAACGTTAAAATCGATTCATCTCAAAATGGTCGCAGAAGCTCGCACTTACTTTATAAATAATATTCCATTTAATATAGGAATTAGTATGGAAATTAATTCCAAGCTTCGCTGCTCATAAAATTTCATAAGATATTGACGTTCGATATGCGTTCGACGTTAAAATAATACTGTCGAACCATATCATAATATTTCAATTCCTTAATTCACAATCCTTAGTGAATATAAAAAGGAATTCGTTATTATAATACTGAATCGAATCAAGATTTGATGTCACATGCATAAAGTACGGTAAAACCCTAATTCACGGGTTTAAAATAATCGTAACAAGACGTTCGCTTTTCGAATATTACATTCCACCCCTTAAAAGAAATTCATTCCTGAAATTTGCATACCTCTAGAAAATAAATCGGGTATCGCTCTTTCATCGCTCTTCAAGCTCCCACGTGGCTTCCTCTTGTCGTGGTGTCTCCACAAGACTGACTAACTGAATCGACTTGCTCCGTAGCGCTGAACTTTATGGTCGAGGATTGTCACCGTTCTTCATAGCTCATGTCGGCTTGAGAATCACGTCGTCTTGGTGGATCACGTGCTTTGGATCGTGAACGATTTTCAATTGTGATACGTGAAATACATTGTGAACATTCCCAGTTTGGCTGAAGAGCCAACCTATAAGCCATCGGACCTATCCCTCTAGGATCTCGTAAGGTCCTATAAAGCGGGGTCTCGGCTTTCCTTTCACCCAAACCGACTATTCCTTTCGATGGAGAGACTTTAGAAACACTTTGTCCCCAATACGATTAAGGTAGTGCATTATAAATATAAGGTATGAGATAAAGTCTAGAGTTAATGCTCACACTAACTAACTTTATAATTTTCGCCATCATCTTTTGATACTCTCGAAAATTGTGAGAGCTCGAGGATTTTCGGTGCATTCTCCATAGATCGTCCTCACTCGGCGTTGGAGATTGGGCAATCGGGATCTGATCCGAAGGTCAAAGCACGAGTCCGATCCGTTCGATCCATTCATCTCGTTCCATCGACCTCTTGGATCCAAAGGTAAACACGTGAAAACCCCTACGTGTTGCGATTAATTATATAGACGCATGCTAGGTTTATAATCAAGGTATGGTGAATTAAATATCCAAGATGGATCCTCGGGCGAGGGTTAACATATGTTTCCCTATAGCGGGACCATCGAGTACATGCCGAGATGATGACTACGGACGAGGAAGAAGATCACGAAGAGGATGAGGACGATAAGATTCGGATGAAGACGATGAAGTGAAGACTTAAGTAGATATGTAGCGGTATATGGTCAGTGATCCGGGTATGTTTTGTTTTTGGTAAGAAAGTGGTAAAGGAAAAACTTGATGTTTTGTAAGGCTATAAAAGCCGATATGCATGTGATTTCTTTTGTAATGCTTTATAAGCGATATGTAAGTAACTTCCTTGTAAGTAACTATTGATCCTAATGACTTTTCCTATGGTACAAATTTTTCAATATATATATATGACCACAATGGGCTTTTATGTAAATTGTGTATGACAAAGATGAAATGTTTTATTAAAGTTGTTTACAATGAGGATATGATGATATTATGTATGTTGTGTGCTTGAAATAATGTGTGATGCTAACTATATGTTTTATATAATGAATGCCTCCTAGACAAGATCCTAACAAGGAATTAGAGGGAGGAAGAGAAGACCTAGGGAAGAGGTAGAATCCCGAGAACAAGAAGATGAGGATATACCACAACCACCACCACCTCCACCCGATCGTAGGATAGAGGAACTTTTCTTAGGCGAACCCTCCTGTCTTTAATGGAAAAGGAAATCACGAGCGAGAACAATGGATAAGAGCGATGGAGCAATCTTGACTTTCTAAGATGTACACCGCGGAGGCGTCTGTCATGTCTTACCTTTCACTAAATGTACTGCGACTTACGGTGGGAAGCCGGAAGAAAGATTTTGACAATGAACAGATGGAAGAATATACTTAGGAGGATTTCAAGAGGGAGATGTATGACAAATATATCCCAAAAAGTTATAGAAAGAGGAAGGAGCATGAATTCTTCGTGTTAAAACAAGAAAAGATGTCTCAGAGCAGACTATGATCGCATCTTCTGCGACATGTCAACACAGATTTGAAAATGTCGGAAAAGTTTAGGTCGGGTCTAAGGCCAGAGATTAGGATGTCTCTCGCCAGTCATGGAGACTTGACCTATACCTAGGCTCTTGGACGAGCTATGGATATTGAGGCAGCGATGCCTGAAGACAAGTCGGTATCAGCTCTATTGCGAATATAATTGATAAGGGAAAAGGAAGTGGGAAGCAAATCGGGTAATAGTAGCGAAATTTGGAGAATACGAATAACAAACGACGGTGGTAAGGAAACACGGCACGACCAGACAAGGTTGGAAAAGGGCGCTTTTGTTCCTCCGACAAGAGGCCCACAAGAGCAAATGAGGCTCTTGGCGCCCAAATGCCGAGATCGAACAAAGGAATGTGCATGGCGGGCGAAATTGTTTCAAGTCGCGGATGAGAGGGCACTATGCCAACAATTGTCGAGTGGGCCGAAAGCGATTGTAAGACCGAATCAACCGCAATGCCCGGCCGCTCGTATTATTCAATTCCCGCCTAACCTCAAGAAGAATTCCAAAGAATGATTTCAACAAGAATTCCAAAGAACAACAATAGACAACCTCAACAATAAAGGCGGCAACCACGCGACAACGCCAAAGAACAACAACGGCAGCAACAGCGGAGATGCACGAAGGACAAACACCGTCACCTCACCGGCCCAAAGCTAGAGCATATGCCTTACACGGAGGCAAGCAGCGAGAACTGTGGAAACTCGGCGGTGTGGAATTCTTCTCAACGCACTGTAATAATATTGTTCGATACGGGTGCTTAGATTCCTTTATAGCAAGATCATGTGTAGAAATGTTGGAACTTAGGTGCGAAAAGGCAAAGCGGGATATGAGAATCTCTTCACCTATAGGAGGAATTATGATCGTACACATATATCGCTCGAACCTAGGGTTGACTTTAGGATCACTTAAGGTTCGGCGAATAATGGACATAATACCCATGGATGTCGTAGATATAATCCTAGGAATGGATCAAGTTAGCTAAAATCATTCCACGATTCTTTGCAAAGAAAGGAAAATTTCATTCCATTTTCTGGACAAGAAGCTCGACTTTCACGGAATCGGCATGGAAAGAGAATCCCAATTATATCGCGTTGAAGGCAAGAAGAATGATAAACCGAAAGGATGCCATGCATTTCTCGTTTACGTGAAGGAGAAGATAAGCCGGAAATGGAGATTGAAGACATAGAGGTTGTTCGAGAATTTTGGACGATTTCTAAAGATCTACCAGATTACCTCCCGATAGACAATTGAAATTCACCATCGACTTGGAACGTGATCGGCCCGTGTGTAGGCGCCTGTAGAATGGCTCCAAAAGAATTGGAAGAACGAAGATCCAAATTAAGAATTGTTGGACCTAGGTTTTATTAGACCTAGTGTTTCGCCTGGGGGCGCTATTTTATTTGTCAAGAAAAGGATGGTTCTTTTAGGATGTGCATAGATTATCGGGAACCGAACAAGATGACGCTCAAGAACAAATACCCTTTGCCAAGGATTGATGATCTGTTTGATCAATTACGGGAGCAAGTGTATTTTCGACGATTGATCTCAAGTCGGTTATCACCAACTTAAAATGCGGCCGTAAGATGTACCAAAACGCATTCGAGACCGTGATATGGCCACTATGAATTCATAGTTATGCCGCTCGGATTAACCAATGCACCACCACCGATTATGGACCTCATGAGCGGAGTGTTTCATCCATACCTAGACAAGTTTGTCTTGGTCTTCATAGATGATATTCTCATCTATTCAAGGAATGAGGAGGACCATAAGGAACATCTAAGAACGGTGTTGCAAACCTTGAGAATTGAAAAACCTTTTGCAAAGTTCAGCAAATGTGAATTCTGGCTGAATGAAGTAATGTTCCTTGGACACATCGTGTCTGCAGATGGAATTAAAGTAGATCCAGCCAAGGTAGAAGCAGTACAAGAATGGAAATCGCCGAGAACTCAGAATGAAATCAAGTTTTCTAGGATTATTTGGTTATTAGGAGATTCATTGAGGATTCTCCAAGATAGCAAGACCAATAACCGATTATCTCGAAGGGAATCAAGTTCAATCGACCAAGAGTGTGAGGCGAGTTTTGAAGCTTAAGCAAAGTTAACAAGTGCACGGTGCTATGAGTTAGGAAGCGGACAAGGGTATGTAGTTTATACAGATGCTTCGAAAAATTGACTAGGTTGCGTTTTGATGAAAGAAGGAAAAGTGATAGCACATGCATCCCGACAACTTAGACCACATGAACTAAACTATCCAACTCACGACTTGGAATTAGCAAAGATGGTTCATACCATCGAAAATTTGGAGACACCATCTCTATGGAGTGAGATGTGAGATCTTCTGATCATAAAAGCATGAAATACTTTTTGAGCAAAGAGATCTAAATATGAGGCAAAGAAGATGGCTCGAACTAGTGAAGGATTACGACTGTGGTATTAACTATCACCCGGGAAAGGCGAATGTAGTAGCTGATGCCTTAAGTCGTAAGAATCAAACCAAACTAGGATGTCTCCTTACACAAGAAGAAAAACTCATTGAGGAGTTTAAAAGAATGAGGATTGAATTGGTCGAACAACCAGAGACGATCACGAGTTGTATCGCTACACTCACGCTGACGTCTGATTTTTTTAAGAAAAAGAATCATTGAGAGACAAAGTGTCGCGACCCCACTCCGGATAACCCGGACTGGAGCGGACTAATACTAGGAATAGTATTTAGGGTTCACAAAGGTTATTATAAAGATGCATATCAAATGTAAACTAGCATGCTTTGAACATAACATACGTTAATAACATATCAAATCCGGTGGGTTGAACCATCGAGACTAAAGATTTGCAATGATCGACGGACCTCAGCAGATTCATATCATCTTATCATCATACATAACATAAAATAAATTGAGTTGTAGAGTGTGTGAATACATATATGAAGATATGTATTCAAGGTTAACATGTCTTAACAAAACATCAAGGACACTGGATTTCTCAACACTCCTCCATCATCATCATCAGAGCTCAACCTGCACATTTAAAAACAAACATGCAGGGCTGAGTACAAGAATGCACCTAGTGGACTCATGGCGAAAACATTTTATCATATTTGAATTACACTGCCAACATCCTGGTAAGACACAAGGGTTTTAGTTGAAATGCCTTGTGCTTACTAAAATATTTTCATCGGTTCATAAAAGTCGTTTGGCCAAGCATTTTTACTTGCGTGTATGATCCATATCCCTTATTCTTTCATCATAACATCATAGTTCGAACGTCGTGAAGGAGGCCTCCCTCTACGACGCCGTGACCGGTCGTGAATTGTCCTTACAGCACACAGTCACCTGGGTGTACACGTTAATCCTAGCCAGGTATTGTCCTTCCGGCATAGGATCAGATATCGATTTCATTCATAAGTTGGGAGCTACCCAACAACATTCATAACATTTCATGGATAGGATACATACACAAAACATAAATATTTTTGGCAGGTAATCTTGTAAACATTTTAACATCAGTTGAAATATGCATCATAAATAAATTCATTTGGAAAGTATAGCGAAATCACATTTTGGTTTAGAAAAGAAGCCCAACTGGACTATGGTTTGTCTTAAACTTGTTTCTTAACTTGATTTCTCGTCAACGTCCGGCCGTCGAGTCCGCATCCATACCTTTACGTAAAAGCGATGTTTTAGTAAGTCGTTCATGTTTCTCGAGACTTTTAAAGTCTAGAGTAAACTTCGATATTCTATATCGATATCAACTGAATTCTTTATCGAATTCAATACGCTTTTCAAATACGTATTTCAATTGAACCGTTCTCGTTCTTCGAGATACGTTCAACTATATCGTTTTAACCTTTCCGGTTTAATCGTTCAACGTATTTATACGTTTCTTGATATAAGGATTTCATTTATGAAATCTTTTCTTACTAATAAGGTTTCTTACCTAATTAGTACGTCTTACGCGTATTAGCGTATTTATCGAACGTATTTCATACGTTGACTTTAAAAGTCAACAATTTTGACTTTCAATAGTAATTTCTTACTAATTCATATAATAAATCGATTTTCAATCGATTTCATTTCGTCAAGTCCAAATTCTCGATTTGTCACGTAAATCGATGGACTTTAATTTTTCTTAAATATTAATCCATTTAATCATTAAACATTATATTTCTTTTATAACGTTATTAAATATAACGTTTCGTCACAAACATAGTAATCTATGTTTATAAAATCTCATAAAATCCAAATATGTCTAAAATAATATTTAGACATATAATTTATTATTAAACTTAATTAAAAAGGATTTATAAATTCTTATAAATACATAATAGCTCTCGGTAATTTGTAAAAATTACCAAATGGTTTCCAAAATTTTTTCTAATTTCATATAGTGTATTATTAAACACTAAGGTCATTAATAAGTATTAATATTAACCAACACTACAAGAAATAGAAGTTTTAGCCGCACATAGTTTGCCACACATAATTATGTGTGGTAGTTTATCCACACATAATTATATATGTGTGGGTGAATCTATTAGACAATTTTAAATTGTTATTTGACATTTGATATGTGTGGAAAAATATTTTAGTCACATTTTTTTTATATTTTCGATTTTACCTTTCATATTTGTTATGCTTGCGTGGAATTAATTAAAATAAATTGTGACACATAATAAATGATTATATATGTGTGGTTAATTTCTCATGTAATTATTAATTTTTAAAATTCAGTAAGTGTAACATAAACTATTTAGTCACATTTATATTTTTACATAAATTTAGTATATTTTTCTATCTAATTCATTTAAATAAAATTCTTTTTAAATTTTAATTAATCTAAAAAAATAATATTATTAGCCACACATAAATACAATTGCACATGTGTGGTCGATTACTCTCATTTAATTTTTGGTCATTGAAATTTAAAAAAATGTGACAAAAACATTCTAATAACATTTATATTTTGATCAATTTACACATTCTATACAATATTTATTTTCATCAATATTTGAATAACCGTACATAACTCAATATGAAAGAATTTATTTTATTAAATTAATTGAGATAGCTGTAAATGATATCTGTAGTAAAAACAAAATCAACGTTTGGTTAACTCTTCAAAAATAATTTAGAATCTAATTAATTGTTTCAAATACTTTTCTAATTATACATTTATGAGTAAATGTTATATCTATATCCAAAGAAAGAACACGGTTTGGTTATAGATTTGGTCAATATTTTCGATAACTATAATTAATTCAAACCGATATTGTGTTATCCAAATCGAAAAATTCAAGTATAAAATAATTAATTATTTTGCAAGGAAAATAAAAGATAAAACTAAAATTTAGAAAATGGAAAAAATTACAAATTTCAAAAATTCAAATCCTTGGTGCAAAATAGCCTTCAAAATTGAGCGGCAAGTTTTTTTAATTCTTTTTCAATATCACTAAAATCAAAGCGCATGTAAATGAGCCTTAATTTGATAGCAGTTATGCTTTCTCATTCCATTTTTATCTCAAAGCAATACAACATGGCCACATTAAAGATTTCAACATCGAGGTGAAGGGCGTGGATGGTGTTGATATCTTGACCCGATATAGGCGGTTCGCACCGTGAAGAAGAATATAATGATCGATGGTGGTTATGTCCGATGTATGGCTAACTTGCAATTCGCAAAGATATCACGATTTATCGGTGATAGATAACGGCGTTAAAGGGCATGGAGCTTCAAGTATCTAATATCAAGAATTTATTATTGATTGTTTTATGTTGGAATTTCTCGTTCTGCTCCCTTTTGTTCGATAGCAAATCGTAATGTTCTCTCTAGATGGTAGTATAGTTTTAGGTTAATAAGATTTTATCGTCAGTTTTCTGGTGATGATTATTTCTTTTCCTATTTCATAAATATTTTGCTGTTTGTCATATATGTTACTCTTATTTTGTCAATAATGCGAGCCTGTGGATGATGGTGATAGGCAAAATGTTGATGTCTATTAAAGCTTCATTCAGCAATGTGGCGAATGTGCTGCTGGACTGGGATGAGATGCACAATGATGATTTCTATTCATGGAGAGGTGTATCTTGTGGAAATCTCTCCATTGTTGGTAATTTCTCGGTGAGCTTGAGCTGGCATCGAGAACTCTGCAGGTCTCGCTTTATCGGCATGGTAAAATTGAATCGATGAATGAGAATATACAAAATGATGAGAGAGAAACAAATGAAAGAAGTTGCTGCAAATATCTTGTTGTATCAAGTTATTTTCTCTCATTACTTCTCTATAATGTCTTGCCATAAGACATCATTTGCTAAGCTAGACATTTCCCCCTAATACTATGCTCTCGATTAAATTAATAATGTGGCATAACTATCTCTCAACCAATATTTTGAAGAGCAGGTGAGAAGCAGATACAAAAAATCTACACTTTTTCAACCTCATTTGAATCTTTGTGTCAGTTAAATCATAAAGTAAAACGAATGACAACTTTATACATTTTAGCGCCATGGTAAAAATCGAATCTTGGTTCTTCTTTTTCCCTGTTTCATTTATGCATTTTTCTCGAAGAATTTATGGTGGGCTTTTTGTGTTTATGTGGGTTCAAATTGATTTGGCATTCAATTTTAATTTTGTTAGATTTGAAATCTTTTTAGATAATGTAGCATTATGGGTGATCTTGCTTGTCACGTCGTTCTTGTTGCTTCCAATCTGCATCTTTGCTCCTCCGATCCTCACCTTCTTCGGGGAGTCTGATAGAATTTCAGGTTAGTTTTGAACTTTGATCAGTCTACTAAAGAGTTGATGAGGGTGTTTGAGCAAGCATGTTTGTTGCAGGTTGATTTGTGATTTTGCTGATACCATATATGTTTGCATATGCTGTGAATTTCCCTATACAAAAGTTCTTACAAGCACAAAGGAAGCTCATGGTGATGGCATGGATTTCACTATTCTATCAGTTCATTTATTGAAAGACACCTTGTCTAAATCCTACTATACCACAGTTGTAGTTGAAAAAGATTGTAAGTCAACATTCATTAACCATCTTTCGTTTGATTGCGCTGCAGCTGGGAATGTCACATTCTTGGAGCATCTTATGCTGACTGTTATAGTTGCAGTGCCAATTATTGGGAGATAAAGCCATTAGCCTTGGTGCTTTGAATAAGGTCACTCCTTGGAACCATAGTATAGTTGTAGCAACACAACAACATCTAAACTGGTCTGTTTTAGTTCAAACTGCAGAATGCGGCTCTAAACGGATGAGCAATCTTTGTGAAAAAACATCCAAGTCTTAGAGTCTCAGATGGTGTACGGAACACTTTGATGTGGTGTGATTCTTCGAGAGCTCCTCGGGATGTGACCGAGGTATTTTTAACTGGAGCCACTTCAAAATTAGGAAGAGCTATTGCTCTTTACCTCTGTAGAAAATGAGTTCGATTGCTAGTAAGTAGACATAAATCTCTAAGTTTTAATCGTGTCGTGCAAATTAATTGAATATTTTAGGAATTGCTTTTGCTTCTAACATGCGATTCAATTGCGATGAAATTATTCTTGAATCTTCTTATTGGTAGAATGTGATTTTGGACTTTTAGCTTGAGATCGAATTGTTTAAAAGATCATTTTAAAATTTTAGTGAATTGAATTATGTTCCAATTTCTGAGATCTATCTTGGCATTCCTACTATTTTATTATATACGTAGCAAGTTAGCATATTATGTTAATCATTGAGCATAGTAAGAGATAAAACCAACTGTGAACTTGAGTATTTTTCATGGAGATGTATATTGATGTGTAATAAGTGATTGTAGTTTCCCCAATGTTGTGGCATTGCCATTTGTGCTTCGATAGTGTGTGCTTGTTATATCTAATTCAGTATAATGTGTTGTAAGCCCTTTACAAAACCAATTGGGTTCTTATCGAATTCAATTGTGTAGTACGAGTTTACTTGGTGGATCTTAGTTCATTTGATATAGTTACTCTATAAGATATTGGTGTGAAATTGTGTGCTTTTATGTACTATAAAATTAATTTGGCTTATCGTTGGATTATTTTATCGAGACTGTAGTTACGTATTTCTTTTAGCAATTTTGTTAGAACTTAATATTTATCCAACCATAGCAAGGTTGTATTCTATATTACGAATATTATTATATTTCTTATCTTATGAGAATGAAGTTCTTTGTAGAGATGGAGTTAACAAAGTATTCGAGATGGGATTGCTTGTAATCAAAGGGCTCAAAAGAAATCAAAAGTATTAGATTAGTTGCATAGTTATCCGGACATTTTAAGTTTCTTGTAATTGTATTTTCATATGTATTTTCATATTGTGTACTTGATTGTATTGAAAATTATTAATTAATTTTTATATGATAGCTTGTTATATTTTAGTGTGTTGAAAATATTATATTTAATTGATGTTTTTTAAACTAGTTAATTTTTTTCATATTTGACTAATCTAAGGTATAATAAATATTTATCCGGATAACCGGTTGGAGGGTGACTAATACTAGGAATAGTATTTTAGGACAAGCAGGCTAAGATAAAGATACATATCAATTGTAAATTAGCATGCTTGACATAACATAAGATGATATCATAACAATTGAATGGTTTAGGCCATCGGACGAAAACTTAACAATGATCGATGGACCTCAATAGTTCAAAACGATAAACATAATATAAAGAGTTCGAGAGATTGCGGCGGAAAGTGTGTGAATACATATATGAAGATATGTATAAAATAAAGGTGAAACCCTAAATTCTTAATAAAAATGGTCGAGGACTTTGGACTCCTCAACACTTCCCCATCACCATCATGAGCTCAACTGCACATTTAAAAACAAATATGCGGGGCTAAGTACAAATAATGCACTCGGTGGACTCATGCGAAAACATTTGATAATTTAATTACTGTTGCCAATATCATGGTAAGTCATGAGGGTTTTAGTTGAAATGCCTTGTGCTTACTAAAACATTCGGTTAAGTAAACATCGCTCGCCGAGCATTTTTCTTGGTGTGTATGATCCGTATCCCATAATCACGTCTCATCACAATATCAAAGATCAAGCGTCGAGAGGAGGCCTCCTTCTACGACGCCGTAACGGACCGTTACCCATCTGACACACGATCGCGTTCGGTGTACCGTTAGCCCTAGCGGTATTTATCCTCGGCATAGGACCCGATATCGATTTCATAAAAGGTTGGGCGCGACCCGACAAATGACATTCATATCATGTCATCCAACCATCACGCCATTTATGCATTTCATATCATTATATAGTTCAACCATCACACCATGCATAATAGATAGGATCCGTACACAAAGCGAAATATTTTGGCGGTAATGTTGTAAACATTTATCAACAGTTGAAGAGTAAGTACTGTAAATAAATTCATTTTGGAAGAAAAGTGAAGTCACATTTGTTTGAAAAGTAAGCCCACCTGGACTATGGTTCGTCGTAAATTGAGTCTAGGTTTGTTTGCTTGTCAGTGTCCGATCGTCTCGTTCGCGTCCACACCTTTACGCAAAAGCGATATTTTAGTACGTCGTTCACGCTTATCGAGACTCTCAAAGTCTAAGATAACCCGATATTCTATATCGATGTAAATTGAATTTCTTAGCGAATTGATCGTTTTCAAATCGTATTTGATTGAGCTGTTCTCGTCGCCGAGACACGTTCGACTATTTCGGTTTAACCCTTTCGGGTTTAAGCGTTCGGCGTATTAAATCGTTTCTCGATAAAAGGATTTCATTTTGAAATCTTTTCTTACTAATGAGGTATCATACTCAATTAGTGCGTCTTCGGCGTATTAGCGTATTTATCGAGCGATATAATCGTGCGTTTGACTTTAAAAGTCAGCGAAGTCGACAACGGTCGACAAAGTCGACAATTTTGACTTTTAAATAGTAATTTCTTACTATTTCATTTTATAAATCGAATTTTGATTGATTTAAACTCGTAAAGTCTCATTTTTCGATTTGTCACGTAAATCAAAGGACTTATAAATAATTTCGCAATTATTAATCCTTTAAATAATAAAACGTATATTTTCGATTAATAACGTTATAAAATGTAACGTTTGTCTCAAACATAGTAATCTATGTTTATGAAATTTTATAAAAACCAAATATGTCTAAAATAATTATTAGACATATAATTTATTATTAAACTGAATTAAAAAGGATTTAAAATCCTTATAATTATTTCGAAAATTCTCGGTAATTACATAAAAATTACCAAATGATTTTCAAAATTTTTCTAAATTAATATAGTGTATTATTATACACTATGGTCCAGAATAAATTAATATCATCCATATGATATTGTTTGTCATTTATTAATATATATATATATATATATATATATATATATATATATATATATCTCGGTAATTTGAAAATTAAGGAATAATTGTCCAAAATTCCCAAAATTGATATACAATTAGTATAATGTCCCAATATTAATATATATCACAATTATAACCTATAGTCCATCATAACCATTCATTCATCAAGGAATAACCTCAATATGCAATCGGTAATTACCAATTAATTACCAAATAATTATCAAACAATTCTCAAAAATTCTAATTAAATTATAACATGATTAAACATTATATTATAACATTGTAACATCATAACATCAACCAAAACCATTTGAAATCATCACCATATGGAGCTACAAGCTCTCGGCTTTTTTGATTAATTATGGTATTTGGTTTTCAAAAATTCCAACAATTATACACTATGATTATATACTATAGTATAACATTATAACATAATAACATTCATCAAAACCAATTAAATCATCACCTTAAAGAGCTTCAAAGCTCACGGCTTTTTTGATAAAATTTGGTATTTGATTTCCAAAAATTCTAACAATTATACACTATGTTTATACATCATAATATATGATATAACATAGTAACATTCATCAAAACCAAATTAAATCATCACCATATTGAGCAATAGCTCTTGGTTTTGATTTAAATTAGCATTTGATCTCAAAAATTCAACAAAATCATACATCACATAATCAATATACTAAAGCATTAATATACCATTGCATGATCAAAATAAAATCATACACCACACATATATAACTCATATAGCTCTCGGTATTTTATAAAATTAAGCATTTGATTTTCAAAATTCTAAATAAATCATAGAACATATAATCGAGGTCTAGAGCATTAATATGTCATTGTATGCTTAAAAATAAAATTATACACTAAGGTACATAATTAATAAGCTCTCGGTATTTTTAAATAAATAAGCTAGGGTTTTCAAATTTTTTAAATAAATTCCTATGAACTCTAAACACATCATAGAACAATAATCCATCACCAAAATAAATAAAAAGCATTCGGTCATCACTATAATTATTTTTAATATTTTGAAAAATTATTTTAAACAAACTAGGGTTCGAAAATTTCATATATATATCTAGATCCGTTCAAAATTTAATATACAACATCATATGTTCATTCTAAACATATATTCACATATTTTGAAATAAAAATCATCAAAAACATATATACAACAAATAGATCACAACATAAGAACATTAAAACACATATATATATATATAAAATGCTCGACATTTTCGAACAAAGGAGGATAAAATCGGTGCTTATGGTCTCATGTTTACCTTTGAAATGGTATTGATTCACAAGAATAATACTAGGTATCAAGTTTGGGTGAAGGAATGAAGAAGAAGAAGAAGAAAATTTTGAAAATGGGGGATGGAGCTCTCGGTTTTCTGCGACAAAATGGGGAGGATGGAGAGTGGTGTGTTTGAAATGAGTGAGGGAGTATAATGGAAAATGGGGTGAAGGGAAGAGTCTCTCTATCTATCTCTCTCTCTCGGTTCTCTCTCACACACACATAATAATAAAGAATTGCAGCCAATTGATGGAGTGCTTAGTGATCATTAGGCTAGGTGAAAAAGGTGTTCATGCATTGGGTGATAAAAAGGTGAATCATGCTTGTTGGAGGATGATGGCCGGCGGCTTTAGGGCTCCAAATAGGTGGATTAATTTTATTTCTCCTTAATACTATATATTAATCATAGTATAGGTCATAGATATATAATACAAGTCATTAAAATAATTAAATCATCATATAGGGATTAATTGAAAATACAGATAATTATTGAGAAAATAGGAATAAAAATATAAATCACACCTATTATTGATACTCATGTCAAATTCGATCTAAATATACTCATATATATCATAATATATGATTTAGATAATAAATAATAGCATAGGATAAAATAATGGTATCATTTTATGTGAAAAACCTAGTTTAGGTAATTAGGGTTTCGAAAATCTATTCAAAATAATCGAGTTTTAATAGTTCAAAATTGATTTTAATGCTTAGTAATACTGTAATTATATAAAATAATAATAGGAAATTAATTATTATAATTTCACGAGCATTAAACTCATTTTCAAAAGCGTCTACAGGCGTTGGCGTTAACGTCTCAAAGCGTTCAAAATCGACTCATCTCAAAATGGTGCGAGTAAGTTCGTACTTACTTTATAAATAATATTCCATTTAATATAGGAATTAATATGGAAATTAATTCCGAGCTTATTTGCTCGAGAAAATTCCATAAAATCTTGGCGTTCGATCTGCGTTCGGCGTTAAAATAATCTTGTCGAACCATATCATAATATTTCAATTCCTTAATTCACAATCCTTAGTGAATATAAAAGGAATTCGTTATTATAATCTTGAATCGAAATCAATATTTGATGTCATCTTGAAATAAAATCGGTGAAACCACAATTCACGGGTTTAAAATACCGTAATTAGGCGTTCGTTTCTTTGGAATATTACATTCCACCCCTTAAAAGAAATTCCGTCCGAATTTGCATACCTCTAGAAAAACAATTCGGGTATCGTTCTTTCATCGCTTCTTCAAGCTCCCGTGGCTTCATAACTTCAGTGGTGTCTCCATGACACTTTGACTAACGGAATCGACTTGCTCGTAGTTGTTGAATCTTGTGGTCGAGGATTGCGGTTGGTTCTTCTTCATAGCTCATATGCGGCTTGAGAATCACGTCGTCTTGGTGGATCACGTGCTTTGGATCGTGAGCGTATTTTCATGATTGCGACACGTGAAAACATTGTGAACATTTCCTAGGTTTGGCGGAAGAGCCGACCTATAAACTCTTGGACCTATCCTCTCTAGGATCTCGTAAGGTCCTATAAAGCGGGGTCTCGACTTTCCTTTCGGTCCAATCGACTATTCCTTTCGATGGAGACTTTTAGAAACACTTTGTCTCCGTCTTCAAGCTGTAGCTCGGATCTCAGCGTATCGGTAAGATTTTTGTCTATCTGAGCTTCTCTTATCCTCGGCCTAATTTGTCGAGCGATCTCGATCATCTAGTTCTTGCATCGGCCTATGACTTTTCTCTCACCTACTTCATCCCAGTAAAGCGGTGATCTACACTTCTTGCCATACAAGGCTTCGTATGGGGCCATACCAATCGTCGCTTGGTAGCTGTTGTTGTAGGCAAACTCAATAAGGGGTAAAATGTCTTCCCATTTTGCACCTCGATCCAACACTACTGTTCTAAGCATATCTTCTAGTGTCTGGATCGTTCTTTCCGACTGTCCATCAGTTTGTGGATGAAATGCCGTACTGAAATTTAATTTCGTACCCAATTCTCTCTGCAAGCTAATCCAGAATCTGGATGTGAACTTGGAGTCTCTATCAGAGGTAATAGATTTTGGCACTCCATGTAGTCGTATAATTTCCTTGACGTACAGCTGGGCTAATTTATCAGATCCATAAGTGCTTTGAATCGGTAGAAAGTGAGCACTCTTGGTAAGTCTATCCACAATTACCCATATGGCTGTGTTTCCTCTTTTCGATTTGGGTAAGCTCGTAACGAAATCCATCGTTATCTCGTCCCATTTCCACTCAGGTATTTCCAACGGTTGCAACTTTCCGTGGGGCGTTGATGTAACGCCTTCACTGTTGGCAAACAAGGCGGCGTTCTCTGAAAGAAGCTATGTCTCGTTTCATGCCTTCCCACCAGAACTTTTCCTTCAGGTCTTGGTACATCTTAGTACTGCCTGGGTGGGCGGTGTAGGGTGTATCGTGAGCTTCACTCATTATCTCATTTTGGAGCTCTGCGTCGTTCGGAGCATATTCTACCTTCAAACAATAGGGCGTTGTCGGCGCCTCTTGGAAGTTCTTAAATCCTTGGACCTTACCCTTTCTCTGATCTTTTCTAACTTTTCCTCCATCCTTTGTCTTTCGACAATCCTTTTTCTTAGATCAGACGTCAGTGTGAGTGTAGCGATACAACTCACGATCGTCTCGGGTGGTTCAATCGAGTTCGATCCTCAATCTTCCAAACTCTTCAGCGAGTTTTCTTCCCGCGTAAAGAGACATCCTAGCTTGGATTGGCTCTTACGACTTAAGCGTCGGCTACTACATTCGCCTTGCGGGTGGTAGTTGATACCACGGTCGTAATCTTTCACTAGTTCGAGCCATCTTCGTTGCCTCATATTCAAATCTCTTTGCTCGAAAAGTACTTGAGACTCTTATAGTGCGTGAAGATCTCATCTCGCTCCATAGAGATGGTGTCTCCAAATTTTCGATGCATGAACTCTGCGCTAATTCCAGTCATGGGTTGGGTAGTTCGGTTCATGCGATGCGAGTTGTCGGGATGCATAAGCTATCACCTTTCGTTTTGCATCAAAACACAACCTAGTCCGGTCTTAGAAGCGTCTGTATAGACTACATACTCTTTATCCATACGGGCTGCTAGGCTGGTGCACTTGTCAACTTCTCCTTGAGTATTTGGAAACTTCGTCTCACATTCATCGGTCGGTTGAACTTGATTCCTTTTGAATGGCGGGTTATTGGCCTTGCAATCTTGGAGAATCCTTGATGAATCTCCTATAGTAACCAGCTAGTCTGGAAACTTCTAATCTCATGTTGAGTCCTTGGCGATTTCCATCCTTGCACTGCTTCTACTTTGGCTGGATCTACTTTTATGCCTTGCAGACACGATGTGTCCAAGGAACATAACTTCCTTTAGCCAAAACTCACATTTGCTAAACTTAGCAAACAACCTTTCATCTCTCAAGGTTTGCAGTACCGTTCTCAGATGTTCCTTGTGATCCTCTTCATTCTTCGAATAAATGAGGATATCATCTATGAAGACTAAAACAAATTTATCCAAAATGGATGAAATACTACATTCATAAGGTCCATGAATCGGCTGGTGCATTGGTTAATCGAGCGGCATAACTATGAACTCATAGTGGCCATATCTCGTTGAAAGCGATCTTAGGTACATCCTCGGACCGTATCTTGGTGATGGTAACGACTTGAGATCAATTTTGAGAATACTCCCGCTCCTCGCAATTGATCAAGCGGTCATCAATTCTTGGTAAAGGGTATTTGTTCTTTAGTGTCATCTTATTCGACTCTCGATAATCGATGCACATCCTCAAAGAACCATCCTTTTCTTAACGAATAAAGCAGGCGCTCCCAGGTGAAACACTTGGCTAATGAAACCTAGATCCAACAATTCTTGAATTTGGATCTTTAGCCTCCAATTCCTTTGGAGCCATCCTATAGGGCGCCGACCTTTGGGCCGATCCGGGTTCCAAGTCGATGGTGAACTCTAGTTGTCTATCGGGAGGTAATCTGGTAGATCTTGAAATCGTCAGAAAATTCTCGAACAACTTCAATGTCTTCAATCCTCGTTTGGGTTTATCTTCCCGTTCAGTAGACAAGGAATGCGTGGCATCCTTTACGGTTCATCATCCTTCTACCTGTAGAGCCGATCTGATCGGGATTCTTCTTCCCATCTTGATCCGTGAAAATCGTAGCTTCTTGTCCGGAAAGCGAAATGATATTTTCCTTTCCTTGCAAAGGATTGTGGAGTGGTTCTTAGCTAACGATCCATTCCTAGGATTATGTCTACATCATCCATGGGTATTATGTTTAGATTGTTAGCGAACCTTAAGTGATCTAGTGTCGACTCTAGGTTCGAGCAAAAGTGTGTATGATCATAATCCCTCCTATAGGCGATGAGATTCTCATATCACGGCTTGCCTTTTCGGACCTAAGTCCCGGCATTTCTCGCATGATTTTGCTATAAAGAATCGAAGCACCCGTGTCGAACAATACTATAACGGTATGTTGAGAAGAACTCCCATACTGCCGGGTTTCACGATTTTGCTCGATTACGCCTCCGGTGTAGGCGTAAGCTCTAACTGGGTGGTGTGGTGACAGAGGCTTGGTCCTTCTTGGTTTGGCGGTTCTTGCTGGTTTATTCTTCTTCTTCTTTGGCGTTGTCATGATGGCGGCCGCCTTAGTTGTTGAGGTGGTTCTTGCCCCTGTTGTTGTTGCGGGGTTCTTTGTTGCGGTTGTTGCCATTGTTGTTCTTTGCACCAATTCTTTGGGGTTGTTGCCCTTGTTGTTCTTGAGGTTGGGGTTGGAATTGGATAGCCCTTAGTGGGTGGACATTGCGGGTTGGTTGACCTTATATCGAGCGTGCCCACAGGCAATTGTTGGCGTAATGCCCTCTCGCTCCGCGCTTGAAGCAATTCACATTGCTTGTCGTGCATATCCTTGTGCACCCTATGGCATTTAGGGCATGGAGGAGCCCTCATTTGCTCTTGCGGTCCTCTCGTCGGAGGAGCAAAGCGCCCTTTTCAGTGCTACAGGCGTGCCCGGTTCCTTGCCGGGGTCGCTTGTGGCTTGCGTTCTCATAGCCTCCCTGCTATTATTGCCATGACTCGGTTCCCACTTTCCTTTTCCTTTTCCGTTGTGCTGTGTATGCGGTGACGACTTATCGTCGGACATTCTTTGCCTCAATATCTAAAGCTCGTGCGAGAGCTTGATGTAATCGGTCTCCATGGTGGCAAGAGACATCCGTATCTCCGTCCTCGGGCGACCTAAACTTTTCCGACATTTTCAAGTCGGTGTCTACACTGCTACGGTGCATACCTCGACATGTCATGACGCGATCATAGTCGGTCACGAGATAGTTTCTCTTGCTTGACGGAAAAATTCTGCTCCTTTCTCTTTCTATAGCTCTTAGGTATGTATTTCTCATATAACTCTCTCTTAAAGTCCTCCCATGAGAACTCTTCTAGTTGCTCGGCAGTAAATGTCTTCTTCCTGGCCTCCCACCAGAAATCCGCGGGTCCATTTAATTGAAAAGTTACAGGGACGATCGCTCTGTCTTTGTGCATCTCGAGAAAATTAAAGATTCGTTCAATGGTTCTGACCCATTGTTCAGCTTCTTCGGGGTTGCCTTTCCCATTAAAGGTAGGTGGGTTCTGCCTTAGGAATAGCTCCTCGATCCTGCGATCGGGTTGAGGTGGAGGTGGTGGTTGGGGAATGTCTTCAGCTTCTTGTTCGGGGATTCTACCTCGTCCCCTAGGTCTTCCCCGACCTCTGCCTCTGGGTTCTTGTTCCGGATCTCTTCTAGGAGGCATTCTGCTATATAAAACAGATAATCATCAAACACTTATTCCTTCCATAACTTAACATACATTATACTATCATAGCCTCATTGCAAGCGATTTCTAAACAAAACATTTCACCATCAACATACACAATTTGCCTCAAAAGCCCTATTCGGGTCATTAGGTATATATATATATATAATCAAGCTACGCCATAAGCGGGATGTTCAAAACCAAAAGTCATAAAAACAAAACATGAATCCCGGCCCACACGGCCTTCCAAAAAGTCAAGGTTCTAGTTCCATCAAAACCATACACAAAAAGAAATGACATAAACCATCCATAACAAAATTCTAACTAAGCTTCATCTAGTGCCTTCATCAGGCATCTTCCCATTGATCGTCCTCCTCGGGGTCTTCCTCGGAATCTTACTCTTCCTCGGAATCGTCCTCGCGGTCGTACCCTAGATGATCCTGCTCCGTCATCTTCCACCATCGGTATGTCACGCATGGGGTTGAAGTCGTCATCGCCATAGAGCTCGTAGTCATGGCGAGGTATAGCGGATCGGGCTATAACCATCGAGGCATCTGTTACCCTCATCCATGTTGTCTGGCGGAAGTGCTCGGCTTGGTGGTGCGGGTGGGGCCATAGGCGGTGGAGGTGATAGCGGTGGACGTACGGGGTGTCCTACAGGTAGAGGAGGGAACACGGGCTCTCCCAAAGCTCTTGGGCGTGCTGCCCTCTCCAAGCGAGCGGGCTGCCCTCGTCGAATCGGTATGGAGGCTGGCGGGTCGATCGCCTCGGGACCTCGGTGTATAGCCACTCTGGCGACTCGTCCCGCCGGTGTACTCCGTGGAGGAGATAGGGTCCCTCGGCTGCTGCTCGTAAATCTGTAGACATAAGTCGGATGACTTACGAATCAGGCGGATCTCCTGTCGGTCGTGGGCACTTGTTGCCGGTATATATAATCCCCGATATCTCTCGGGCGTAATCTTCCCAATCTGGGGAGTATAGACAAAAGCTGGATGCCATCATAGTCGATCGCGCCATGGGCTCGGCGTCTCTCAAAGGCGGAGGTAATATGCGAGCTTCGCCCGGTCCTCTCGGCGCACATCCGACTTGCGGTAAATACTCATCACCTCCTCGGGGTAGGGTGTGGTCAATCCTCCTCCTAGCAATATATCGCATCCCTCCATACATCGCGATCAAAACTAACATAAGTCGAACTATCGCCATCTCAGCGGGAAGGATAACTTAAGTACAACGAGAAGCAACTAGGTTAAAACTAAACAATCTATAAGGTAGGTATCGTCACAAGATATGGTACACATCACAACTTACCTTCTTACTCTTACCGAGCGTATACACATAAGCGATAACGTCTTAATATATATGATATGCTATGAGATCCTTGTCTATACCAACCACTTGAACTAAAGTTCAACGGACTCTAGCGTATTCTGGAGACAGAATTAGGGATTCTGTTCTTCATAACAAATGAAGATTAGGGCGTTAGGAGTACGCAGGTGAAAACCATGCGTAAATCGGAGTCCTAACGAAAGAGATCTAGCTAAAACAAATTTACTGCACAGTGTAGGAAATTTGCGCGATCGATCGTCAAAATAAAACTCGAGGCGTATGCGTCGATGTAATCGACAACCATATCCACGTCTTTATGTTGAGGCTGAACATTCTGAAGCCGTAATTGATGTTCACGTCATAACCCATGTCGACGGTCACTCATGTCGAAGTGGTGATGAAATGTTGATGTCGTTCTTCCTTAAGGTTGATGTCGTCCTCGTTCATCCTTCACGCTTGTCTTTCGTCGTTTGAGTTCGTGGCTATCATCACTTTCATTCTCCATATCGTTCTTTTGTTCTCGTAAGGGAAAAGAAGTTCATACTTCTATGTTCTTTCACGATACGTGAGCATGCTCCTTAGAGTCTAGGTTCTTCTTGTGATATCATATCGTTCATCGAAGATAAAATTTTGAGTTTGGAAATAAAGTCTAACTTGAGAATTCAAAAGTAAAGTTTCAAAACGACAATCATAGTCAACTCATACATGTACATCAAAATGAATTCATCCATTCCATGTTGACCATTCAACTTAGTACCACCATGTACTTTCCTCTCAAAACTTGAGTACTTGCATCAATACTTATTGATTTCAAATCAAAGTTTTTGGAAAAACTTTCTTGCTCAAACTTTCATTTCATCATCAAAACTTCCATAATATCATAACCTTCCTTCCAAAATAACTTTTCCATTTTCTTTCAAAATTTCTTCCGACTTGCTCATCATTCAAAACTCTTCATTTCATGAGTTTGAGAAGAAATCGATTACCTTTTTCGGTTGAGCTCGATGTGATGGAGTGTTGAGGAGTCGTGATTTCTAGAAGTCGGTGACTCGATCTAGACTTAGAATTTTAAAGAATTTGGGTTTCAAAAGCAACGGTGCTACGATACCACTCTGTCACGTCCCGCTCCGGATAACCCGGTTGGAGGGTGACTAATACTAGGAATAGTATTTTAGGACAAAAGGCTAAGATAAAGATACATATCAATTGTAAACTAGCATGCTTGAACATAACATAAGATGATATCATAACAATTGAATGGTTTAGGCCGTGGACCAAAACTTAACAATAATCGATGGACCTCAATAGTTCATAACGATAAACATAATATAAAGAGTTCGAGATTGCGGTGGAAAGTGTGTGAATACATATATGAAGATATGTATTCAGGTGAAACTCTAAATTCTTAATAAAAATAGTCGAGGACCTTTGGACTCCTCAACACTTCCTCCATCGCCATCATTGAGCTCACACTGCACATTTAAAACAAATATGCGGGGCTAAGTACAAATAATGCACTCGGTGGACTCATGCGAAAACATTTGATAATTTAATTACTTTGCCAATATCATGGTAAGTCATGAGGGTTTTAGTTGAAATGCGCTTGTGCTTACTAAAACATTTCGGTTAAGTAAACATCGCTCGGCGAGCATTTTTCTTGGTGTGTATGATCCGTATCCCATAATCACGTCTCATCACAATATCAAAGATCAAGCGTCGAGAGGAGGCCTCCTCTCTGACGCCGTAACGACCGTTACCCATCGACACAGATCGCGTTCGGTGTACCGTTAGCCCTAGCGGTATTTATCCTCGGCATAGGACCCGATATCGATTTCATAAAAGGTTGGCGCGACCCGACAAATGACATTCATATCATGTCATCCAACCATCACGCCATTTATGCATTTCATATCATTATATAGTTCAACCATCACACCATGCATAATAGATAGGATCCATACACAAAAGCGAAATATTTTGGCGGTAATGTTGTAAACATTTATCAGCGATTGAAGAGTAAATCGTAAATAAATTCATTTTGGAAGAATAGTGAAGTCACATTTGTTTGAAAAGTAAGCCCACGGACTATGGTTCGTCGTAAATTGAGTCTAGGTTTGTTTGCTTGTCGGTGTCCGATCGTCTCGTTCGCGTCCACGCGCTTCAAAGCGATATTTTAGTACGTCGTTCGAGTTTATCGAGACTTTCAAAGTCTAAGATAAACTTCGATATTCTATATCGATGTAAACTGAATTTCTTAATGAATTCAATACGTTTTCAAATCGTATTTCAATTGAATAGTTCTCGTTCTTGAGATCGTTCGACTATTCGGTTTAACCTTTTCGGTTTAAGCGTTCGGCGTATTAATCGTTTCTCGATAAAGGTTTCATTTTGAAATCTTTTCTTACTAATGAGGTATCATACTCAATTAATGCGTCTTACGCGTATTAGCGTGTTTATCGAGCGTATAATCGTGCGTTTGACTTTAAAAGTCAGCGAAGTCGACACGGTCGACAAAGTCGACAATTTTGACTTTTAAATAGTAATTTCTTACTAATTCATTTTATAAATCAATTTTGATCGATTTAAATTCGTAAAGTCCTATTTCTCGATTTGTCACGTAAATCGAAGGACTTATTAATAATTTTCGCAAATATTAATCCTTTAAATAATAAAGCGTATATTTTCGATTAATAACGTTATAAAATGTAACGTTTGTCTCAAACATAGTAATCTATGTTTATAAAATTTTATAAAAACCAAATATGTCTAAAATAATTATTAGACATATAATTTATTATTAAACTGAATTAAAAAGGATTTAAAATCCTTATAATTATTCGAAAATTCTCGGTAATTACATAAAAATTACCAAATGATTTTCTAAAATTTTTCTAAATTAATATAGTGTATTATTATACACTATGGTCCAGAATAAGAATTAATATTATCCATATGATATTGTTTGTCATTTATTAATATATATATATATATATATATATATATATATATATAATAATTCGAAAATTAAGGAATAATTGTCCAAAATTCCCAAAATTGATATACACTTAGTATAATGTCCCAATATCAATATATGTCACAATTATAACCTATAGTCCATCATAACCATTCATCAATAAATAAACTAATATGTAATCGGTAATTACTAAATAATTACCAAACAATTATCAAACAATTCAAAAATTCTAATTAAATTATAACATGCTTAAACATTATATTATAACATTGTAACATCATAACATCAACCAAAACCATTTGAAATCATCACCATATGGAGCTACAAGCTCTCGGCTTTTTTGATTAATTATGGTATTTGGTTTTCAAAAATTCCAACAATTATACACTATGATTTTATACTATAGTATAACATTATAACATAATAACATTCATCAAAACCAATTAAATCATCACCTTAAAGAGCTTCAAAGCTCACGGCTTTTTGATAAAATTTGGTATTTGATTTCCAAAATTCTAACAATTATACACTATGTTTATACATCATAATATATGATATAACATAGTAACATTCATCAAAACCAAATTAAATCATCACCATATTGAGCGATAGCTCTTGGTTTTTTTGATTTAAATTAGCATTTGATCTCCAAAATTCCAACAAAATCATACATCACATAATCAATATACTAAAGCATTAATATACCATTGCATGATCAAAATAAAATCATACACCAGGTATATAACCATATAGCTCTCGGCATTTTATAAAATTAAGCATTTGATTTTCAAAATTCTAAATAAATCATAGAACACATAATCAAGGTCTAGAGCATTAATATGTCATTGTATGCTTAAAATAAAAATTATACACTAAGGTACATTTTGAAAATAGCTCTCGGTATTTTTAAAAAATTAAGCTAGGGTTTTCAAAAAATTTAAATAAATTCCTATGAACTCTAAACACATCATAGAACAATAATCCATCCCAAAATAAATAAAAAGCATTCGGTCATCACTATAATTATTTTAATATTTTTGAAAATTATTTTAAACAAACTAGGGTTGAAAATTTCATATATATGCTAGATCCGTTCAAAATTTAATATCTGACATCATATGATTCATTCTAAACATATATTCACATATTTTGAAATAAAATCATCAAGAACATATATGAACACATATCTCATCCATAAGAACATAAGAACATTAAAACACATATACATACATATATAAACATGCTCGACATTTTCGAACAAATGAAGGATAAAATCGGTGCTTATGGTCCATGTTTACCTTTGAAATGGTATGGATTCGAGAGAACAATACTAGGGTATCAAGTTTGGTGAAGGAATGGAGAAGAGAGAAGAAGCAAATTTTTTAAAATGGGGGAGGGAGCTCTCGGTTTCTGCGACAAAATGGGGAGGAGGAGTGTGTTTTGTGTGTTTGAAATGTTTGGGATGGGTATAATGAGAAATGGGGTGAAGGGAAGAGTCCCCTCTATCTATCTCTCTCTCTCGGTCACACTCACACACACACACCAATAGGGAGAAATGCAGCCAAATGATGGACTGCTTAGTGATCATTAGGCTAGGTGAAAAGGTGTTCATGCATTGGGTGATAAAAAGGTGAACATCATGCTTGTTGGAGGATGATGGCGGCGACTTTAGGGCTCCAAATAGGTGGATTAATTTTATTTTCATCCTTAATACTATATATTAATCATAGTATAGGTCATAGATATATAATACAAGTCATTAAAATAATTAAATCATCACATAGCAATTAATTGAAAATTACCGATAATTATTGAGAAAATAGGAATAAAAATATAAATCACACCTATTATTGATACTCATGTCAAATTCGATCTAAATATACTCATATATATCATAATATATGATTTAGATAATAAATAATAGCATAGGATAAAATAATGGTATCATTTATGTGAAAAACCTAGTTTAGGTAATTAGGGTTTTGAAAATCTATTCAAAATAATCGAGTTTTAATAGCTCAAAATTGATTTTAATGCTTAGTAATACTGTAATTATATAAAATAATAATAGGAAATTAATTATAATAATTTCACGAGCATTAAACTCATTTTTCAAAGCGTCTCTAGGCGTTGGCGTTAACGTCTCAAAGCGTTCAAAATCGACTCATCTCAAAATGGTGTAGTAAGTTCGTACTTACTTTATAAATAATATTCCATTAATATAGGAATAATATGGAAATTAATTCCAAGCTTATATTGCTATTAGAAAATTTCCATAAAATCTTGTACGTTCGATATGCGTTCGGCGTTAAAATAATCCTTGTCGAACCATTTCATAATATTTCAATTCCTTAATTCACAATCCTTAGTGAATATAAAAGGAATTCGTTATTATAATCTTGAATCGAAATCAATATTTGATGTCGAGGTCTTAAAGAATATTATACCGGTAAAACCACAATTCACGGGTTTAAAATACCGTAATTAGGCGTTCGTTTCTTTGGAATATTACATTACACAAGAATATTAAGAACATATATATACACTAAGAACATGCCTTCGAAATTTTTGAAAAAGGAAGAGTAAAATCGAAACCCATGGTCTAGTCTTACCTTTGAAATAGTATGGAATCAAAGAACAATGTATAGGTATCAAGATTTGTGGAGAGAAGAAGAAGAGATGAACTAAAAATTTTCAAAAATGGGGGAGGAGGTTCTCGGTTCCTTGCAGATTTTAGAGAGAGGGAGGAGTGTTGTAATATTCTAAAGAAACGAATATACGATTACGGTATTCTAAACCCGTAATTAGGGTTTTGCCGTATATTATCTTTTTACGACATCGAATCTTGTGATTCCGATGCGATATCGTTATAACGAATTCCCTTTTATAATTCACTAAGGATTGTGAATTTAAGGATTGAAATATTACGAAATGATTCGTCAATATATTCTAACGTCAAACGCGTATCGAACGTCAGCTTTTCATGAAATTTTCCGAGCAGTGAAGCTTGGAATTAATTTCCATCTTAATTCCTTTATTAAAAGGAATATATTTATTTAGTAAGTATGAACTTACTGCGACCATTTTGAGATGAGTCGATTTTGAGCGTTTGAGGCGTTTTGGCGTCGGCGTCTGAGGCGTTTTGAAAAATGAGTTTAATGCTCGGAAATTATAATAATTAATTTCCTATTATTATTTTATATAATTACAGTATTAATGATTATTAAAATCAATATTTGAGTTATTAAATGTCACAGCCCCTTAATCCTAAGTACGGATTAGGAGGGACTATGACTCTTTTTAACAATAAACGTAATACATATGTCATTTATGTTCTTGGACTATATTACATAATTTAAGTTCTAGCAGCGGAAAACATGTGATATGTACATATGACGATGTACTATCAAGGTATAAACATTTGGTGACAACATTCCTATTGCTCAACACCGCTCCATCCATCATCGCTCAACTCGCACATTTAAAACAAACATGCGGTGAGTACAAGAATGCACTCGGTGGACTCATGCCAAAACATTTTATCATTTTAGATTACATTGCCACATCATGGTAAGACACAAGGGTTTTAGTTGAAAGTGCTTGTGCTTACTAAAACATTTTATCGATTCATAAAATCACCGCTGGCGGGCATTTTGTCAGTGTGTATGATCCGTATCCCTTATCATCATTTCATCATATCATCATAGTCGAAAGTCGTGAGTGAGGCCTCCTCTACGACCCGTGACCGCCGTGAATTGTCCTTACAAAGACACGGTCACCGTAGGTGTACCGTTAATCCTAGCAAGGTATTGTCCTTCCAGCATAGGATCCGATATCGATTTTCATTCATAAGTTGAGAGCGACCCAACAACATTCATAACATTTCATAACGTCTCATGGATAGGATACAATACACAAAACGTAAACATTTTGGCAGGTAATCATGTAAACATTTTATCAACAGTTGAAATAAGCATCGTAATTAAATATTTCAGAAGCATTATATTTTTGAGTAGAGTAAAGCCCACCTGGACTATCGATTGTCTAAATCGATTTCTTGGACTGTAAGTCCCGGACTTAGCCTATCTATTATTGGCCTTGAAGTTACGGGTAGAAACTATCCATCGAGTCTTAGAATCCATATTTCTACTATAGTGTATATCAAGGTATGATATACACTCAATTGAGCATGTAGGAAGACCTAGTCAAATATTTCACGTTAAGGTATGCTTTCGTGAAAATATCGTATCATGATGTTTTATCATAGCTCGTACATCTTATAATGCTCTATCGTACCTTGCGACATAACATAATGAATGCATCAATTACTAGCATGTTAGTCACATAAGGCATATTTCACAAAGGGGTTTCCAACACTTAGTCAAATTTTCAAGTGTTGAATTTCAGCAAAAACAGCTTGAAACAACCCAAGTGACGTACTTTGACGATCCATAACTCTCGATTCAGAATACGTATGGTCGTACAAAGATACATTCTGGAAACCTCTAAACATGTACTACAAGTTCTAAGAAGGAATTAAATCCAAAAGAGTCGTGGTTCGGGAGATATAGGGTCTCAAAGTGGGCAACTCAAACTGACTTCTATACTTAGAAATTTTTCAGAATTTTCAGTTTTAGCTTAACGACGAGGGGTTTTATGAGGCTCGTAACTTTTGACTCACAATGCCAAAATGGCTGCAGGCTACCAATTTAGAAACCTTGTAACAATTACTACATATTTCATGAAGACCATACTGGAAAATATCTGACACATCGAGAAATACATAAGCTCGAAGTTGACTAGTTGGAAATGGACAGTTTCCAGTAGGTGACTTTGGGTCAGTGAAAGGTATACCTATAAGAGTTGGTTTGGGATGAAACTTTCCAGATCACAACTAGACATGGTGGGGAACATTTCTTATGAAGAAACCCAAGTCCAAATCGGACTACAAATGGCTTGAACACCTCACGTAAAAGTCATACTCGAACAGCCTATTATCATAGAAATTTTCTAAGGCAGTTTGTCCAAAAAGGCTTACTGAAATGCGTCAACTTTAAAAATTCACCGTGAGTTCATTATAAGGAATCTGGAAATGCAACCAATCATATTGAAAAGCCACTTAAGTCTAGTTTAATCCAGAAAAAGCCTCACTCAATGATTCACAATAGATTGGGAGATAAAAATATTTTACCACAAGCTATCACTCCCGTGACAATTTTGTGCAGTTAGCTTGTACAAATCTGGAATAAATAGTAAAGATTTTTAGAAAATTCTGAAAATTTACAGGAATCTTCTATACATGCTTAATTATGTTTCTGCCAAATTTTAGAGTTTTATCATTAGCCAAACTTAAAACGAAAGCCACGCACTATGGGTGATAAACACGGAGATTTCGCAGATTTGTGCAGTGTTTTTGATAAATACAATTAAAATAGAAAATCAAGTTGGATGGACTTGAAGTTTTACTGAGGCATATTAGACATATATAAGTTCAACATATTAAAATTCAAAATCATCGGACCACTTTAACTTAGTCTATTAATTTCGTGAAATTACAGTTTCGCATGCCAATGCCCAGCTTTAATGATCATGTTTATAGCTATGTTTTGGGCTCATAAATCCACATAAGCATTTCAACAACACCTTGTATGCACATATATTCCACACAAAACAGTGAAATATCGCCCAATCTACTCATCAAATTATCATATCCCAGCCTCAAGATCAACATGCAAATCTTCTCATTTTACCATACTATTACTAATCATGCTAGATTTGTTAGAATCGAACACATGCATATATATATATATAGAGACCCATCAAGAAATATCTATTAACCACATGCATGTATAGTTTGGTATTTTCGAGGGTTGAAGACGAGGTATTCACATTATGAACATTATTTACAAGAGATTAATAATTTAATAGAGAGGATGAACCTTTGAAAAATAGAATGGAGTGGTGGTGTGACGGTCTCTTTGGTTCGGTAGGAGTAGTATTGGTGAGAGTGATGCTGAGCGAGACTTGTGTGTGTCTCTCGGTGATATGAGATGAGAGAGTTTCAAGAGAGAGAGTGTTGTGGGATAAGTTGTCGTGTAAGTGAAATGGGGGTTAAGGGTGGTGGTAGTGGGGGTGCTTAGGGTGACATTTGTCACCCCTAGTACATGCACATGAACACCTCCTTACACACACCCACATACACGATGCACACACATATGTATAGGTATATATCTGATTTTAAATGGTTTAGTTAGGTTATAATTAATCAAATGTCACTTAGATACATGTAATAGGATAAATCAACAAATAAGTGCTTAGTATATATGTGTATATAGCTCTCGGCTATTACACTATGCCAAAGGGTCCAAATTTTATTTTCCATGCCAAACATTGATATATGTTATGACATATAGTTTAGATGATAAATAATATCATAGGATAAATTAATGGCACCATTTTATGCGATAAAAATCGAGTTCGAAAATTAGGGTTTCGAGCGTTTGAAAAATTGGTAACTATCGAATCTTGATGATCTAGCATTGATTTAATGCTAAATCATACTGTAATTACATATACCAATCATAGGAAATTAATTCCTATAATTTCTTGATCGATTAAAAGCGCTTTTCGTTTCATCTCAAAGCGTTAACGTTTGAAAAGCGTTAAACGTTCATTATCGACTCATCTCGAAATGGTCATCATCACTTTATTACATTATTCCATTAATAATGGAATTTAATTCTAAGCAATTGCTTAGAAAATATCATGAATTTTAACTATCGACACGCGATCGGCGTTAAAATAAATCTTGCCGATATACTTCATATACTTTTATTTCTTAATTCACAATTCTCGGTGAATATAAAATAGGATTTCAGTCCTTCGTAATTAATCAAGTCATTATTCGATATCATTCGATTGAATATCTCGTGAAGGCTTTGATTTACTGGTTTTAAATACCGTAATTAGGCATTTAATTCGGGGTATTACATCCTACCCCCCTTAAAAGAAATTTCGTCCCGAAATTTGCATACCTCATAAAGTATGGGTATCTTAACATCATAACATCATAACTTTCTATGTGCTTTTCTTTCGTCCATGGTTCTTCCATTGGACTTTCATTATAAGACCCAAACTTGCTTCTTTAATCATTGAATCGTACGATCAAATTAGTCGTATATTTTCATCATAACTCATTTGAGTCAAAGGTCATGTCATCATGTTGGTTTACGAGAATTGGGTCATTTTCGTATTTCCTTAACTGCGACACGTGGAAAAAAAACATTTCGTACTTTCCCCCAAATGTGGTGGAAGTACCAAGCTATAGGCTACTAGGCCTATCATTGCTAGGAGCTCGTAAGGTCCTATAAAACGTGATCTCAACATTCTTGTATCTAAACTTATAATTCCTCTAGATGGAGAAATCTTAAGAAACTTTAATTCCGCATTCAAGAATGCAGTTCGGGTTTACGCGTACCAACGTAAGATTTTTGTCTGTCCTGAGCTTTTCTTATTCTTTGCCTCGTTAGCAAGATATCTTAATCGTTTCATTTACAACGTCGGGATTTTTACCTTTGCTCACCTACTTTGTTACAATAAAGTGGTGGTCAATACTTCTTTTCGCAATACGCCTCATAAGGCTACATTGATCGTTGTTTGGTAGCTATGGTCGTACGTAAACTTAACAAGTGGTACAACACGTTCTCACTTGCATCTTGGTTTAACACTTGTGTTCTATCGTATCCTTAAACATTCATATTGTCCCTTTTTATCGCCCTTCTGCCTGTGAGTGGTCATCTATGTTAAGGCTCAATCTCGTGTCTAACTTCTTTTGGGAGTTAGTTAAAAATCTAGGGGTACTCTTGAAGTCTATATCTGAACTGATAGGTTTTGGTACTCCTTGTAAATATACGATTTCCTTTATATGCGGTGAGCTAACTTATCGGATCTATGAGTCATCCGAATAGAGCAGAGACAAAACATAATTGGCGAGTCGATCCACTACTAGCCATATAGTAGTGCGACTTCTTTATGACTTTGGTAAAATTTGTCATAAGATCTATTTCTATATCATTCTATTTTCATTCGTGTAGTTCTAGAGATTATACTCTCTTATAAGGCCTTTGATACAATGCCTTTACTTATCGAGTAAGAGACACCGCTCATCAATATGGTTATATCTCATTTCATTCCTTCCTATCTAACCTTTCTCATAATTCACAATGTTACTTAATAATGCTCGGTTCACGGTATGAAAAGGATCATGAACTTTATTCACGATTTCATTTCTAAGCTTATTATTGCTTGGAAATATATGTATATATCTCCTTCTTAGACAATATAACACTGTCCAGCGCTCCTTAAAATATCCTTTAGCTCTTCATTCCTTATTTTAATTCGTATTCTATTCTCATCTTCATTCTTTTTTTTTTAGTCTTATTTCACCTTGGTTGGGGGAATACTACTTACATTCGTCCTTGATTTTCCGACTATTTCTGTTCTCGTTTTCTTAACCTTTCTGATGATTTTTCCTTTTCTATAAGGACATACCATGATTTAGACTGAATTCTATATCTTAGGCATTAGATTCTACATTAACTGTTCATAGGTGATCATTTATCATATTTATAATCTTTTACCGATTCGAGCCATCTTTTCTATCCTGTGTCCAAATTTCTTTGCTCGAAGAATAAGTTCAAACTTTTGTAAATTGTGAAGGGTTCTTAATTTATTGCTATAGGAGTGATGTTCTCGCGACTTTGGTATTTATACTACTGTCACTATCAGAGGTAATAGATTTTGGCACTCCGTGAAGTCGTATAATCTCCTTTACATACAGCTGGGCTAACTTGTCAGATCCATAAGTACTTTGGATTGGTAGGAAGTGAGCACTCTTGGTGAGTCTATCAACAATTACCAATATAGCGGTGTTCCTCTTTTGATTTGGGTAAGTTCGAACGAAGTCCATCGTTATTTCATCCCATTTCCACTCGGGTATTTCCAACGGTGTAACTTTCTGTATGGACGTTGGTGTAACGCTTTCATCTGGCGGCAAACAAGGCGGTGTTCTCTGAAAGAAGCTATGTCTCGTTTCATGCCTTCCCACCAAAAATTTTCTTTCGGTCTTGGTACATCTTAATACTATCTGGGTGGCGGTGTATGGTGTATCGTGAGCCTCACTCATTATCTCATTTTGAAGTTTTGCGTAAATGAACGCATATTCTTCCTTGAGACAATAAGGCGTTGTCGGCGCCTCTGGAAGTTCTTAAATTCTCCAGCCCTTACCCTTTCTCGGATCTTTTCTAACTTTTCCTCCATCCTTTGTCTCGACGATCCTTTTCTTAAATCGATTCATCACTATTTCAAGTCATGAGTTGGGAAATTACATTCATGTAGCCTAAGTCATTGTGACACATAAGTTATTATTTATCTCATATTAATACATAGCCTTACTTTTATTAATCCGTGAGAATTGTGACTCTATTTTGGGGTAACTATCTTATTGGTCTTGTTACCTTAGAGTTCTTAATGGATCTCTAATAGTAGTTAATCAATTTATAAAATTCCTGATCTTATTTTAGGTCATTGACGTCTTTCATCTTTAATTGTTTTGTCCTTTGTCAGATTTACATTGTTTTCTTCTAAAGACACTATGTGCCTTAGGAATATTTTTCCTTTAAGCTGAGATTTACAAAACTGTACTTGGCAAAATTTTGCCCGGCTCTTAAAAGTCGTAAGACAGCCTTCGATTTTCTTTATGTTCTTTCTCGTCCTTTGAATAGATAAGAACATTATTCATGAGGATTGTGATAATAATTATCTAGGTATGTGTGAAACACTCGATTTTTGAGGTTCATAAACAGAGCTGGTGCATTGGTTAGTCCGAATGGCTTAACTATTATCTCATAGTAACCATATTTTATTCAGAACAATTCATTTCCGTATTTCGGATATCATTCTTCAAGACCACATAATATTACATCATAATGCCTCAGTGAGGACTTTTCATACATTACTTACGAGGGTCGGTCTACCGAAATGACCGATTCTGGCGTCTAGCTCTTTTTACACTCAAAACTTTGACACTTCTTCACCATATTCATAAACTCTTCCAAACTACGTTTATTTTACATATTATAATCACATCATTTTCATCATAAACCATTATTTACATATAAGTCTTATAGGATCCTAAGATTCTATGTCTTTGAGTGACCTTTGTCAGAGTCGTACTCCTCCCTTGGAAACTTGTCTTTCTCCAAGTACGTTTTTATTTTCATACTTCTGATGATCATTCTCTTCGAGAGAGAGTGGTCAAGCTGTTCCCGTTTCTTCTTCAATACTAGAAGTTGGTGTTACTTTTATCGAAAGTATGGTTGGGTTGGTAACGGTAATTCTCCTAATCCATGAGGCGATAAGATCCTGTCCTTTTGCTATTCTCGTCTCTTTCGGTATAATTAATGACACAGACGGGCGGCGTTTGGAACATCAAGGTACAACCACTCCTTTATGCCGTGTTGTGTAACTTGCCGAGGTCCGGGACAAGTACTCGAGGTGTCGTTTCCCACGCATTATATGTATACTTGAGCACATTGACAAATCACGGTAAGTCTGTCCGGGCTTTGGAATTTTATCATGGAGAAAATATTCTCTTGATACTTCTTTTGCAAAAATTCGCGCAACTTTGTTGGCAAATGATGAATCGTCGTTGGGTACCATCCTCATTTAACACTCTATAGTTACTAGTATCCATCCGAGGTGCAAAATTTTCTCCAAAACTGTTCTAAATTCATTCCTAGTTCATATTAAAGAGCCGATACTCGTGTGAGTTATAATCTTGTAGGCTACTTGTGACAAGACTCATGACACTCATCTTAATACTCATTTTACGTTTTACATTTTCAGTCGTATGTTGCCTTAAAGATATTCACATAAGCGAACAGTGAGTACTGATATTCTGTCGTGTAAAACTTCTAATGAAAAGGCTAGGCCTCGGTCACTAATCACATGAATGACAGTCATTTCCGAAACTTCTTGTCTCTAAAATTATATCTACGTTCCACATAGATATAATGATCCAAATCATTGGATAGCACTTTAGGCGATTCTAGGTTCAATTCTGAGCTTGAGCAACACCTGTGATGGTCAAAATTCTCGTATAGGTAAGGAGATTTTCATTTCTTGATTCACTTACCACGAGTTGGGTTCTATCGCTTCACGTATACTTGTGCGATGTCAGCGAAGCACCTAAATTGAACAAAATCTTATGGCTATTAGAAAATTTTCCTCATATATATTACGCCTTTGGTTCTGTTTGTTCATTTTTCGATGCAAGGTAAAGGCTTTAGTCTACGGTGTTCCCGTTTATTCCAAATAAATGTCTATTTCATATGTCATTGTCCTTTCCATTGGGACATTATGTTCCCTTGCTATGGTCTTCGTTGCCTCATTCACCCTATACTTCTAGGTATTAGTATCGTTATGCTTTTACTAATAGCATTCATGGTTAGGTTTACATCAACCTATCCTTTGATATTGATATATTTCAATAATGAAATTTTATCGTAGAGATCGTCATGTCTCTATCACCATCATTTATTTCTAATCCAGTATGAATGATTTAATTCCCTTTTTCACTTTATCGATCTTAGAAATATATTTCTCATATATATTCTTACTTTAAACTCTTTTCCAGAGAAATCCTTGTACTGGCATTTAGTGCCATCATTTGTAATATCCCCTTTTGGATATACGTCATTCTTCTTAATCTTTTATTAATTCATCATGCAATTTCGCATAAGATAAAATTCTTTGTCCACTGGGGATGTATTATACTTTTGCCTTGACGTCAAATATCTTTACCATTTTCTCGACATTCAATGATTTCTTCATTTCCATGTCAGAGATACTTAATACCTCACTTTATTGATCGTCACAAAATATGGGGGTAGGATTTACAATTAGGTCCATCTTAAGATCCTTCCATGTGAATCTTTTCCTGTGTTCTCTTGAATGTATTTCCTTTGCAAGATCTATAGGAACTATCCTGCTTGTTAACTATTAAGTTACACAAGACAAGCGTTTTGTGTCATTATAACTTAGGGTATTAAGATTCATTTCAAAATAATGAATCTATTTCTTAATCCGTTTCTTTACTTCCAAGGAATTACCTTACTTATCAAAGTCATAACATCTCTGAAGCTTATATCATATCATGAACTATCTAATTGTATAGCTTATAATTTCTTCTGCTATTTTTGACTTTTGTCCATTTTCTTGAGCATGGTATCTGAAAGTAATCTTACTTTTGTTATACTTCGGTTTCCATCTTCAGGACTAGAATCGTTATCATTGTCGTATGGCTTGGTAGGGTAGTACATTCGGACACCATAACTTAATTCTAAGCATCTCATTACCATGTCTTGACTTCGGAGTTATTTCCTCCATACTTAGTTCACATACTAGGGCTATCCTCGTCGTTCACACAATCTTGAGGATTATGATTCCTCAATCTCATTATCTTTTGTTTAACTAAGTTTTAATTACTCGGAATCGATTATGCTCAAGCATAATCTCATTGACTGAGGTATAAGGCGAGAGATTTATTGTCTGAGACACTATCACTTCTATATATATATATATATATATATATATATATATATATATATATATATATATATTCTTTGAAAAGAATATCTTGTATGCATCTTCATTCTTTTTAAACATGTCCAACCTACTAACGAGGTTTCAAAGACATCCAACTATCTTAAAGATAAGTTGTAATCGCTCTCGTCATGACATAATAAGGAAAATTCATATCCTACAGGTATCATATACTTTTCTTTACTGTTGCTCTTTACATTCAATGCTAAGGGGTATCTTATTCATAACTTTGTTATCATAATAGTTGTATGATGGTATAACTTCACTGTTATCATTCTTTGTTAAGCACATCAAGGGTCATCACATCATGTGTGCCATAGGAAGAATATCTCGTTTCATCGAGATTTTCTTTACATCATAACTTCTTGATGTCTATCACTTTACTGATCTGAAACTTTCAGGTGACTGAGATAAGTCAACCTATTTCATGCCCGACATTTATCGCTTTACTAATTCGTACTTAGGTGACAAGGTAAGTCAACATTCATCATAGTTGATGGTTTCAAGAATCAAGGAGAAATTATCACGATTACCTACAAAAGTCTTGTCTCATCCATCAAGATAACATCTTTTCAATGATTGAATCGATATGTTCCTTGGACTGAATAAATGGGGCTCTAGGGTCCGAAGACCATAATGACGACTACTGAGATTTCTTTGGTCATATGGGTTGGCGGACCGTCAGAATTATATTCTCAGTCACATAAGGCTTTGGGTTCAAAAGGACATTTTTTTGAATTTTTGGGTTTGAAAATTTTCTTCAGAAAAAGTGAGAAACTCGAATGAATTCTCATTTGGAACTAGGTCATAGAGTTAAATTCAATGACAGAAATTGGGTAATGGATATAATTTGAAAGCTTATATACCCGTAATAGGTCATCAACAAAGTTCTCATGTATGTCAAGGTTCTACTTGTGTTACTAGAAATCTTACTTTCTAGGTAACATTCTAGGATTCGTATCATACTATAACATTCTTACTCTATACAGATCATAGATCTAACTTCAACTGATTCTCGTGAATTCTGGAGTAGGAATCAGGAATTTGGTCCTTCATAAGAAATGAAGTATAGTTCATTAGGAACACGTAGGCGAAAACCATACGTAAATTGGAATTCACACGATCGAGAACGAGTCAAACAGAATCGCTGCGCGGTGCGGGGAAATTTACACGCGTTCGCGCCGAGGTCATAAACGATGCCGACACCAAGTTCGTGCATGCCGTTACCTATGCCGAGGTAGTACAGAATATTGCCGACACCGGTCAGACAAACTACCCCGGTCGATATGTCAAAGGCGGTGTTATAAATGCCGATTTTGAAGTCGACGATCGCATGCCGATGTCGGCCGAGGTCGTACATGTCGAGGTCGAACAATTTCGTATAAATCTTTCACTTTTCTTCACTCAAGATGGAATGAAGTTCTCAAATCCATCACTAATCTTGTTCTTGTAATTGAAGGAAATTCTTACTTCTATGTGTTCTTTCGTAAAAGGGATCATCGTCCTATAAAGTCTATGTTACGTTTGAACTAGCATGCTCATCATCATAAACAACTTTGAGATTGAAGTAAAACTTGAATATTCCTCGTAGCTCATTTATCAAGATGCGTATTTCGTTGAATTTAAAGAATTCAACATATCATATTGACAATTCAATGTCGATCTCAATCATCTTAAAGCGTGAAAAATCATAACTTTGTTCATAATAATGAACCCTTATTAAATTCGTGAATTGAACATTTCATTTTGGCATATCGTGCAAACTTTCTCATATCATTGTCATCATCTTTCTTATATCCTCCTTCTTTACATAACTTTCTTGACAAATCATTTGTCACAACGTTCATTCTCAACCTTTCTCATAGCTTTCATTTCACTTGATAAAATTTTGTTTCACTTTCAAACTTTTCGTTTTCAAACCGAGAAAAATAATTTCATAAACATTCGTATTGGCCAGGCTAATTTTCAAAACTTTGAAAAAAGAGTCATTTACCTCATTTCGGTTGAGCTTGATGTGATGGAGTGTTGAGCATTGTCAGCTGATCTCTAGAAGTCTAATGACTCAATCTAGACTTAACCCTAAAGGAGATTTTAGGTTCAAGAGCGAACCGCTCTGATACCACTCTGTCACAGCCCCTTAATCCTAAGTACGGATTAGCAGGGACTATGACTCTTTTTAACAATAAGCGAATACATATGTCATTTATGTTCTTGGACTATATTACATAATTTAAGTTCTAGCGCGGAAAACATGTGATATGTACATATGACGATGTACTATCAAGGTATAAACATTCGGTGACAACATTCCTATTGCTCAACACTCCATCCATCATCCGCTCACCCCGCACATTTAAAACAAACATGCGGTCGAGTACAAGAATGCACTCGATGGACTCATGCCAAAAACATTTTATCATTTTTAGATTACATCGCCACATCATGGTAAGACACGAGGGTTTTAGTTGAAAGTGCCTTGTGCTTACTAAAACATTTTATCGATTCATAAAATCACCGCTGGCGGGCATTTTGCTTAGTGTGTATGATCCGTATCCCTTATCATCATTTCATCATATCATCATAGTCAAAGTCGTGAGTGAGGCCTCCTCTACGACCCCGTGACCGGCCGTGAATTGTCTTACAAAGACACACGGTCACCTTAGGTGTACACGTTAATCCTAGCGGTGTTGTCCTTCCAAATAGGATCCGATATCGATTTTCATTCATAAGTTGAGGCGACCCAACAACATTCATAATATTTCATAACGTCTCATGGATAGGATACAATACACAAAGCGTAAACATTTTGGCGGTAATCATGTAAACATTTTATCAACAGTTGAAATAAGCATCGTAATTAAATATTTCGAAGCATTATATTTTTGAGTAGAGTAAAGCCCACGGACTATCGATTGTCTAAATCGATTTCTTGGTATAAGTCCCACTTAGCCTATCTATTATTGGCCTTGAAGTTCGGGTAGAAACTATCCATCGAGTCTTAGAATCCATATTTCTACTATAGTGTATATCAAGCTATGATATACACTCAATTGAGCATGTAGGAAGCACCTAGTCAAATATTTCACGTTAAGGTATGCCGTGAAAATATCGTATCATGATGTTTTATCATAGCTCGTACATCTTATAATGCTCTATCGCACCTTGCGACATAACATAATGAATGCATCAATTACTAGCATGTTAGTCACATAAGGCATATTTCACAAGGGGTTTCCAACACTTAGTCAAATTTTCAAGTGTTGAATTTCAGCAAAAACAGCTTGAAACAACCCAAGTGACGTACTTTGACGATCCATAACTCTCGATTCAGAATACGTATGGTCGTACAAAGATACATTCTGGAAACCTCTAAACATGTACTAAAAGTTCTAAGAAGGAATTAAATCCAAAAGAGTCGTGGTTCGGGAGATATAGGGTCTCAAAGTGGGCAACTCAAACTGACTTCTATACTTAGAAATTTTTCAGAATTTTCAGTTTTAGCTTAACGACGAGGGGTTTTGCGAGGCTCGTAACTTTTGACTCACAATGCCAAAATGGCTGCAGGCTACCAATTTAGAAACCTTGTAACAAGTACTACATATTTCATGAAGACCATACTGGAAAATATCTGACACATCGAGAAATACATAAGCTCGAAGTTGACTAGTTGGAAATGGACAGTTTCCAGTAGGTGACTTTAGGTCAGTGAAAGGTATACCTATAAGAGTTGGTTTGGGATGAAACTTTCTAGATCACAACTAGACATGGTGGGGAACATTTCTTATGAAGAAACCCAAGTCCAAATCGGACTACAAATGGCTTGAACACCTCACGTAAAGTCATACTCGAACAGCCTATTATCATAGAAATTTTCTAAGGCAGTTTGTCCAAAAGGCTTACTGAAATGCGTCAACTTTAAAAATTCACCGTGAGTTCATTATAAGGAATCTGGAAATGCAACCAATCATATTGAAAATCCACTTAAGTCTAGTTTAATCCAGAAAAGCCTCACTCAATGATTCACAATAGATTGGGAGATAAAATATTTTACCACAAGCTATCACTCCGTGACAATTTTGTGCAGTTAGCTTGTACAAATCTGGAATAAATAGTAAAGATTTTTAGAAAATTCTGAAAATTTACAGGAATCTTCTATACATGCTTAATTATGTTTCTGCCAAATTTTAGAGTTTTATCATTAGCCAAACTTAAAACGAAAGCCACGCACTATGGGTGATAAACACGGAGATTTCAGATTTGTGCAGTGTTTTGATAAATACAATTAAAATAGAAAATCAAGTTGGATGGACTTGAAGTTTTACTGAGGCATATTAGACATATATAAGTTCAACATATTAAAATTCAAAATCATCGGACCACTTTAACTTAGTCTATTAATTTCGTGAAATTACAGTTTCGCATGCCAATGCCCAGCTTTAATGATCATGTTTATAGCTATGTTTTGGGCTCATAAATCCACATAAGCATTTCAACAACACCTTGTATGCACATATATTCCACACAAAACAGTGAAATATCGCCCAATCTACTCATCAAATTATCATATCCCAGCCTCAAGATCAACATGCAAATCTTCTCATTTTACCATACTATTACTAATCATGCTAGATTTGTTAGAATCGAACACATGCATACATATATATATAGAGACCCATCAAGAAATATCTATTAACCACATGCATGTATAGTTTGGTATTTTCCGAGGTTGAAGACGAGGTATTCACATTATGAACTTTATTTACAAGAGATTAATAATTTAATAGAGAGGATGAACCTTCGAAAAATAGAATGGAGTGGTGGCCGACGGTCTCTTTGGTTCAACAGGAGTAGTATTGGTGAGAGTGATGCTGAGCGAGACTTGTGTGTGTGTCTCGGTGATATGAGATGAGAGAGTTTCAAGAGAGAGTGTTGTGGGATAAGTTGTCGTGTAAGTGAAATGGGGGTTAAGGGTGGTGGTAGTGGGGGTGCTTAGGGTGACATTTGTCACCCCTAGTACATGCACATGAACACCTCCTTACACACACCCACATACACGATGCACACACATATGTATAGGTATATATCTGATTTTAAATGGTTTAGTTAGGTTATAATTAATCAAATGTCACTTAGATACATGTAATAGGATAAATCAACAAATAAGTGCTTAGTATATATGTGTATATAGCTCTCGGCTATTACACTATGCCAAAGGTCCAAATTTTATTTTCCATGCCAAACATTGATATATGTTATGACATATAGTTTAGATGATAAATAATATCATAGGATAAATTAATGGCACCATTTTATGCGATAAAAATCGAGTTCGAAATTAGGGTTTCGAGCGTTTGAAAAATTGGTAACTATCGAATCTTGATGATCTAGCATTGATTTAATGCTAAATCATACTGTAATTACATATACCAATCATAGGAAATTAATTCCTATAATTTCTTGATCGATTAAAACGCTGCTTCATCTCAAAACGTTAACGTTTGAAAAGCGTTGCAAAGCGTTCATTATCGACTCATCTCGAAATGGTCATCATCACTTTATTACATTATTCCATTAATAATGGAATTTAATTCTAAGCAATTGCTTAGAAAATATCATAATTTTAACTATCGATACGCGATCGGCGTTAAAATAATCTGCCGATATACTTCATATACTTTTATTTCTTAATTCACAATTCTCAGTGAATATAAAATAGGATTTCATTCCTTCGTAATTAATCGAAGTCATTATTCGATATCATTCAGATTGAATATCTCAGCGAAGGCTTTGATTTACGGTTTTTAAATACCGTAATTATGCATTTAATTCTGCGGGGTATTACATCAAACTCGATATTTTCGAAATTTAATTTCGAAAACCCTAAACTTATAAATAAGGGTTTTATCACATGAAATGATACCATTAAATTATCCTATGGTATCTAAACTTTATAATATGATATATATAGATATTATTAAGCATTAAATCAGAATTTTAACCATAAAAATCGAAGGTTTCAGTTTTTATAAAATTGAAACCCTAATTTTCGAAATTAGGGTTTTATATGCTTGAAATGTGTAATAATTTTATCCTATGCTTTTATTTAATATCTAAATCATATATTATGATATATATGACCGAAAATTACATGAGTATCAATAATAGGTGTAATTTATATTTTAAATCCTATTTTCTTATTTATTTTAGGTAATTTCGAAAGTGTGACTATGTGATGATTTAATTATTTTATGACTTGTATTATATATCTATAATCATGTGATATATATTATGTATTAGTGTATAAAATGAATTAAAATCAGCCTAAACCTACCCCCCATGCGCCGGCTCTCTCACTCTTCCCCACTACAAATAATTACCCCTTTTTCAAAAGGACCAATGCATGAAGAGCTCACTTAACACTCCTTAATCATCACCCTAAAACAAATCAATGTGCTGCAGATTTTGTGCCAATTCTTGGCCAAAATCGAGAGAGAGAGAGAGATAGGTATAGGAGGGACTCTCCCCATTCACCCCACTCTCATTATACACTCTCCCAACAATTTTTGAACACCAAAATCCTCTCCATCTCTCCCATTTCTTCTCTGAAAATTTCGAACAGCCTTCCCCATTTTCAGAAAAAAAAATCGAGAGCCTTGCTTCTTCCCCTTCTTCTCATTCCTTCACCAAGTCTAATACCATATCATATCCTTGTGATATTATACCATTTCAAAGGTAAATGAGACCAATAGCTTCGATTATTCATCTCCTTTAATCTGAAATTTTCGATCTTGTTCATGTATGTATATATGTGTTCGAAAGTGTTATATAGGTATACATATGTGTTTAAGATGTTCTTGAGCATGAGCTATTATTTACATACACATTTTGAGGATTGTATTTTGAAAATATATGAGAAGTATGTGTAAATGAACATAGGATATTATATAAGAAATGTATGAATGTATCTAGCCTATGCATAATTTTCGAACCAAAGTATGTGTTGAAATAATTTTCGAAAACTGTAAAAATAATATGGTAGTGACCGAATGCTTATTAGTGTGTTCTAAGCATGTACTATTGATCTATGTTATGATTTAAGACTATGGTATGAATTTAGAAATTTTAGGAAAACCCTAGCTTGAATTTTCATTAGAACCGTGAGCTTATCTATGTTATACCTTAGTGTAAAATTTTTATTTCAAGCATGTAATGACATATTAATTCTTTAGAACCTTGATTATATGTTCTATGATCTAATTAGAAATTTTGAAAACCATATGCTATGATTTATGAAAAGTACCGTGAGCTTATAATTGTATAGCTTGGTGTATGATTTTAATTTTGAGCATGTAATGATGTTTTAATGCTTTAGTATATTATTTATGCATTGTGTGAATTAATTAGAATTTTTGGAAATCAAATACTATTTTAAATCAAATAAGCCGTGAGCTTGTTGCTCTTGAAGGTGATGATTTAATTAGTTTTGATAAATATTATGATGTTATATTAGTATACTATAGTGTATAAACATAGTATATAATTATTGGAATTTTTGAAAATCAAATAACATTTTGAATCCAAAAAGCCGAGAGCTATTGAGCTCCATATGGTGATGATTCAAATGTTTTTGGTTGATGTTATGATGTTAAAATGTTATAATATAATGTTTAATGATGTTGGAATTTATTTAGAATTTTTAGAATTTATTTGCTAATTGTTCGATAATTATCAAGTATTACCGTGAATAATTGCTATATATTATTAAATGAATGGTTATGATGAACTATAGGTTGTATTGGTGATGTATATTGATGTTGGGATATTATACTAAGTATATATCAATTTTGGGAATTTTGGATAATTATTCCTATTTATTTGAAATTACAAGTAAATGTATATATGTATATATACAAATAAATAGCAAATAATACCATATGAATTTTATAAATTCATATTCTGGACCATAGTGTATAATAATGCACTATATTAATTTAGAAAATTTTTCAAAAGTCATTTGACATTTTAAATTAATTATCGAAGTTTTCGATAATTAATAAGGATTTTAAATCCTTTTTAAAACAGTTTATTAATGAAATAATTGCTAAATTAATATTCTGGAAAGAATTTAATTTTACAAAATTTTATAGACATAGATTGATATGTTTGAGACGAACGTTCATTTTATAACGTTTAAAAACCAAAATACGCTTTTTATTTATAAAAAGGGTTTTTAAAATGCGAAAATATGTATAAGTCCTCGATTTACGAGGTAAATCGAAAAATAGGACTTTACGTTTTCAAATCGATCGAATTCGATTTATAAAACAAAATAGTAAGAAGTTACTATTTTAAAAGTCAAAATCGTTGACTTTGTTGACCAGTGTTGACTTCGTTGACTTTTCAAGTCAAACGTACGAATATACGTTTATAAATACGTCAGTACGCGTAAGATATACTAATTGAGTATGATACCTCATTAGTAAGAAAAGATTTCCCAAAAGAAATCCATATATCGAAAAACGTACTTATACGTTGAACGTATCTCGAGGAACGAGAACAAGTCAATCGTATACGTGTTAGAGACGTATTGAATTCACTAAGGAATTCAGTCTACATCGATATGAAATATCGAAGTTTATCATAGCTTTTGAAAGTCTCGAGAGACTTGAGCGACGTACTAAAGCCTCGCTTTTTCGTAAAGGTGTGGACGCAAACGCAGCGACGGGATTTTGACGAACGAACGAACCTAGGACTTTTTACAACGAACCATAGTCCAGGTGGGCTTCTTATCTTTAAAATGTGGGCCTTTTCTTAACCCACTAAAACGTGACTTTACTGTTATTTCAAATGAGTTTATTTACAAAGACTTATCCTACCTGTTGTTTAACAAATGTTTTTGCATTACACCGCCAAAATATTTCGTTTTGCGTATGGATCCTATCTGTTATGCCGGGTAGAAATTGTGGAGATGGTTGGAACTATTATATCAATTGTTGTGGTAGCACCCAACCTTTTTAATGTCGGGTCTGTCTTGTCGGATGATAAATGCACAGCTAGGATTGGCGTGAAGGTTGGAACTATTGTGTTAACATATGCTTGCAGAGATTTATGTGCTATACGAGATTACGGCCGGTCACGGCGTCGTAGATGGGAGGCCTCCTCTCGACGCTTATTTATTTATTATTATGTATTGTGACTATGAGATACGGACCATACACATCAAGAAAATGCTCGGCGGCTATGTTTCTTAACCGAATGATTTGGTAAGACAAGGCATTTTAACTAAAACCCTGTGACTTACTCGATATTGGCGGCAGTAATTCAAATATTATCAAATGTTTTCGGCATAAGTCCACCGAGTGCAATTTCTTGTACTTAGCCCGCATGTTTGTTTTAAATGTGCGAGTTGAGCTCGATGGTGATGATGGGGATGTGTTGAGAGTCCGGTGTCCTTGACCGATTTACTTGAATTTGTGGGTTATACCTTGAATGCATATCGTCATATATGTATTCACACACTTTCCGCTGCTATACTCTGAACTCCTTTATTTATGCTTTATGTTTACAAACTATCGAGGTCCATCGGATCAGGCCAAGTTTTGGGGTCCGATGGCCTAAACCTTTTTCAAAAACATTATGACATCACCTCATATTCTGCTCAAGCATGTTAGTTTATTTTTATGCATCTTTATTTTACCCATGTAACCCCTAAAATACTACTCCTAGTATTAGTCGCCCTCCAGTCCGGGTTGGTCCGGAGTGGGGTCGTGACAGAAGTGGTATCAGAGCGCTTTTGCTCTTTGTAAACCCAAAACCTTTTATTCTAAGTCTAGATCGAGTCACTGGACTTCTAGAAACCTACTGACTCCTCTCAACACTCCATCACATCGAGCTCAACCGGGAATAAGGTAACTGCATTTCTTTCTCAAACTCATGAAATGGAAAATTTCTGCATGATGAGCAAGTTAGAAGAACTTTTTGAGAAATTTTATGATTATGAAAATTTTTGAAGTTGAGCAAGAAAATTTTTCCAAATTTTTTTGAATTGAACCAATACAATTGCTCAAGTATTGAGATGGAAGTGTATGGTAGTATCGAGTTGAATGATCAACATGGAACGAATGAATCCATTATTGAATATGTATATGAGTTGATCATGACTGTCTTTTGAAATCATACTTCCAAATTTGCAAATAAAACTTTACTTTCCGACTTTCAAAATTTTAATTATGATAAACGATATGTTATCATGAGACGAACTTAGACCCTATGGAGCATGCTCATGTATCGTGAAAGAATATAGAAGTATGAACTTCTTTTCCTTATGCGAACAAAAGAACGATAGGAAGAATGAAAGTGACGATACCTTGAGCACGGACGACGAAGACGGCGAGAAGGATGAACGAGGACGACCTCAACCTTAAAGCTGAACGACGTCGACACTTCATCATCACTTTGACATGAGTGAGCAGCAACACGAATCACGACATGGACGTCACTTACGGCTTCAAGATGTTCAGCCTCGACTTAAGAACCCGAAGATGATAGACGACACGTCGACATACGTCTCGATTTACAATTTGGCACGATCGCGCAAATTTTCTGCACTGCGCAGTAAATTTGTTTTAGCTAGATCTCCCTCGTTAGGACTCTGATTTACGCATGGTTTCACCTACGTACTCCTAACGCACTGATCTTCATTTGTTATGAAGAACAGAATACCTAATTCTGTCTCCAGAATACGATAGAGTCTGTTGAACTCTAGCTTAAGTGTTTGATATAAGACAAGGATCTCGTAGCGTATATTAAGATATCATTAGCGTATATGTTATACGTTTGGGTAAGACTAAGAAGGTAAGTTGTGGTATGTATTGTACATTATGATGTTGCCTACCTTATAGAATTGTTAGTTCTAGCCTAGTTGCTTCTCGTTATGCTATCCTTTCTGTTTTGAGATAACGATAGTTGACTTACGTTAGTTTTAACCGTGGCAGATGGAGGAGATGCGCTATATCGCTAGGAGGAGGTAGGACCTAATGCCCCACCCGAGGAGCTGATGCGCACTTATAGGGAATGTTGGATGTGCTTGGGGAAGACCTAGGTGAGTTTCGCGTACTACCGGTTGTGGAGGAACGCCGAGCCTATGGCGCAACCGACCACGATGGCATCAAGAGACTCCTAGCTATACTCCCTTGTACTGGATGGTTATGCCGAGAGGTATCGGGAGACTACATCTATCGCATTCCCGAGGTTATGATTTGATTGGGGATCCGCCTGTGTTCGTGAGTCACCGACTTACGTGTACGAGATTATCTGAGCCGCACCTATGGGACCCTATCTCCTCCACGGAGTACACTTGGCGTGACGAGTCGCCAGAGTGGCTGTACCTTGAGGTTCCGAGACAGGTTGATCCAGTGATACCCCTGTACCGGATGGACGAGGGCAGGATGTACGAGGTAGATAGGGCAGCACGCCCCAGAGCCTTGGGAGAGCCCGTGTTGCCACCAGCAGTTTTTGGACACCCAAGTCGTCCGCCGCTACCCCCACCACTGCGTCCGATCCACCACCACCAAGATGAAGAGCCCTTCCACGGACAGCGGATGAGAGTATTAGATACCTTCCCCGGATATGACCCGACCGAGTATGCTACGGTCCGATCCGCCACAACTACGACTTGCGGGCGCGGATAACTTTGGACCCTGCGCGACATACCGATGATGGAAGCGGTGTGCGGGACCATCCAGGGTACGACCTCGTGAGGACGATTCGGATGGGGAAGACGACTCCGAAGAGGAGGAAGACCCTGAGGAAGACGCGGAGTAGGGAGGAAACTCGTGAAGACCTTAGGCGATGTTTTGATTAGAATTTGTTTTGTTATGACTAGCATGTGTGCTAGCTTTTCCCTTTTATTTCAGTACCATGATCCTAGGACTTGGACTTTTTTTTCTTTTTGGCCATGTGGGTCCGAAACCTTGCTATTTCTATTTTTATTCCCTATGATTGTCGATGTGGGACATCTTGTTTTTGACAAACCTTGGTTATCTATCTACATATGTTTTTGACCCAAGTGGGGCCTTTTTGGTAACAATTGTCTATGCTATGGATGAGTTGTTTTACTTTTATATCGCTTTAAGAAGAAGCTATGAAAACCCTATGTTGTTAAGTTGTAAGCGTTTAGTAATTAACGATGGTATGTTTTATATAGCGAATGCCTCAGAAGAAACCCGAAGAGAACCCGAGGTCGAGGAAGACCAGGGAGGGTAGAATCCCGAGCAAGAACCGCAGGATAATCCCAACCACCGCCTCCACCTCAACCCGATCGCGGGATCGAAGAAATGTTTCTAAGCAGAACCTCTCCGCCTTTAACGGAAAGGTAGCCGGAAGAAGTTCGAACAATGGGTTAGGGCCATCGAACGGATTTTTACCTTTTAAGATGCACGCACAGGAAAGGCTGTCGTGTGTTACCTTCCACCGATCGGACCGGTGACTTCAGTGGAGGCCGAAGAAGACTTTTCATTTGAGCACTCGAGGAATTCTCGTGGGAGGATTTCAAGAGGGAGCTGTATGAAAAGTACATTCCTAAAAGCTATAGGGGGAAAAAGAGGCAGGAGTTTTTCCTGCTAAAACAAGAAAAATTATCTGTAACCGACTATGATCGCACTTTCTGCGAGATGTCGAGATATGCGAGACACAGTGGACACCGACTTAAAAACGTCGGAAAAGTTCAGGTCAGGGCTAAGAATGGAGATACGCATGTCTCTTGCCAGCCACGGAGACCTATCTTACACCGAAGCTCTCGCACGAGCTTTGGATATTGAGGCGGCCATGACCGAGAATAAGTCGGTGTCGTCTCAGACACACGGTAATTTGGACAAGGGAAAAGGGAACTGGGACCCCAACCGCGGGAATAACAACCGCGGAAACTATGGAGAAGCAAGTCACAAGCGCCCGTGGCAAGGAAACACGGCGCAGCAGGGACAGAGCTGGAAGAGAGCAGCTTATGCTCCACCGGCAAGGGGACCACAGGAACAGTCAAGGGCACCTCAATGCCCTAGATGCCATAGAGCACACAAGGGTGTGTGCACGGCAAACGTGGTAAGCTGTTACAAGTGCGGGGCAAACGGGCATTACGCCAACAATTGCCCAGTGTCACGTTCGGATATAAGGCCGAACCAACCGGGCAATGCTCAGCCACTAAGGGCTATACAGCTTCAACCCCAGCCGCCGCAGCAATTCCAACCCCAACCCCCGCAACTCCAATGGCAACAACCCCAGCCTCAACAACAACTCCAACAGCCGCCACAATGGCAGCAGCCGCAGCAGCAAATTCCGCAACCGCAGTGGCAGCCACCGCCCCAACAACAGCAGAGGCGGCAACCACCGCGCCAACGCCAAAGAAGCAGCAGCAGAAAGCCAGCAAAGAACCGCCAAATCAGCCAGACGGTGCCCGTCGGCCTCGGCCGGCTCGGGCGAGCTCACGCCTCAGATAGGAGCAGAGCGAACAAAACCAAGGAAACTTGGCGGTATGGGAGTTCTACTCAACCCACCGTTATAGTATTGTTCGACTGGTGCTTCGCATTCTTTATTGCAAAATCATGCGAGAAATGCTGGGCCTTAGGTCGAAAGGTCAAGCCAGGATATGAGAATCTCATCGCCTATAGGAGGGATTATGACTGTCACACACTTTTGCTCGAACCTAGAGTCGACATTAGGATCACTTAAGGTTCGGCTAACGACCTAAACATAATACCCATGGATGATGTAGACATAATCCTCGGAATGGATCTGGTTAGCTAAGAATCATTCCACGATTCTCTCAGAAGGAAAGGAAAATTTCGTTTCACTTTCCTCGACAAGAAGCCACGCACTTCCACCGGATCGCATGGGAGGAGGATTCCGATAGTATCGCACTACAAGCTAGGAGGATGATGAACCGTAAGGGATGCCATGCATTCCTTGTTTATTTAAACGATGAGGATAAACCCGAGCGGGTAGAAGACATTGAAGTCGCCCAAGAATTTTCGGACGATTTCGAGAATCTACCAGATTGCCTCCCGACAGACAACTAGAGTTTACCATCGACTTGGAGCACGGATCAGCCCCAAAGGTCGGCGCCCTATAGGATGGCCCCAAAGGAGCTAGAAGAGTGGAAATCCAAACCAAGAACTTTTGGATCTAGGATTCATTAGGCCGAGTGTTTCACCTTGTTTCGTTCTTTCATTCAATAAAGGAGCTGATCATCTTTGTTTGTTAAGAAGAAGGATGGTTCTTTGAGGATGTGCATCGATTATAGGGAGCTAAATAAGATGACACTAAAGAACAAATACCCTTTACCCAGAATTGATGACCTGTTTGATCAATTACGAGGAGCGGGTGTATTCTCGAAAATTGACCATAAGTCAGGATACCACCAGCTGAAAATACGGTCTGAGGATGTACCTAAGACTGCATTCCGAACCAGATATGGCCACTATGAATTCATAGTTATGCCATTCGGATTAACCAATGCACCAGCCGTATTCATGGACCTCATGAACAGAGTATTCCATCCATTTCTGGATAAATTTGTTTTGGTCTTCATAGATGATATCCTTATTTACTCAAAGAATGAAGAGGATCATAAGGAACATCTACGAACGGTTTTGCAAACCTTGAGAAATGAAAGACTCTTTGCTAAGTTTAGCAAGTGTGAGTTTTGGCTGAAGGAAGTTATGTTCCTTGGACACCTCGTGTCTTTGAAGGTATAAAGGTAGATCCAACCAAAGTAGAGGCCGTGCAAGAATGGAAATCACCAAAGACTCAAAGACGAGATTAGAAGTTTCCTAGATTAGTGGCTACTATAGGAGATTCATCAAGGATTCTCCAAAATTGCAAGGCCAATAACTTGACTACTTGGAAGGAATCAAGTTCAATCGACGGATGAGTGTGAGATGAGTTTCCAAATACTCAAGGAAAAATTGACGGTGCACAGTTCATGGTCCCGAAGCGGATAAGGGTATGTGGTCTATACCGACGATCTAAGATGGGGTGGGTTGTGTTTTGATGCAAGAAGGAAAAGTGATAGCTTATGCATCCCGACAACTCAGACCCCACGAGCTGAACTACCCAACCCACGATTTGGAATTAGCAGCTGTAGTTCATGCCCTAAAAATTTGGAGACACCATCTCTATGGTGTGAGATGTGAGATCTTCACGGACCACAAAAGTTTGAAGTACTTCTTCGAACAAAGAGATTTGAATATGAGACGAGAAGATGGCTAGAATTAGTAAAAGATTACGATTGTGGTATTAACTATCACCCGGGCAAAGCGAATGTAGTAGCTGACGCCTTGAGTCGTAAGAGCCATACCGAGTTAGGATGTCTCTTTATACAAGAGGAAAAACTCGTTGAAGAGTTTGGTAGAATGAAGATTGAACTGGTTGAACCACCCAGGATAATTGTAGAGTCAGATCGCTACGCCAAACCGACATCCGATCTAAGAAAAGAATTGTCGAGGGACAAAGGATGGAGGAAAAATTGAAAAGATCCGAGAAAGACTAAGGTCCAAGGATTCAAGAATTTCAAGAGGCGCCGGATAACGCCTTATTGTTTGAAGGTAGGATATGCGTTCTCGACGACGCGGAGCTCCGTAAGCGAAATCATGAGTGAGGCTCACGACACGCCCTAAACCGCCCACCCAGCGGTACTAAGACGTACCAAGACCGAAGGAAATTTTTGGTGGGAAGGCATGAAACGAGACATAGCTTCTTTCAGAGAACGCCTGTCTTGTTTGTCAACAAGTGAAGGCTCTACACCAACGCCCCACGGGAAGTTACAACCGTTGAAATCCCGAATGGAAGTGGGACGATATAACGATGGATTTCGTTACAAGCTTACCCAAATCGAGAAGAGGAAACACAGCCATATGGGTAATTGTGGATAGACTTACCAAAAGTGTTCATTTTCTATCTATTCAAAGCACTTATGGATCCGATAAGTCGCCCAATTGACGTTAAGGAAATTGTACGACTACATGGAGTGCCAAAATCTATTACCTCTGATCGAGACTCCAAGTTCACATCCAGATTTTGGATTAGCTTCGAGAGAGCGGGTAAGAGATTAAACTTCAAGACAAAGATTCCACCCACAAACCGATGGACAATCGGAGAGAACGATCCAAATGCTAGAAGATATGCTTAGAATCGTAATTTTGGATCGAGGTGCAAAATGGGAAGATATTTTACCTCGATGAATTTGCTTACAACAACAGTTATCAGCGACGATCGGCATGGCCCCATACGAAGCCTTGTATGGCAAGAAGTGTAGATCACCACTTTATTGGGATGAAGTCGGTGAGAGAAAAGTCATAGGGCTCGATGCGGTGAACGAAATGATCGAGATCGCTCGACAAATTAGGATGAGGATAAAAGAGGCTCAGACCGACAGAAATCTTCTGCCGATACGCGAGATCCGAGCTACGCTCGAGGATGGAGACAAAGTATTCTTAAGGTCTCTCCATCGAAAGGATTGTCGTTTGGCACGAAAGGAAAGCTTAGACCCTTTTCATAGACCCATGAGATCCTAGAAAGGATAGGTCCAAGAGCTTATAGGTTGGCTCTTCCGCCAAACCTAGGAAATTTCCATAATGTTTTCACGCCTCACAATTATGAAAAACGTTCACGACCCAAAGCACGTTATTCACCAAGACGACGTGATCCTCGGGCGGACATGAGCTATAAGGAAGAACCCGCAGCCATACTTGACCACAAAGTTCAAGAACTACGAGCAAGTCGATCCCATTAGTCAAAGTTGTGGAGACACCACGGACGAAGAAGCCACGTGGGAGCTTGAAGAAGCGATGAGGAAAAATACCCGATTTATTTTTCTAGAGGTATACAAATTTCGGGATGAAATTTTTCGTGAGGGGTGGAATGTAATATTCAAAGAAACGAATATACGATTACGGTATTCTAAACCCGTAATTGTGGTTTTGCCGTATATTATCTTTTACGACATCGAATCTTGTGATTCCGAGGCGATATCGTTATAACGAATTCCTTTTATAATTCACTAAGGATTGTGAATTTAGGATTGAAATATTACGAAATGATTCGTTAATATATTCTAACGTCAAACGCAGATCGAACGCCGCCTTTTCATGAAATTTTCCGGCGGTGAAGCTTGGAATTAATTTCATCTTAATTCCTTTATTAAAAGGAATATATTTATTTAGTAAGTATGAACTTCTGCGACCATTTTGAGATGAGTCGATTTTGAACGTTTTGAGACGTTTTGAGCGTCAACGTCTAGAGACGTTTTGAAAAATGAGTTTAATGCTCAGGAAATTATAATAATTAATTTCCTATTATTATTTTATATAATTACAGTATTAATGATTATTAAAATCAATATTTGAGTTATTAAACTCGATATTTTCGAAATTTAATTTCGAAAACCCTAAACTTATAAATAAGGGTTTTATCACATGAAATGATACCATTAAATTATCCTATGGTATCTAAACTTTATAATATGATATATATAGATATTATTAAGCATTAAATCAGAATTTTAACCATAAAAATCGAAGGTTTCAGTTTTTATAAAATTGAAACCCTAATTTTCGAAATTAGGGTTTTATATGCTTGAAATGTGTAATAATTTTATCCTATGCTTTTATTTAATATCTAAATCATATATTATGATATATATGACCGAAAATTACATGAGTATCAATAATAGGTGTAATTTATATTTTAAATCCTATTTTTCTCATTTATTTTCGGTAATTTCGAAAGTGTGACTATGTGATGATTTAATTATTTTTATGACTTGTATTATATATCTATAATCATGTGTGATATATATTATGTATTAGTGTATAAAAATGAATTAAAATCAGCCTAAACCTACCCCCCATGCGCCGGCTCTCTCACTCTTCCCCACTACAAATAATTACCCCTTTTCCAAAGGACCAATGCATGAAGAGCTCACTTAACACTCCTTAATCATCACCCTAAAACAAATCAATGTGCTGCAGATTTTGTGCCAATTCTTGGCCAAAATCGAGAGAGAGAGAGAGATAGGTATAGGAGGGACTCTCCCCATTCACCCCACTCTCATTATACACTCTCCCAACAATTTTTGAACACCAAAATCCTCTCCATCTCTCCCATTTCTTCTCTGAAAATTTCGAACAGCCTTCCCCATTTTCAGAAAAAAAAATCGAGAGCCTTGCTTCTTCCCCTTCTTCTCATTCCTTCACCAAGTCTAATACCATATCATATCCTTGTGATATTATACCATTTCAAAGGTAAATGAGACCAATAGCTTCGATTATTCATCTCCTTTAATCTGAAATTTTCGATCTTGTTCATGTATGTATATATGTGTTCGAAAGTGTTATATAGGTATACATATGTGTTTAAGATGTTCTTGAGCATGAGCTATTATTTACATACATATTCTTGAGGATTGTATTTTGAAAATATATGAGAAGTATGTGTAAATGAACATAGGATATTATATATGAAATGTATGAATGTATCTAGCCTATGCATAATTTTCGAACCAAAGTATGTGTTGAAATAATTTTCAAAAACTGTAAAAATAATATGGTAGTGACCGAATGCTTATTAGTGTGTTCTAAGCATGTACTATTGATCTATGTTATGATTTAAGACTATGGTATGAATTTAGAAATTTTAGGAAAACCCTAGCTTGAATTTTCATTAGAACCGTGAGCTTATCTATGTTATACCTTAGTGTAAAATTTTTATTTCAAGCATGTAATGACATATTAATTCTTTAGAACCTTGATTATATGTTCTATGATCTAATTAGAAATTTTGAAAACCATATGCTATGATTTATGAAAAGTACCGTGAGCTTATAATTGTATAGCTTGGTGTAGATTTTAATTTTGAGCATGTAATGATGTTTTAATGCTTTAGTATATTATTTATGCATTGTGTGAATTAATTAGAATTTTTGGAAATCAAAAACTATTTTAAATCAAATAAGCCGTGAGCTTGTTGCTCTTGAAGGTGATGATTTAATTAGTTTTGATAAATATTATGATGTTATATTAGTATACTATAGTGTATAAACATAGTATATAATTATTGGAATTTTTGAAAATCAAATAACATTTTGAATCCAAAAAGCCGAGAGCTATTGAGCTCCATATGGTGATGATTCAAATGTTTTTGGTTGATGTTATGATGTTACAATGTTATAATATAATGTTTAATGATGTTGGAATTTATTTAGAATTTTTAGAATTTATTTGCTAATTGTTCGGTAATTATCAAGTATTCTAGTGAATAATTGCTATATATTATTAAATGAATGGTTATGATGAACTATAGGTTATATTGGTGATGTATATTGATGTTGGGATATTATACTAAGTATATATCAATTTTGGGAATTTTTGGATAATTATTCCCTATTTATTTGAAATTACCGTAAATGTATATATGTATATATACAAATAAATAGCAAATAATACCATATGAATTTTATAAATTCATATTCTGGACCATAGTGTATAATAATGCACTATATTAATTTAGAAAATTTTTCAAAAGTCATTTGACATTTTTAAATTAATTATCGAGTTTTCGATAATTAATAAGGATTTTAAATCCTTTTTAAAACAGTTTATTAATGAAATAATTGCTAAATTAATATTCTGGACAAAATTTAATTTTACAAAATTTTATAGACATAGATTGATATGTTTGAGACGAACGTTCATTTTATAACGTTTAAAAACCAAAATACGCTTTTTATTTATAAAAAGGGTTTTTAAAATGCGAAAATATGTATAAGTCCTCGATTTACGAGGTAAATCGAAAATAGGACTTTACGTTTTCAAATCGATCGAATTCGATTTATAAAACAAAATAGTAAGAAGTTACTATTTTAAAAGTCAAAATCGTTGACTTTGTTGACCAGTGTTGACTTCGTTGACTTTTCAAGTCAAACGTACGAATATACGTTTATAAATACGTCAAGATGCGCGAAGATATACTAATTGAGTATGATACCTCATTAGTAAGAAAAGATTTCCCAAAAGAAATCCATATATCGAAAACGCACTTATCGTTGAACGTATCTCGAGCGAGAACAAGTCAATCGTATACGTGTTAGAGACGTATCAATTCACTATGAATTCAGTCTACATCGATATGAAATATCAAGTTTATCATAGCTTTTGAAAGTCTCGAGACTTGAGCGACGCACTAAAGCCTCGCATTTTTTCGTAAAGTGTGGACGCAAACGCAATGACGGATTTTGACGAGCGAACTGGGACTTTTACAACGAACCATAGTCCGGTGGGCTTTTATCTTTAAAATGTGGGCTTTTCTTAACCCACTAAAACGTGACTTTCTCGTTATTTCAAATGAGTTTATTTACAACACTTATCCTACAACTGCTTAACAAATGTTTCTTGCATTACACCGCCAAAAATATTTCGTTTTGTGTATGGATCCTATCTGTTATGCCGGGTAAATTTGTGGAGATGGTTGGAACTATTATATCAATTGTTGTGGTAGCACCCAACCTTTTAATGTCGGGTCTGTGCCGGATGATAAATGCACAGCTAGGATTGGCGTGAAGGTTGGAACTATTGTGTTAACATATGCTTGCAGAGTGGCGTGTGGCCGCACGGAATTACGGCCGGTCACGGCGTCGTAGATGGAGGCCTCCTCTCGACGCTTATTTATTTATTATTATGTATTGTGACTATGAGATACGGACCATACACACCAAGAAAATGCAGCGGGCTATGTTTACGAACCGAAAATGATTTGGTAAGACAAGGCATTTTAACTAAAACCCGTGAATTACTCGATATTGGCGGCGTAATTAAAATATTATCAAATGTTTTCGGCATAAGTCCACCGAGTGCAATTTCTTGTACTTAGCCCCGCATGTTTGTTTTAAATGTGCGGTTGAGCTCTGATGGTGATGATGGGGATGTGTTGAGGAGTCCGGTGTCCTCGACCGATTTACTTGAATTTGTGGGTTATACTGAATGCATATCGTCATATATGTATTCACACACTTTCGCCGCTATACTACGAACTCCTTTATTTATGCTTTATGTTTACAAACTATCGAGGTCCATCGGATCGTGCCAAGTTTTGGGGTCGATGGCCTAAACCTTTTCAAAAACATTATGACATCACCTCATATTCTCGCTCAAGCATGTTAGTTTATTTTATGCATCTTTATTTTACCCATGTAACCCTAAAATACTACTCCTAGTATTAGTCGCCTCAGGTCCGGGTTGGTCCGGAGTGGGGTCGTGACAATCAAGTTTTGGATGAGTTCCAAGGTTTGAAATGAGTGTGGAGTGTGAAATGAGAGAAGTGGGAGGAATGAGAAGGGTCTTCCCCCTATATCTCTACCTCTCTGTTACACGGTCACACACATGCACCAATGAATAAAAATGTGCAGCCACTGTAGTGGGTTTAGTGATGATTAGCTAGGGCTAAAAGCCTCTCATAGGATTGGGCATTGGAAAAAGAAATAACCATGCACAAGAGAGGGAGTGGCCGGTGCTTATTTTGGTTCAAAGGGTGATTTTATTTTCCTTGTACAATAATACTATGTATTAATCAAGGTATAAATCATAATCATATAATACAAGTCATTTAATTAATTAAAACATCACATAGTAAAATACATAGCAAAATGGCGTGAATTTGGCCATCCTACGTAAGTCACGTCTACTTCGATTCCATAAGGGTATAAAAGTTATTTTCGTGCCATATATATGTATATGTCATAACATATGGTTTAGATAATAAATTATAGCATAGGATAATTTAATGGTATCATTTCATGTGAGAAAACCCTAGTTTTTCGAATTAGGGTTTCGAAAATAAACAAATGATCACTTTCGAGTTCTTCATGCTTTAGTATTGATTTTAATGCTTAATAATACTCTAATTATATAAAATAATCATAGGTAATTAAATATAATAATTTCCTGATCATTAAACCCATTTTTCAAATCGTCTCTAGACGTTGACGTTCAAAACGTTAATAATCGACTCATCTCAAAATGGTCGTAGTAATTTCGTACTTACTTTATAAATAATATTCCATTAATATAGGAATTTAATTCTAAGCTTCGCTGTCTTAGAAAATTTCATAAAATTCTGACGTTCGATACGTAATCGACGTTAAAATTATACTGTCGAACTACTTCATAACATTCTATTCCTTAATTCACAATTCTTAGTGAATATAAAAAGGAATTCGTTACTTCGTGACTGAATCGAAATCAATATTCGATGTCTTTCAAATTTAAAACACGGCGAAACCCTAATTTACGGGTTTAAAATACCGTAAATAGGCGTTCGTTTCTTCGGAATATTACATTCCACCCCCCTTAAAAAAAACTTCGTCCCGAAATTTGTATACCTTTAGAAAAATAATTCGGGGGATCGTTCTTTCATGGCATCTTCAAGTTCCCACGTGGCTTCCTCTTGTCCGTGGTGTCTCACAGCACTTTGACTAGCGGAATTGACTTGTTCCGTAATTGCTGAACTTTATGGTCGAGTATTGCTGTGGGTTCCTCTTCATAGCTCATGTCTGGCTTGAGGATCACGTCGTCTTGATGGATCACGTGTTTTGGATCGTGTACGTATTTTCTTAGCTGGGACACGTGAAAAACATTGTGTACATTCCCCAAATTTGGCGGAAGAGCCAACCTATAGGCTACTGGACCTATCCTCTCTAGGATCTCATAAGGTCCTATAAAGTGGGGTCTTAGTTTTCCCTTCAGTCCAAACCTGACAATCCCTTTCGATGGAGAGACCTTAAGAAACACTTTATCTCCATCTTCAAATTGCAGCTCAGATCTACGCGTATCAGCGTAAGATTTCTGCCTATCTTGAGCTTCCTTTATTCTTTGCCTAATTTGCCTGACGATTTCAATCATCTCGTTCACCGCTTCTGGCCCTATTATTTTCCTCTCACCCACTTCATCCCAATAAAGTGGTGATCTACATTTCTTGCCATACAAGGCTTCATATGGGGCCATACTAATCGTCGCTTGATAGCTATTGTTGTAGGCAAACTCAATAAGGGCTAAAATATCTTCCCACTTTGCACCTCGATCCAACACTACTGTTCTCAACATATCTTCTAGTGTTTGAATCGTTCTTTCCGACTGTCCATCAGTTTGTGGGTGAAATGCCGTACTGAAATTCAATTTCGTACCCAATTCTTTTTATAAGCTAACCCAGAATCTGGATGTGAACTTGGAGTCTCTATCAGAGGTAATAGATTTTGGCACTCCATGTAGTCGTATAATTTCCTTTACGCAATTTGGGCTAAACATCCGATCCGTAGGTACTATGAATTGGTAGAAAGTGAGCACTCTTTGTGAGTCTATCAACAATTACCCATATGGTGGTGTTCCCTCTTTTTGATTTGGGTAAGTTCGTACTTGAAATCCATCGTTATCTCATCCCACTTCCACTCGGGTATTTCCAATGATTACCGTAACTTCCCGTATGGGTGTTTATGTAACTTTCACTGCTAGCAAACAAGACAAATGTTTCTGAAAGAAGCTATGTCTCGTTTCATGCCTTCCCACCGAACTTTTCTTTTAGGTCTTGGTACATCTTAGTCTTGCTGGGTGGGCGGTGTAGGGTGTATCGTGAGCCTCGCTCATTATTTCATTTTGAAGCTCTACGTCATCCGAACGCATATCCTTCCTTCAAACAATAAGGCGTTGTCAGATGCTTCCTGAAAATTCTTTAATCCTTCATACCTTACCCTTTCTCTGATCTTTTCTAACTTTTCCTCCATCCTTTGTCTCTCAACGATTCTTTTTCTTAACTCAGACGTCAATATGAGTGTAGCGATACAACTCGTGATCGTCTCTGGTTGTTCAACCAATTCAATCCTCATTCTGTTAAACTCCTCAATGAGTTTTTCTTCTTGTGTGAAGAGACATCCTAGCTTGGTTTGATTCTTAAGACTTAAGGCGTCAGCTACTACATTCGCTTTGCCCGGGTGATAGTTAATACCACAGTCATAATCCTTCACTAGTTCGAGCCATCTTCTTTGCCTCATATTTAAATCTCTTTGTTCGAAGAAGTACTTCAAACTTTTATGATCTGTGAAGATCTCACATCTCACTCCATAGAGATGGTGTCTCCAGATTTTCAATGCATGAACTACTGATGCTAGTTCCAGGTCGTGAGTTGGATAGTTCAGTTCATGTGGTCTGAGTTGTCGGGATGCATATGCTATCACCTTTCCTTCTTGCATCAAAACACAACCCAGTCCATTCTTAGAAGCATCTGTATAAACTACATACTCTTTGTCGGCTTCCGGAACTGCTAGCACTGGTGCACTTGTCAACTTTTCCTTGAGTTCTTGAAAACTTGCCTCACATTCTTCAGTCCAGTTGAACTTGATTCCTTTTCGGAGTAGCTGGGTTATTGGCCTTGCGATTTTGGAGAATCCCTCGATGAATCTCTGGTAATAACCAGCTAGTCCTAGGAAACTTTCATTTCGTTACGAGTTCTTGGCGATTTCGACTTTGTCTCGCTTCTACCTTGGTTGGATCCACTTTAATGCCTACGCCGACACGATGTGTCCAAGGAACATTACTTCCTTCAGCCAAAACTCGCATTTGCTAAACTTAGCGAAGAGTCTTTCATCTCTCAAGGTCTGCAATACCGTTCTTAGATGTTCCTTATGATCCTCTTCATTCTTTGAATAGATAATGATATCATCTATGAAGACCAAAACGAATTTATCCAAGTATGGATGAAATACTCTGTTCGTGAGGTCCATAAATACAGCTGGTGCATTGGTTAATCCGAACGGCATAACTATGAACTCATAGTGGCCATATCTGGTTCGGAATGCAGTTTTAGGTACATCTTCAGGCCGTATTTTGAGTTGGTGATAACCTGACTTGAGATCAATTTTCGAGAATACACCTGCTCATCGTAATTGATCAAACAGGTCGTCGACCCTTGGCAAAGGATACTTGTTCTTGATCGTCATCTTGTTCAGCTCTCGATAATCTATGCACATTCTCAAAGAACTATCCTTTTTCTTGATAAACAACACAGGCGCTCCCCAAGGTGAAACACTAGGTCTAATGAAACCTAGATCCAACAATTCTTGGATTTGGATCTTCAGTTCTTCCGATTCCTTTGGGGCCATTCTATAGGGCGCCTTCAACACCGGAGCCGATCCTGGTTCCAAGTCGATGGTAAATTCCAACCGCTCATCGAGGTAATCACGGTAGATCTTGGAAAATACGTCAGAGAATTTTCGAACAACCTCTATGTCCTCAATCCTCGTTTACGGTTTTCCTCTCCGTTCGTGTATCACGAAATGGGTGACATCCTTTTGGGGTTATCATTCTCCTCGCCTTCAATGCCGATACAATCGGGATTCTCCTTCCCATGCTGATTCCATGAAAATGCGTAGCTTCTTGTCCAGGAAAGTGAAACGAAATTTTCCTTTCCTTGCAAAGAATCGTGGAATGATTCTTAGCTAACCAGTCCATTCCTAGGATTATATCTACTTCACCCATGGGTATTATGTTCAGATTGTTCGCCAGAACCTTAAGTGATCCTAATGTCAACTCTAGGTTCGAGCAGATGTGTGTAACAGTCATAATCCCTCCTATAGGTGAAGAGATTCTCATATCCTGACTTGCCTTTTCAGACCTAAGTCCCAACATTTCTACGCATGATTTGGCTATAAAGGAATGCGAAGCACCCGTATCGAACAATATTATAACAGGTACGTTGAGAAGAACTCCCATACCTGCCAGGTTTCCCTGATTCTGTTCGTTCTGCCTCCGGTGTAAGGCATACGCCCACCGGGCCTACCGAGGTCGACGGGTGCTTGCCCTTGCTTGTTTTGTTGCTACCGCTCGGGCTATTCTGCTTTGGCGCTGTCGAGGTGGTCGACGCCTTTGTTGTGGAGGTTGTTGCCACGGTTCTTGATTGAGTTGTGTTGAGGTCAATGGAATTATGGCGAAGGTTGGGGCTGGGCCCTATAGCCTCGAAGGGCCGGGCATTGCCGGGTTGATTCGCCCTCACAATCGTTTCGGGCGTGTCCACAGGCAATTGTTGGCATAGTGCCTCTCACTCCGCGCTTGAAGCAACACACGCCGCCATGCACATTCCTCTCTGCGGTCTCGGCATTTATGGCATAGAGGAGCCCTCACCGCTTTCTTGCGGGCCTCTTGTCGGAGGGACAAAAGCGCCTTTTCCAACTCGCCACAGCTTTATCACGTTTCCTTGCCGTGGTCGCTTGTGACTTGCATTCTCAAAGTTCCCTTGTTGCTATTTCCTTGGTTTCCTTCACTTCCTTTTCCTTTATCCATGGGATGCTGTGTCTGAGCTGACACCGACTTGTCTTCAGGCATTGCCGCCTCAATATCCAAAGCTCGTGCAAGAGCCTCCGTATAGGTCAGGTCTCCATGGCTGGCGAGAGACATTCTTATCTCGGCCCAGGCCCGACCTAAATTTCTCCGACATCTTCAAGTCGGTGTCCACTTGATCCGATGCGTATCTTGACATGTCGCAAAAAGTGCGATTATAGTCGGTTACAGACATCTTCTCTTGCTTTAACACGAAGAATTCGTGTTCCTTCTTTTTCCTATAACTCTTGGGTATGTACTTATCATACACCTCTTCTTAAAGTCCTCCCACGTAAACTCTTCCGGTTGTTCTGGCGTGAAAGTCTTCTTCTCGGCTTCCCACCGTAAGTCGTGGGTCCACTTATTTGAAAGGTTATGCATGACAAACGCTCTTGCGTTGTAAACCTCAGAAAGTTGAAAATCCTTTCCATCGTTCGCATCCATTGTTCTGCCTCCTCGTGATTTCCTTTCCCATTGAAGGCGGGGAGGGTTTTGTCTAAGAAATGTTCTTCTATCCTGCGCTCGGTGGGGTGGAGGTGGTTGTGGGATATCCTCAACTTCTTGTTCGGGATCTACCGTCCCTAGGTCTTCCTCTTCCTCTCGCCTCTAACTCCTTGTTGGGATCTCTTCTAGGAGGCATTCTGCTATATAAAACATATAATCATCAATCACTCATCATTCTCATGACTTAGCATACATAATATCATCATAACGTCATCGTAAAATGACTTTAACAAAACATTTCGTCCTTAACTGTCACGTCCCCACTCCGGATAACCCGGACTGGAGGGTGATTAATACTAGGAATAGTATTTTAGGGCAAAAAGGCTAAGATAAAGATACATATCAATTGTAAACTAGCATGCTTGAACATAATATAAGATGCTAACACATCAATCCAGGTGGGATAGGCCATCAGACCCAAAGACTAACAATGGTCCGACGGACCTCTATAAAATATGTCATAATATCTTCCAACAGATCCCAAAAGTATATAATGATCTGATGGAGTGCATCAATTCACAAAAGTAAACATAAAGTAAATAAGTTCGAGTTTAGCGGACGGAAAGTGTGTGAATACATATATGATGATATGCATTGAGGTGAAACCAAATTCTTATCGAAGCGATCGAGGACACTTTAGACTCCTCAACACTTCCCCATCACCATCATCGAGCTCAACCGCACATTTAAAAACAATATATGGGGTGAGTACAAATAATGCACTCAGTGGACTCATGCCGAAAACATTTTATCGAAAATGAATTACACCGCCAATATCATGGTAAGTCACAAGGGTTTTAGTTGAAATGCCTTGTGCTTACTAAAACATTTTCAGTTTGTAAACATCGCTCGGCCGAGCATTTTCTTGGTGTGTATGATCCGTATCCCACATTCACATCATAACATCAAAGATCAAACGTCGTGAAGGAGGCCTCCTCCGACGGCAGTGAGCAACCGTGACCCATACAACATCTGATCGCGTTCGGTGTACACGTTAACCCTAGCCAGGCATAGTCTTCCGGCATAGGATCCGATATCGATTTCATAAAAAGGTTGGGCGCGACCCAACAAAAGACATTTTATATCATGTCATCCAACCTTCATACCATTTATACATTTCATATCATCATATAGTTCCAACCTTCACACCATGCATAACGGATAGGATCCATACACAAAACAGAAATATTTTGGCAGGTAATCTTGTAAACAGTTTATCAACAGTTGAAGATAAGCGTAGTAAATAAATTCATCTGGAAATAAGAAAGCTTGTATTTTGATTTTGGAAAAGAAGCCCCACCTGGACTATGATTCTTCATAATAAGAGTCCTAGGTTTGATTTCCTCGTCAGTGTCCGGTCGTCGCGTTCGCGTTCCTTTACGCAAAAGCGATATTTTAATGCGTCGCTCGAGTTTCTCGAGACTTTCAAAGTCTAAGATAAACTTCGATATTCCAAATCGATGCAGACTGAATTCCTCAATGAATTCAATACGCTTTCAAATACATAATTCAATTGAATTGTTCTCGTTCTTTGAGATACGTTCAATCATATCGTTTAACCCTTCTGGTTTAAACGTTCAACGTATATAAATACGTGTCTCGATATAAAGGCTTCATTTATGAAATCTTTTCTTACTAATGAGGTATCATACTCAATTAGTACGTCTTACGCGTATTAGCGTATTTATCGAACGATATATTAAATGCGTTTGACTTTAAAAGTCAGCGAAGTCGACAAAGGTCGACAAAGTCGACAATTTTGACTTTTAATTAGTAATTCTTACTAATTCATTTTATAAATTGATTTTAATCAACTTCATTTTGCAAAGTCCATTTTCTTGATTTATTAAATAAATCATGGACTCTTTAATATTTTTCTAAATATTAATCCTTTTAATAAATAAAGCGTACATTTTCGTTTTATAACGTTATTAAATAAAGCGTTCGTCTCAAACATGGTAATCTAAGTTTATAAAATTTTATAAAATCAAAATATGTCTAAAATAATTATTAGACATATAATTTATTATTAAACTGAATTAAAAAGGATTTAAAATCCTTATAATTTCTCGAAAATTCTCGGTAATTATACAAAAATTACCAAATGATTTTCTAAAATTTTTCTAAATTAATATAGTGTATTATTATACACTATGGTCCAGAATAAAATTAATATTATCCATATGATATTTTTGTCATTTATTAACATATATGTATATATATGTCACGGTAATTCCATTAATTATGGAATAATTGTCCAAAATTCCCAAAATTGATATACAATTAGTATAATGTCCCAATATTAATATATATCACAATTATAACCTATAGTCCATTATAAACACTTATACATCAAGGAATTTATCCTTTTAGCAATCGGTAATTACCAAATAATTACCAAACAATTATCAAACAATTCTTGAAAATTCCAATTAAATTATATCATTATCAAACATTATATTATAACATTGTAACATCAAAACATCAACCAAAACCATTTGAAATCATCACCATATGGAGCCTTAGCTCTCGGCTTCTTTGATTTTCAATAGGTAATTGGTTTTCAAAAATCCCAACAATTATATACTATGCTTATATACTATAGTATAACAATATAGCATCATTCATCCATCAAAAACCAATTGAATCATCACCTCAAGGAGCTTGATGCTCGGGTTTTTGATATAAATTGGCATTTGATTTCTAAAAATTCTAACAATTATACACTATGTTTATACACCATAATATAACAATATAACATAATAACATTCATCAAAACTAATTAAATCATCACCATATTTGGCACAATGCCTTCGGTTTTTTTGATTTAATATAGTGTTTGATTTCCAAAAATTCCAACAAAATCATACAACACATAATCAATATACTAGATCAATAATATACCATTGCATGTTCAAAATAAAAATCATACACCAACATATAATATCACATGGTTCACGGCATTTTCAAAAAAAATTAGCATTTTAGTTTCAAAAATTCTAATAAATTCTTAGGACATATAATCAAGGTCCTAGAGCCTTAATATGTCATTGCATGCTTTAAAATAAAATCATACACCAAGGTACATACATATATGCTCTCGGCCCTTTTGAGAAAAATAGCTAGGGTTCTTTAAAAATTCTAATTAATTTACCATCGGCTTAAAACATATCATAGATCAATAATCCATCACCAAAATAAATTAAAACCAATCGGTCATCACCCAAACATTTTTAACAATTTCAAAAATAATTTTTCAACATGCCTAGGGTTCGAATATACATATATATATGCTAGATCCATTCAAAAATTTAACAAGCAAGGTCATATGATCATCTAAGCATACATCTCCTATTTTTAAAAATAAAAATCATCAAGCATTTCATATACATCAATAGATCATCCATAAGAACATTTAAAATATAAATACATACTATAGATACATAAATATGCTCGACATATTCGAACAAAGGAAGGATTAAATCGAAGCTATGTCCATGTTTTACCTTTGATATGGAATGGATTCACAAGAACTATATCTAGGTATCAAGGTTGGGTGGAAGAATGGAGAAGAAGAGGAGAAAAATTAGAAAAATGGAGAGGGGAGTGCTTCGGTTCTTTGGCTGAAGGATGGAGAGGGAGACAATATTTTGGGTGTTCTAAAACTTGGAATGAGGATAATGAGTGAAAGGGTGTTGAAGGGGAAGAGTCCCCCTATTATCTCTCTCTCTCTCTCTCTCTCGGTCACACTCACACACACACACCCAATGGGATGGAATGCAGCATGTTAGGAGTGGCTTAGTGATGATTAGGCTAGGCTAGAAAGGGTGTTCATGCATTGGTCAGTAAAAAGGTGAACCCATGCTTTGTCTTAAGAGGGTGGCCGGCGCATATGTGGGTAGGGAGGGGTGATTTAAATTTTATTTGATCATTAATACAATGTATTAATCATAGTATAAGTCATAGATATATAATACATGCCCTTAAAATAATTAAATCAACACATAGCACATATATGCGAAACCAACGAAAATTGCGTGAAAAATAGGTACAAAAATATAAATCACACCTATTATTGATACTCATGTCATTACCGTGTTAACTATGCTCATATATATCATATTATATGATTTAGATAATAAATAATAGCATAGGATAAAAATATGGTATCATTTATGTGAAAAACCCTAGTTTAGGAAATTAGGGTTTTCGAAAATATCCAAATTGAAATTATCGAGTTCTATAGCTCAAAAATTGATTTTAATGCTTAATAATACTTTAATTATATAAAATAATAATAGGAAATTAATTATAATAATTTCTAGATTAATAAACCCATTTTTCAAAACGTCTCTAGACGTTGACGTTCAAAACGTCTCAAAACGTTCATAATCGACTCATCTCAAAATGGTCGTAGTAAGCTCGTACTTACTTTATAAATACTATTCCATTAATATAGGAATTAATATGGAAATTAATTCCAAGCTTCGCTGCTTAGAAAATTTCATAAAATACTGACGTTCGATATGCGTTCGACGTTAAAATATATTGACGAACCATTTCGTAATATTTCAATTCCTTAATTCACAATCCTTAGTGAATATAAAAGGAATTCGTTATTACGATCTTGAATCGAAATCAATATTCGATGCCATACGAAATATTATCTGTGAAACCACAATTCACGGGTTTAAAATACCGTAATTAGGCGTTCGTTTCTTTGGAATATTATATTCCACCCCTTAAAAGAAATTCCGTCCGGAATTTGCGTACCTCTAGAAAAACAATTAGGTATCGTTCTTTCATCTTCTTCAAGCTCCCGTGGCTTCTTCTTGTCGTAGTGGTGTCTCCACAACACTTTGACTAGCGGAATCGTCTTGCTCGTAGTTGTTGAACTTTATGGTCAATTGCGGTGGTTTTCTTCATAGCTCATGTCTGGCTTGAGAATCACATCGTCTTGGTGGATCACGTGCTTGGGATCGTGAACGTATTTTCGTAATTGCGATACGTGAAAAACATTGTGAACATTTCCTAGGTTTGGCGGAAGAGCCAACCTATAAGCTACTGGACCTATCCTCTCTAGGATCTCGTAAGGTCCTATAAAGCGGGGTCTCAGCTTTCCTTTCAGTCCAAACCTGACTATTCCTTTCGATGGAGAGACTTTAAGAAACACTTTGTCTCCATCTTCAAACTATAGCTCGGATCTACGCGTATCGGTAGATTTCTGCCTATCTTGAGCTTCTTTTATCCTCAGCCTAATTTGTCGGACGATCTCAATCATCTCGTTCACTGCTTCTGGCCCTATGATTTTTCTCTCACCGACTTCATCCCAATAAAGCGGTGATCTACACTTCTTGCCATACAAGGCTTCGTACGGGGCCATACCAATCGTCGCTTGATAGCTGTTGTTGTAGGCAAACTCAATAAGAGGTAAAATGTCTTCCCATTTTGCACCTCGATCCAACACTACTGTTCTAAGCATATCTTCTAGTGTTTGGATTGTTCTTTCCATTGCCGTCGATGCGTGGGTGAAATGCCGTCTTGAAGTTCGGTTTGTACCCAATTCTCTCTGCAAGCTAATCCGAATCGGATGTGAACTTGGAGTCTCTATCGAGGTGATAGATTTTGGCACTCCATGTAGTCGTATAATTTCCTTGACATATCTTTGGGCTAACTTATCAGATCCATAAGTGCTTTGAATCGGTAGAAAATGAGCACTCTTGGTAAGTCTATCCACAATTACCCATATGGCTGTGTTTCCTCTTTTCGATTTGGGTAAGTTCGTACGAAATCCATCGTTATCTCATCCCATTTCCATTCGGGTATTTCCAATGGTTGTAACTTTCCGTATGGGCGTTGATGTAACGCTTTCACTGTTGGCAAACAAGACGGCGTTCCACATGAAGAAGCTATGTCTCGTTTCATGCCTTCCCACAAAACTTTTCCTTGGTCTTGGTACATCTTAGTCTTGCACTGGGTGGGCGGTGTAGGGTGTATCGTGAGCCTCGCTCATGATTTCATTTTGAAGCTCTGCGTAAATGGAGCGCATATCCTTCCTTCAAATAATAGGCGTTGTCGATGCTTCACGGAAGTTCTTAAATCCTTCCGACCTTACCATTTGTCGATCTTTTCTAACTTTTCCTCCATCCTTTGTCTCTCGACAATCCTTTTCTTAATCGGGCGTCGGTGTGAGTGTAGCGATACAACTCGTGATCGTCTCGGGTGGTTCAATCAGTTCAATCCTCATTCTTTCAAACTCCTCGACGAGTTTTCTTCTTGTGTAAAGAGACATCCTAGCTTGGTATGGTTCTTACGACTTAAGGCGTCAGCTACTACATTCGCTTTGCCCGGGTGATAGTTAATACCACAGTCGTAATCCTTCACTAGTTCTAGCCATCTTCTTTGCCTCATATTCAAGTCTCTTTGCTCGAAGAAGTATTTCAAACTCTTATGATCCGTGAAGATCTCACATCTCACTCCATAGAGATGGTGTCTCCAAATTTTCAGGGCATGAACTACTGCTGCTAATTCCAAGTCATGGGTTGGGTAGTTCAGTTCATGCGGTCTGAGTTGTCGGGATGCATAAGCTATCACCTTTCCGTTTGCATCAAAACACAACCTAGTCCGATCTTAGAAGCGTCGTATAGACTACATACTCTTTGTCCGCTTTTGGGCTGCTAGAATCGGTGCACTTGTCAACTTCTCCTTGAGTATTTGGAAACTTCGTCTCACATTCATCGGTCCAGTTGAACTTGATTCCTTTTGAGTAGGTGGGTTATTGGCCTTGCAATTTTGGAGAATCCTTCAATGAATCTCGATAGTAAACCTACTAGTCTGAAACTTCTAATCTCATGTTGAGTCCTTGGCGATTTCCATCCTGCCTGCCTCTACTTTGGTGGGTCTACTTTTATGCCTTCTGCGAGAAACGATGTGTCCAAGGAACATAACTTCCTTCAACCAAAACTCACATTTGCTAAACTTAGCAAAGAGTCTTTCATCTCTCAAGGTTTGCAATACTGTTCTCAGGTGTTCCTGGTGATCCTCTTCATTCTTTGAGTAGATAAGAATGTCATCTATGAAGACTAAAACAAATTTATCCAAAAATGGATGAAATACTCTGTTCATGAGATCCATGAATACGGCTGGTGCATTGGTTAATCCGAATGGCATAACTATGAACTCATAGTGGCCGTATCTGGTTCGGAATGCAGTCTTAGGTACGTCCTCAGACCGTATTTTCAGTTGGTGGTAACCTGACTTGAGATCAATTTTCGAGAATACACCTGCTCCTCGCAATTGATCAAACAGGTCATCAATTCTTGGTAAAGGGTATTTGTTCTTTAGTGTCATCTTATTTAGCTCTCGATAATCGATGCACATCCTTAAAGAACCATCCTTTTTCTTAACGAACAAAACAGGCGCTCCCCAAGGTGAAACACTTGGCCTAATGAAACCTAGATCCAACAATTCTTGAATTTGGATCTTCAGTTCCTCCAACTCCTTTGGGGCCATCCTATAGGGCGCCTTCGACACTGGAGCCGATCCGGGTTCCAAGTCGATGGTGAACTCTAGTTGTCTATCAGGAGGTAACCCTGGTAGATCCTCGGGAAACACGTCCGAAAATTCTCGGACAACTTCTATGTCGTCAATCCTCGTTTCGGGTTTATCCTCCCCGTTCAGGTAAACAAGGAATGCATGGCATCCCTACGGTTCATCATCTTTCTACTTTGTAGTGCCGATACAATCGGGATTCTTCTTCCATCTTGATTCCATGGAAATCGTGGCTTCATGCCGAGGAAAGTGAAGCGAGACTTTCCTTTCCTTACAAAGAATCGTGGAATGATTCTTAGCTAACGATCCATTCTAGGATGATATCTCGTCATCCATGGGCATTATGTTTAGATCATTTTCCGAACCTTAAGTGATCCTAGTGTCGACTCTAGGTTCGAGCACTTATGCGTAATGATCATAATCCCTCCTATAGGTGAAGAGATTCTCATATCGACTTGCCTTTTCGGACCTAAGTCCCGGCAATTCTCGCATGATTCGCAATGAAAGAATCGAAGCACCCGTGTCGAACAATATAATAACGGTATGTTGAGAAGAACTCCCATACGCGGGTTTCCGATTTTGCTCGTTACGCCTCCGGTGTAGGCGTAAGCTCTAACTGGGCGGTGGTGACGGGGTGCTTGTCCTTGTTGGTTCGGTGCTTGCTGCTTTGGCTTTATTCTTCTTCTTGGCGTGGTCGACGCTTTGTGCCTTGGTTGTGGAGGTCTTTGTGGGGTTGTTGTTGGAGTTGTTGTTGAGGTTGTTGGGTTGGGCATTGCGGAGGTTGGGGTTGGAACTGTATAGCCCTAAGCGGTTGGGCGTTGCTGGGTTGGTTTGCCCTCGTAATTGCTTCCGGGCGTACCCCTGAGCAATTATTGGCGTAATGCCCTCTTGCTCCGCACTTGAAGCAGTTCACAACGTTTGCCGTGCACATTCCCTTGTGCACCCTATGGCATTTAGGGCATGGAGGAGCCCTTATCTGATCCTGCGGGCCTCTTGCTGGTGGAGCAAAAGCTGCCCTCTTCCAACCTTGTCCCGGTTGGACCATATTCCCCTGCCACGGGCGTTTGTGACTAGCATCCCCATAGTTCCCTCGGTTGTTATTTCCGCGATTGGGTTCCCACTTCCCCTTTCCTTTGTCCATCGCGTTGTGTGTCTGAGCCGACACTGACTTATCGTCGGGCATTGCTGCCTCAATATCTAAAGCTCGTGCAAGAGCTTCAGTGTAAGTCAGGTCTCCATGGCTGGCAAGAGACATCCGTATCTCCGGCCTCAGACCTGATCTAAACTTTTCCGACATTTTCAAGTCGGTGTCTACCTGCTCTGGTGCATACCTCGACATGTCATGAAAGCGCGATCATAGTCGGTCACGAGATAGTTTCTCTTGCTTGAGCGGGAAGAATTCCTGCTCCTTTCTCTTCTATAACTCTTGGGTATGTATTTCTCATACTGACTCTTTCTTAAAGTCCTCCCATGAGAACTCTTCTAGTTGCTCGGTGATAAAGGTCTTCTTCGGCCTCCCACCGAAGTCCAGCGGGTCCATTAAGTTGGAGCGTTACACGGAGCGAGTCTTTCTGTCTTTGTGCATCTCAGAAAATTGAATATCCTCTCAATGGTTCTCACCCATTGCTCCGCTTCCTCTGGGCTGCCTTTCCCATTAAAGGTAGGTGGGTTCTGCCTTAGGAATAACTCCTCGATCCTGCGATCGGGTTGAGGTGGAGGTGGTTGGGGTATGTCTTCAGCTTCTTGCTCGGGGATCCTACCCCTTCCTCTAGGTCTTCCCCGACCTCTGCCTCTGGGTTCTTGTTCCGGGTTTCTTCTCGGAGGCATTCTGCTATATAAAACATATAACCGTTAATCACTTGTCTCTTTCATAACTTAACATGCATAAAATCATCATAGCCTTATTGCATAACGATTTTAAATAAAACACTTCGTCATTCTCATCCAAAATTTCATTTGTAAAAGCCCACTCGGGGTCGTATATATATAACGATAACCAAGCTCTGCCAAAAGCAGGATGTTCAACACCAAAAGCCATAAAAACAAAACATGAATCCCGGCCCACACGGCCTTCCAAAAAGTCGAGGTTCTAGTTCCATCAAACCATGCACAAAAAGAAACAACATAAACCAACCATAACAAAATTCTAACTAAGCTTCATCTAGTGCCTTCATCAGGCATCTTCCCACTGATCGTCCTCCTCGGGGTCTTCCTCGGGATCTTCCTCTTCCTCGGAATCGTCCTAGCGAGACACGTGTCCCTAGATGATTCCACCCGTCATCTCCATCATCGGTATGTCACGCATGGGGTTGAAGTCGTCGTCGCCATATAGCTCGTAGTCATGGCGGATCGGGTGTAGTATAGCGAATCGGCTATAGCCGAAAGCGTCTGTCGTGCTCGTCCGCTACTGTCGGTGAAAATGCTCACCGGAGATGCAGGAAGCTCCATGGGTGGTAGGGGTGGTAGTGGCGGACGTGCGGGGTGTCCAGCGGTAATGGAGGAAAGGCGGGTTCTCCCAAGCTCTCGGGCGTCTTGCCCTATCCAAGCAGCGGGCTGCCCTCGTCAAACCGGTATGGAGGCACAACTGGGTCAATCTGCCTCGGGACCTCAATATATAGCCACTCTGGCGACTCATCCCGCCAGGTGTACTCCCGTGGAGGGAGATAGGGTCCCATCGGTGCGGCTCCGTAAATACTGTATACGTAAGTCAGATGACTTACGAATCTAGGCAGATCTCCAATCAGGTCGTAGCTGCCAACTGCCCGGTAGATGTAATCCCCGATATCTCTCGGGCATATCCCTCCCAAGTACAGGGGAGTATGGCTAAGAGACGTCTGATGCCATCATAGTCGGTCGCGCCATAGGCTCGGGCGTTCCTCCCTGACCGAAGGTGTACGCCGTAAACTTCGCCTAGGTCCTCTCCAGCGCACATCCAACTCTCGCGATAAGTACTCATCACCTCCTCAGGGGTAGGGTGTGGTCCTATCCTCCTCCTAGCAATATATCGCATCTGCTCCATCTGTCACGATCAAAACTAACATAAGTCAAACTAACGTCATCTCATAAGCAGACAAGGATAACTTAAGCATAACGAGAAGCAACTAGGTTAAAACTAAACAAGCTATAAGGTAGGTAACGTCATAAGGCATAACACACATCATAACTTACCTTCTTACTCTTACCCGAACGTATACATATAATCTAATAACGTCTTAATATATAGGCTATGCTATGAGATCCTTGTCCTATACCAAACGCTTGAACTATCGTTCAACAGACTCTAGCGTATTCTGGAGACAGAATTAGGGATTCTGTTCTTCATAACAAATGAAGATCAGGGCGTTAGGAGTACGCAGGTGAAAACCATGCATAAATCGGAGTCCTAACGAAAGAGAACTGGCTAAAACAAATTTACTGCGCAGTGCAGGAAATTTGCGCGATCGTGCCAAAAATCCGAGGCATAAGCCGACGTAATACGACTACCATATCCACGTCTTTATGTTGAGGCTGAACATTCTGAAGTCGTAATTGATGTCCACGTCATAACCCATGTCGACGGTCACTCATGTCGAAGTGGTGATGTAATGTCGACGTCGTTCATCTCCAAGGTTGAGGTCGTCCTCGTTTATCTTCACGTTTGCCCTTTGTCGTTTGAGTTCGTGGCTATCGTCACTTTCATTCTTCCTAACGTTCTTTTGTTCTCGAAAAGGGAAAGAAGTTCATACTTCTACGTTCTTTCACGATACGTGAGCATGCTCCTTAGAGTCTAGGTTCTTCTTGTGACATCATATCGTTCATCGAAGATAAAATTTTGAGTTTGGAAATAATGTTTCATTTGAAAATTTGGAAGTAAAGTTTCAAAATGACAATCATAGTCAACTCATACATGTATATCAAAATGAATTCATCCATTCCATGTTGATCATTCAACTTGTACCACCATATACTTCCATCTCAAGACTTGAGTACTCGCATCAATACTTATTGATTTCAAATCAAAGTTTTTGGAAAAACTTTCTTGCTCAAACTTTCATTTCATCATCAAAACTTCATAATATCATATCCTCTCTTCCAAGAATAACTTTTCCATTTTCTTTCAAAAACCCTTCCAACTTGCTCATCATTCAAAACTCTTCATTTCATGAGTTTGAGAAAGAAATCAGTTACCTTTTTCCCGGTTGAGCTCGATGTGATGGAGTGTTGAGAGGAGTCAGTGATTTCTAGAAGTCCAGTGACTCGATCTAGACTTAGAATTTTAAAAGAATTTGGGTTTTCAAAGAGCAAAGTGCTCTGATACCACTCTGTCACGTCCCCACTCCGGATAACCCGGACTGGAGGGTGACTAATACTAGGAATAGTATTTTAGGGCAAAAAGGCTAAGATAAAGATACATATCAATTGTAAACTAGCATGCTTGAACATAATATAAGATGCTAACACATCAATCCAGGTGGGATAGGCCATCAGACCCAAAGACTAACAATGGTCCGACGGACCTCCATAAAATATGTCATAATATCCTCCAACAGATCCCAAAAGAATATAATGATCTGAAGGACTGCATCAATTCACAACAGTAAACATAAAGTAAATAAGTTCAGAGTTTAGCAGCGGAAAGTGTGTGAATACATATATGATGATATGCATTCAAGGTGAAACCAAATTCTTATCAAAACAGTCAAGGACACTGGACTCCTCAACACTTCCCCATCACCATCATCAGAGCTCAACCTGCACATTTAAAAACAAATATGCAGGGCTAAGTACAAATAATGCACTCAGTGGACTCATGCCGAAAACATTTTATCGTAATTGAATTACACTGCCAATATTATGGTAAGTCACAAGGGTTTTAGTTGAAATGCCTTGTGCTTACTAAAACATTTTCAGTTCGTAAACATCGCTCGGCCGAGCATTTTCTTGGTGTGTATGATCCGTATCCCACATTCACATCATAACATCAAAGATCAAGCGTCGAGAGGAGGCCTCCTCACGACGCCGTGACCGCCGCCGTGACCCATACTGACACACGATCACGTTCGGTGTACACGTTAGCCTAGCTGTGCATCGTCCTCCGGCATAGGACCCGATATCGATTTCATAAAAGGTTGGCGCGACCCGACAAAATATAACCTTTCATGCATTTCATATCATGTTATTCCATCCTTCACACCATTTAATTCGGATAGGATCCATACACAAAGCGAAATATTTTGGCGGGTAATCTTGTAAGCAGTTTATCAGCAGTTGAAAATAAGCATAGTAAATAAATTCATTTGGAAATAAGCAAAGCTTGTATTTTGATTTTGAAAAAAGCCCACCGGACTATGATTCGTCTTAATTTGAGTCCTAGGTTTGTTTTCTCGTCGATGTCCGGTCGTCGCGTTCGGCGTCCACGCTTTACAAAAAAGCGATATTTTAGTACGTCGCTCAAGTTTCTCGAGACTTCTCAAAGTCTAAGATAAACTTCGATATTCAAAATCGATGCAGACTGAATTCCTCAATGAATTCAATACGCTTTCAAATACGTAATTCAATTGAATTGTTCTCGTTCTTCGAGATACGTTCAATCATATCGTTTTAACGCTTCCGGTTTAAACGTTCGGCGTATATCATCGTGTCTCGATATAAAGGCTTCATTTATGAAATCTTTTCTTACTAATGAGGTATCATACTCAATTAGTACGTCTTACGCGTATTAGCGTATTTATCGAACGTATATTCGTACGTTTGACTTTAAAAGTCAACGAAGTCAACAAAGGTCAACAAAGTCAACAATTTTGACTTTTAATTAGTAATTTCTTACTAATTCATTTTATAAATTGATTTTTAATCAACTTCATTTTGCAAAGTCCATTTTCTTGATTTATTAAATAAATCATTGGACTCTTTAATATTTTTCGCAAATATTAATCCTTTTAATAAATAAAACGTACATTTTCGTTTAATAACGTTATTAAATAAAACGTTCGTCTCAAACATGGTAATCTAAGTTTATAAAATTTTATAAAATCCAAATATGTCTAAAATAATTATTAGACATATAATTTATTATTAAACTGAATTAAAAAGGATTTAAAATCCTTATAAATTCTCGAAAATTCTCGGTAATTATATAAAAATTACCAAATGATTTTCTAAATTTTTTCTAAATTAATATAGTGTATTATTATACACTATGGTCCAGAATAAGAATTAATATTATCCATATGATATTGTTTGTCATTTATTAACATATATATATATATATATGTCACGGTAATTCCATTAATTATGGAATAATTGTCCAAAAATTCCCAAAATTGATATACAATTAGTATAATGTCCCAATATTAATATATATCACAATTATAACCTATAGTCCATCATAAACACTTATACATCAAGGAATGATTTCCAAATGCAATCGGTAATTACAAAACAATTACCAAACAATTATCAAACAATTCTTAAAAATTCTAATTAAATTATAACATGATCAAACATTATATTATAACATTGTAACATCATAACATCAACCAAAACCATTTGAAATCATCACCATATGGAGCCTTAGCTCTCGGCTTCTTTGATTTTCAATAGGTAATTGGTTTTCAAAAATCCCAACAATTATATACTATGCTTATATACTATAGTATAACAATATAGCATCATTCATCCATCAAAAACCAATTGAATCATCACCTTGAAGAGCAATAGCTCACGGCTTATTTGATTCCAATGGGCATTTGATTTCTAAAAATTCTAACAATTATACACTATGTTTATACACCATAATATAACAATATAACATAATAACATTCATCAAAACTAATTAAATCATCACCATATTTGGCACAATGCTCACGGTTTTTGATTTAATATAGTGTTTGATTTCCAAAAATTCCAACAAAATCATACAACACATAATCAATATACTAGATCAATAATATACCATTGCATGTTCAAAATAAAATCATACACCAACATATAATATCACATGGTTCACGGCATTTTCAAAAAAAAATTAGCATTTGGGTTTCAAAAATTCTAATAAATTCTTAGGACATATAATCAAGGTCCTAGAGCATTAATATGTCATTGCATGCTTAAAAATAAAATCATATATCAAGGTACACACATATATGCTCTCGATCCTTTTGAGAAAAATAGCTAGGGTTCTTCAAAAATTCTAATTAATTTACCATAGGCTTAAAACATATCATAGATCAATAATCCATCACCAAAATAAATTAAAACCAATCGGTCATCACCCAAACATTTTTAACAATTTCAAAAATAATTTTTCAACATGCCTAGGGTTCGAATATACATATATATATGCTAGATCCATTCAAAAATTTAACAAGCAAGGTCATATGATCATCTAAGCATACATTCTCATATTTTAAAAATAAAAATCATCAAGCATTATATATACATCAATAGATCATCCATAAGAACATTAAAATACATACACACATATATATAGATGCTCGGTATTTTCGAACAAATGAAGGATAAAAATCGAAGCTATGTCCATGTTTTACCTTTGAAATGATATGTAATCACAAGAACTATATGTAGGTATCAAGATTTGGGGAAGAATGAAGAAGAAGAGAAAAATTTAAAATGGAGAGGGGTGCTTGGTTCTTTGGTGAAGAATGGAGAGAGAGAATGTTTTGGGTGTTCTAAGTGTTGGAATGAGGATAATGAGTGAAATGGGGTGAAGAGGAAGAGTCTCCTATTATCTCTCTCTCTCTCTCTCTCGGTCACACTCACACACACACACCCAATGGGATGGAATGCAGCCAAAATGGAGTGGGCTTAGTGATGATTAGGCTTGGCTAGAAAGGGTGTTCATGCATTGGTCGATAAAAAGGTGAACCCATGCTTTGTCTTAAGAGGGTGGCGGTGTATATGTGGGTAGGGGAGGTGATTTAAATTTTATTTGATCCTTAATACAATGTATTAATCATAGTATAAGTCATAGATATATAATACATGCCATTAAAACAATTTAAATCAACACATAGCACATATGCGAAAATTAACGAAAATTGCGTGAAAAATAGGTACAAAAATATAAATCACACCTATTATTGATACTCATGTCATTACCGTGTTAAACATACTCATATATATCATATTATATGATTTAGATAATAAATAATAGCATAGGATAAAATAATAGTATCATTTTATGTGAAAAACCCTAGTTTAGGAAATTAGGGTTTTGAAAATGTACAAATTGAAATTATCGAGTTCTATAGCTTAAAATTGATTTTAATGCTTAATAATACAGTAATTATATAAAATAATAATAGGAAATTAATTATAATAATTTCGGGTCATTAAACCCATTTTCAAAACGTCTCAGGCGTTGACGTTAACGTCTCAAACGTTCATAATCGACTCATCTCAAAATGGTCGCGATAAGTTCGTACTTACTTTATAAATACTATTCCATTAATATAGGAATTAATATGGAAATTAATTCCAAGCTTATTGCTTAGAAAATTTCATAAAATATAGGCGTTCGATCGCGTTCGGCGTTAAAATATATTGTCGAACCATTTCGCGATATTCTAATTCCTTAATTCACAATCCTTAGTGAATATAAAAGGAATTCGTTATTAAGATATTGAATCGAAATCAATATTCGATGTCATACAAAAAAAAATAATATATGGCAAAACCCTAATTCACGGGTTTAAAATACCGTAATTAGGCGTTCGTTTCTTTGGAATATTACAACAAAGCATCCGCCACCTCATCCGCTACTGTTCGCGGAATGGCTCACTTGGAGGTAGTGGGCAGTCATAGGTGGTAGAGGTGGTATTGGAGGACGACGGGATGTCCAAAAGCCAATGGAGGAAAACAGGCTCTCCTAATGCTCTCGGGCGTGCTACTCTATTCAAACGAGTAGGCCTGCCCTCGTCAAACAGATATGGAGGCACTACTGGGTCAATCTGTCTTGGGACCTCCGTATACAGCCACTCCGGTGATTCATCCCGCCAGGTATACTCTCGGGGAGAGAGATAAGGTCCCCTCGGTGCGGCTCCATAGATGTTGTATACGTATATCAGGTAACTCACAAACCTCGGTAAGTCCCCGACAGATCAGAATCGCCAACCTCACGGTAAATGTAATCCCCGATATCATTGGGCATAGTCCTCCCAAGTACATGGAAGTATGACTAAGAGACGCCTAATACCGTCATAGTCCGTCGCACCATAGTCTCGGGCATTCCTCTAAAGTCGAAGGTTGTACATCAGGAATTCGCCCAAATCCTCGCCGCAGCATATCCAACACTCACGATTGGTGCGCATCACCTCCTCGGGTGCGGCATGAGGTCCTATCCTCCTCCTAGCGATGTAACGCATCTCCTCCATCTGTCACGATCACAACTAACATAAGTCAAACTAACGTCATCCGATAAGCAGATAAGGTAACTTAAGCACATCTGATAAGCAACTAGGTTAAACTAAACAATCTATAAGGTAGATAACGTCGTAAGGTACCGCACACATCATAACATATCTTCTTATTCTACTCGGAAACTTATTATCTAATAGCGTTCTAAGGTATATGCTATGCTATGAGATCCTTGTTCTAAACCAAACACTTGAACTAATGTTCAACAGACTCTAGCGTATTCTGGAGACAGAATTAGGAATTATGTCCTTCATAACAAATGAAGTTCAGGGTGTTAGGAGTACGCAGGAGAAAACCACGCATAAATCAGAGTCCTAACGAAAGAGAACTGGGTAAAACAAATTTACTGCGCAGTGCAGAAAATTTGCGCGATCGTGCCAAAATCCGAAGCAAATGCCGACGTAATACGACAATCATATCCACGTCTTCAAGTCGATGTTGGCCTTCTGAAGTCAAAGTCAAGTCCACGCCAAAGTCCAAGTTGACGGCCTCCCATGACGAGTTGTGATGAAAAGCCGATGTCGCTCATCTCTAAAGTTGAGTCGCCCTCGCTCATCTTTCACGCTATCCTTTGCCGCTCGAGTTCAAGCTATTGCTACTTTCGCTCTTCCCATCGCTCTTTTGTTCTTGTGAGGAAAGAAAGCTCGTACTTTCGTGTTCTTCTACTATACGTGAGCATGCTCCTTAGAGTCTATGTTCTTTTTGTGGTAACATATCGTTCATCATAATCAAATTTTGAAATTTAGAAATAAGGTTTCAAGATGACAACATAGCCAACTCATACATGTATATCAAATTGAATTCATCCTTTCAACATTGATCAATCAACTCAGCTCAAGCATATACTTTCATCTCAAGTCTTGATCACTTGGCATAATTTCTTATTTGATTTCAAAATAGAGTTTTTGAAATTTTCTTTCTTGTAACATTAATTTCAAACATCATACTTCTCTTTTCCCAACATGGGTCTACTTTCATTGATTTCATAAAACAGAGTTTTGAAATCCTCATTTTTCCTTCAAAATATACTTTCAATCTTATTCATAAATAAACTTTTCATTCCAAGAATTTGAGAAAGAAATCATTTACCTTGTCCCGGTTGAGCTTGATGTGATGGAGTGTTGAGAATAGTCAGCAGATTTCTAGAAGTCCAGTGACTCAATCTAGACTTAGTTTTGGAAAGAATTTGGGTTTCAAAGAGCAACCGCCCGATACCACTTATCGTGACCCCACTCCGGATAACCTTGATCGGAGCGGACTAATACTAGGAATAGTATTTAGGGTTCACAAAGGCTATTATAAAGATGCATATCAAATGTAAACTAGCATGCTTTCAACATAACATACGCTGATAACATATCAAACCGTGGTTAGACCATCGATCTAAAGATTAGCAATGATCCGACGGACCTCAACAGCTCATATCATCTTATCATCATACATAACATAAAATAAATTCAGAGTTGCAATGAAAGTGTGTGAATACATATATGATTTATATGTATTCAAGGTTAACATGTCTTAACAAAACATCAAGGACACTAGACTTCTCAACACTTCTCCATCATCATCATCGAGCTCAACCGCACATTTAAAACAAACATGCGTGGTGAGTACAAGAATGCACCCAATGGACTCATGCCGAAAACATTTTATCATATTTGAATTACATCGCTAACATCCCGGTAAGACACCGCGGTTTTAGTTGAAATGCTCAGGCTTACTAAAATATTTTCATCGTTCATAAAAGTCGTCATTCAAGCATTTTTACTTGCGTGTATGATCCATATCCCTTATTCTTTCATCATAACATCATAGTTCGAACGCCGTGAGCGAGGCCTCCCTCACGACGCCACGACCGACCGTGAATTATCCTTACAAAGACACAACACCTGGTGTACACGTTAATCCTATCCAGTACGCTAATCCTATCCGTATTGTCCTTCCAAGATAGGATCCGATATCGATTTCATTCATAAGTGGGAGCTACCCAACAACATTCATAACATTTCACGGATAGGATACATACACAAAACATAAACATTTTGGTGTAATCTTGTAAACATTTTAACAACAAATAAATATGCATCATAAATAAATTCATTTGGAAAGTATAGCTAAATCACATTTGGTTTAGAAAAGAAGCCCACCTGGACTATGGTTTGTCTTAAACTTGTTTCTTAACTTGATTTCTCGTCAACGTCCGGCCGTCGCGTCCGCATCCACACCTTTACGTAAAAGCGATGTTTTAGTACGTCGTTCACGTTTCTCGAGACTTTCAAAGTCTAGAATAAACTTCGATATTCTATATCGATATCAACTGAATTCTTTATCGAATTCAATACGCTTTTCAAATACGTATTTCAATTGAACCGTTCTCGTTCTTCGAGATACGCTCAACTATATCGCTTTAACCTTCCGGCTTAATCGCTCAACGATTTATCACGCTTGATATAAGGATTTCATTTATGAAATCTTTCTTACTAATAAGGTTTCTTACCTAATTAGTACGTCTTACGCCATTAGCGATTTATCGAACGATTTAAATACGTTGACTTTAAAAGTCAACAATTTTGACTTTCAATAGTAATTTCTTACTAATTCATATAATAAATCAATTTTCAATCGATTTCATTTCGTCAAGTCCAAATTCTCGATTTTCACGTAAATCGATGGACTTTATTAATATTTTTCTTAAATATTAATCCATTTAATTATTAAACATTATATTTCTTTTATAATGTTATTAAATATAACGTTTCGTCACAAACATAGTAATCTATGTTTATAAAATCTCATAAAATCCAAATATGTCTAAAATAATATTTAGACATATAATTTATTATTAAACTTGATTAAAAAGGATTTAAAATTTCTTATAAATACATAATAGCTCTCGGTAATTTGTAAAAATTACCAAATGATTTCCAAATTTTTTTCTAATTTCATATAGTGTATTATTAAACACTATGGTCATTAATAAGTATTAATATTAACCAAATAACATTCGATCATCATCTTATTAATTATATATAGTCACGGTATTATTGAAATAATTGTCCAACAATTCTCAAAAATTTTATACACTTAGTACAAGGTTCTAACATTAATATATAACACATTTATAACCTATAGTCCATCATAAATCATTTCTTTATCAAGGAATTAATTCCTTTAGCACACGGTATTCCTTGATTAAATACCAAACAATTCCATAAAAATTCCAACAAAATTATATAATGCTCAAACATTATAGTATAACAATATAACATCATAACATTCACCAAAAACCATTTGAATCATCACCATAAGGAGCTTGAAGCTCACGGCTTTTTTTATTGTAATGGGTATTTGGTTTTCCAAAAATTCTAATAATTATACACTATGCTTATACACTATAATATAACAATATAACATCATAACATTCATCAAAACCATTTGAATCATCACCATACTTGAGCTTGAAGCTCACGGTTTATTTGATTCAAAGTGGGTAATTGATTTCCAAAAATTCTAATAAAATCATGTAACACATAATCAAGGTCCTAAAGCATTAATTGTCACGACCCCACTCCGGACTACCCGAACTGAAGGGCGACTAATACTAGGAGTAGTATTTTAGGGGTTACGGCTAAAATAAAGATGCATAACAACAATAAACTAGCATGCTCGAACATAATATAAGATAATGTCATAACGATTTAAAGCGGTTAGCCATCGGACCCCAAAATCTTAACCATGGTCCGATGGACCTAAATAGTTCATAACAATAAAGCATAAATAAATGAGTTCAGAGTGTAGCAATGGAAGGTGTGTGAATACATATATGACGATATGCATTCAAGGTGAAACCACAAATTCTAGATAAATTGGTCAAGGGCACCGACTCCTCAACACATTCCCCATCACCATCATCGGTTTGAACTCGCACATTTAAAACAAACATGCAGGCTAAGTACAAGAATTGCACTAAGTGAAATTATGCGAAAACATTTGATATAAGATTACGCCAATATCGTAGTAAGTCACATGTGGTTTTAGTAGAAATGCTCAGGCTTACTAAAACATTTTCGCTCATAAACATAGCTCGCCGAGCATTTTCTTGGTGTGTATGGTCCGTATCTCATAGTGTGATTCATAACAAGATAAAGTTAAACGCCGAGAGTGAGGCCTCCCATCTACGACGCCGTGACCGGCCGATTCCCCGCACAAAGACACAAATACCTCACAAGCATATGTTAACATTGCAATAGTTCCAACCTTCACGCCAATCCTAGCTGTGCATTTATCATCCGCACAGACCCGACATTTAAAAGGTTCAAGCGCGACCCAAATGACATAACTCGTCATAATATAGTTCCAACTATCGCCACAGCCCTACCCGGCATAACAGATAGATCCATACAAAAACCGAATATTTTTTGCGGGTAATATAGTAAACATTTGTCAGCAACAGAGAATAAGTATTGTAAAGAAACTCATTTTGGAATAACAAGAAAGTCACATCTTAGTGGGGTAAGAAAAAGGCCCACATTTTGAAGATAAGAGCCCACCGACTATGGTTCGTTGTAAATCGAGTCCTAGGTTCGTTAAATGCGTCAATATCCGATCGGCGTCAAGGCCACACCTTTACGAAAAGGCTTTAGTACGTCGCTCAAGTCTCGAGACTTCAAAAGCTAAGATAAACTTCGATATCTTATATCGATGTAAACCGAATTCCTCAATGAATTCAATATGCTTTCAACACGATATAATCAATCGCTCGCCTCGAGATACGCTCAACGATAAGCACACGTTTTTCGATACGCGGGTTTCATTTGTGAAACCTTTTCTTACTAATGAGGTGTCATACTCAATTAGTATATCATACGCGTACTGACGTATTTATCAATCGTATAATCGCATGTTTGACTTAAAAAGTCAACACTGGTCAACAAAGTCAACAATTTTGACTTTCAAATAGTAATTTCTTACTATTTCGTTTTATAAATCGAATTTGATCGATTTGAAATCGTAAAGTCCTATTTCTCGATTTATCACGTAAATCAAGGACTTATAAATAATTTTCACAATTATTTATCCTTTTAATAATAAAACGCGTATTTTTGATTTAAAAACGTTATTAAATAAACGTTTGTCTCAAACATAGCAATCTATGTTTATAAAATTTTATAAAATTCAAATATGTCCAGAATATTAATTAGACATATATTTTATTAATAAACTTAATTAAAAAGGATTTTAAATCCTTATTAATTATCGAAAATCTTGATAATTAATTTAAAAATACTAAATGACTTTTGAAATTTTTTCTAAATTAATATAGTGTATTATTATACACTATGGTCCAGAATATGAATTTATAAAATCCATATGATATTTTTGCCATTTATTAGTATATATACATATATATAATTCGGTAATTCCATTAAATATGGAATAATTATCCAAAAATTCCCAAAATTTCTATACACATAGTATAATATCCCAACATCAATATATATCATAAATATAACCTATAGCTCATCATAACCATTCAATCATAAATAATAAGCAATATTCACGGTAATTTCAAGATAATTACCCAATAATTATCAAACAATTTCTAAAAATTATAAATAAATTCTAATATGATTAAATATTATACTATAACATTGTAACATCATAATATTAACCAAACCAATTTAAATCGTCACCATATGAGCTTGTAAGCTCTCGGCTTCTTCGATTTCCATAGGCATTTGGTTTTCAAAAATTCCCACAATTATATACTATGATTATATACTATAGTATACTAATATAAAATCATAATATTTATCAAAACTAATTAAATCATCACCTTCAAGAGCTTGAAGCTCACGGTTTATTTGATTTAAATTAGCATTTGATTTCATAAAATTCCAACAAATTCATACAACACATAAATTATATACTAAAGCATTAATACACCATTGCATGATTAAAATAAAAAAATCATACACCAACCTATACATTCATAATGCTCACGGTATTAATTCAAAGTCAAGCATATGATTTTCAAAAATTCTAAATAATTCATAGAACATGTAATCAAGGTTCTAAAGCACTAATATGTCATTGCATGCTTGAAATAAAAATTATTCACCAAGGTATGGCCTATAGAAGCTCACGGTTTTCTCAAAAATTATAGCATATGGTTTTCAAAATTTTGTAAATCAATACCATAGTCTTAAATCATATCATAGATCAATAATCCATCATTAAAATAATTAAGAAGCATTCGGTCATCAAGGTAACATTTTATACAATTTTCGAAAACTATATAAATATACACTATGGTTCGAAAATGACATAAACATGCTAGGTCATCCCAAAATTTTAATATACAACTCCTATGCTCATCTAACCTAATTCACATGTATTTGTAAATAAAATCTTCAAGAATATGTAAATAAACAATAGCTCATGCTCAAGAACATTTAAACACATATGTATACATATATAACATTCGAAACACACATATACACATTTATAGGACATGCTCGATTTTCTTGAATAAATGAAGAAAGAAATCGGTACTATGGTCCATATTTACCTTAGAAATGGTATGGGATCACAAGATTAGTGTGAGGGTGTTATGGTTTTCCAATGGGAGATGAAGAAAAAGAAGAAAAAATTTTAGAATGGGAGGAGTTTGGCTCTCGGTTTTCAGCAGCAAATGGAGAGGATGGAGAGAAGAAAATGTGAGTTCAAAAGAGATGAAATGGAGTGTATAGGAAAGGTGAAGAATGGGAAGGGTCTCCCTATGATATCTCTCTCTCTCTCCCTCTCGATTTTGGCTAGAAATTGGGCCAAAATCTGCAGCCCTTGGGAGTAGTATAAGTGATGATTTAAGAGTGTTAAATGAGCTCTTCATGCATTGGCCAATTCAAAAAGAGAATCCCATGCTTGTCTCTAGGGGTGGTCGACGGTAATCATGGGTCTAGAGGGCTGATTTCATTTTAATTTTTTTACATTAATACATAATATATATCATACATGATCATAGATATATAATACAAGCCATAAAAATAATTAAATCACAACATAGGCAAAATTCGAAATTATCGAGCTAAATAGGAAAAGTAGGATTAAAAATATAAATTACACCTATTATTGATACTCATGTAATTTTCGATCATATATATATCATAATATATGATTTAGATATTAAATAATAGCATAGGATAAAATTATTGCATCATTTCATGCAATAAAACCCTAATTTCGAAAGTTTAGGGTTTCGAAATTTATAAATTGAAACCATCGAGTTCTATGGTTCAAAATTTTATTTTAATGCTTAATAATATCCATATATATCATATTATATAGTTTAGATACCATATGATAATTTAATGGTATCATTTCATGTGAAAAACCATAATTTATAAGATTAGTGGTTTTCAATTCCATTAATTGAATTATCGAGTTTTAATACTATATAAATTGATTTTAATAGTTATTAATACTTTAATTATATAAATAATAATAGGAAATTAATTATAATAATTTCGAGCATTAAACTCATTTTTCAAAACGCTCTCAGACGCCGACGCTCAAAACGCCTCAAAACGCTCAAAATCGACTCATCTCAAAATGGTCGCAGAAGTTCATACTTACTAAATAAATAAATATAATTATTATAGAATTAATACGGAAATTTATTCCAAGCTCACGCTCGTAAAATTTCATAAATGTCGACGCTCGACACGCTGTCGACGTTAAAATAATATCGCCGATTATTTCATAAATTTCAATTCCAATTCACAATCCTTAGTGAATTGTAAAAGGAATCGTTAGATAGATACCGAACCAAATACAATTCGATGTCATATGATAAGAATATTCGAAAACCCTAATTACGGGTTTAGAATACCGTAATCGTATGTTCGTTTCTTTCGAATATTACATTCCACCCCTTACAAAAAATTTCATCCCGAATTTGTATACCTCTAGAAAAATAAATCGGGTATTTTTCTCATCGCTTCTTCAAGCTCCCACGTGGCTTCTTCTCGTCAGTGGTGTCTCCACAAGACTTTGACTAACGGAATCGACTTACCCGTAGTTGCCGAACTTTGTGGTCAAGTATGGCCGCTGGTTCTTCCTTATAGCTCATGTCTAGCTCGAGGATCACGCCGCCTTGATGAATTAGATGCTTGGGTCGTGAACGATTTTCGCAATGCGAGACGTGAAAACATTATGGACATTCCTCAGGCTCGCGTAAGAGCCAACCAATAAGCTATCGGACCTATCCTTTCTAGGATCTCATAAGGTCCTATAAACGGGTCTAAGCTTTCCTTTCGTGCCGAACTCGACAATCCCTTTCGATGGAGAATCCTTAAGAAATACTTTGTCTCCATCCTCAAATCAGAGTTCGGATCTACGCAGACGTCAGAAGATTTACCCCGTCCCGAGCCTCTTTATCCTCGCCTAACTGCAGCCGAACCATCTCGATCATTTCGCTCACCGCATCGAGCCCTATGACTTTTCTCTCACCGACTTCATCCCAATAAAGCGGTGATCTACTCTTCTTGCCATACAAGGCTTCGTGTGGGGCCATGCCGATCGTCGCTGATAGTCGTTGTTGTAAGCAAATTCGATAAGAGGTAAAATATCTTCCCACTGGCACCTCGGTCCAAGACTACGGTTCTTAACATATCCTCTAAGGTTTGGATCGTCCTTTCCGACCGCCCATCACCGTGGGTGGAATGTCAGTCTTGAAATTTAACTCGCACTCAGTTCTTCTCGCAAGCAAATCCGAATCCGGAAGTGAACTTGGAGTCTCGATCGAGGTAATAGATTTGGCACTCCATGTAATCGCACAATTTCCTTAACGCATGGTTGGGCTAGTTTATCGATCCATAAGTGCTATGAATCGGTAGAAAATGAGCACTTTTTGTAAGCCTATCCACAATTACCCATATGGCTGTGTTTCCTCTTCTCGACTTGGGTAAGCTTGTAACGAAATCCATTGTTATATCGTCCCATTTCCACTTGGGAATTTCTAACGGTTGTAACTTTCCGTATGGACGTTGGTGTAGTGCCTTCACTTGTTGGCTAACAAGACAGCGTTCTACGAAAGAAGCTATGTCTCGTTTCATGCCTTCCCACCAAAACTTTTCCTTCAGGTCTTGGTACATCTTAGTACTGCCTTGGTGGGCGGTGTAGGGTGTATCATGAGCCTCACTCATGATTTCATTTTGAAGCTCTGCGTCGCCGTGACGATATCCTCCCTTCAAACAATAAGGCGTTGTCGGCGACCTCTTGAAATTCTTAAATCTTTCAGACCTTACCCTTTGTCGATCTTTTCTAACTTTTCTTCCATCCTTTGTCTCGACAATCCTTTTCTTAGATCGATGTCGGTGTGAGTGTAGCGATCTGACCTTACAATTGTCTCGGTGGTTCAACCAGCTCAATCCTCATTCTTCCAAACTCTTCAACGAGTTTTTCCTCTTGTACAAAGAGACATCCTAACTTGGTATGGCTCTTACGACTCAAGCGCCGCCTACTACATTCGCCTTTACGGGTGATAGTTAATACCACAACGTAATCCTTTACAAGCTCGAGCCATCTTCTTTGTCTCATATTCAAATCTCTTTGTTCAAGAAGTACTTCAAACTTTTATGATCCGTGAAGATCTCACATCTCACACCATAGAGATGGTGTTCCAAATTTCGATTGCATGAACCACCGCTAATTCCAAATCATGGGTTGGGTAGTTCGGTTCGTGGGTCTCGAGTTGTCGGATGCATAAGCTATCATTTTTCCTTCTTGCATCAAACACAACCAGTCCAGCCTTAGATGCCTCAGATAGACTACATACCCTTTGTCCGCTTTCGACCGCTAGAATGGTGCACTTGTCAATTTTTCCTTGAGTATTTGGAAACTCGTCTCGCATTCATCACCAATTGAACTTGATTCCTTTCCAAGTAGTCGGGTTATTGGCCTTGCAATTTTGGAGAATCCTTGATGAATCTCCTATAGTAACCTACTAATCCTACTAAACTTCTAATCTCGGCCGAGTCTTTGGTGATTTCCATTCTCGCACGGCCTCTACTTTGGTTGGATCTACTTTTATACCTTCTGCAGACACGATGTGTCCAAGGAACATAACTTCCTTCACCAAAACTCACATTTGCTAAACTTAGCAAAGAGTCTTTCATCTCTCAAGGTTTGCAAAACCGTTCTCGATGTTCTCTATGATCTTCTTCATTCTTTGAATAAATAAGGATACCATCTATGAAGACCAAAACAAATTTATCCAAAATGGATGAAATACTGCTCATAAGGTCCATGAATACGGTGGTGCATTGGTTAATCCGAATGGCATAACTATGAACTCATAGTGGCCGATGTCGGTCTGAATGCGCCTTAGGTACATCCTCGCACCGTATTTTCACCGATGGTATCCCGACTTGAGATCAATTTTGAGAATACTCGCCTCGCAATTGATCAAACAGTCATCAATTATGGGTAAAGGGTATTTGTTCTTTAGTGTCATCTTGTTTAATTCTCTATAATCGATGCACATCCTCAAAGAACCATCCTTTTCTCGACAAACAAAACAAAGGCCCCCAAGGTGAAACACTGCCTAATGAATCCTAGATCCAACAATTCTTGAACTGGATCTTGATTCCTCCAACTCTTTGGGGCCATCCTATAGGGCGCCGACACCGGGCTGATCCTGCTCCAAGTCGATGGTAAACTCTAGTTGTCTATCCGAGGCGCCCCGGTAGATTTTCGGAAACACGTCCGAAAATTCTTCGACAACTTCTATGTCTTCTACCCGCTCGGGTTTATCTCTCCGCTCAAATAATCAAGGAATGCATGGCATCCTTTACGGTTCATCATCCTCCTCTTTGTAGTGTAGATACAATCGATTCTTCTTCCCATGCCGATCCCGTGGAAATGCGTAGTTTTTGTCCGTGAAAGTGAAAAGAAATTTTCCTTTCCTTACATAGAATCGTGGAATGATTCTTAGCTAACCACCATTCCTAGGATTATGTCTACATCATCCATGGGTATTATGTTTAGATTGTTAGCCGTAACCTTAAGTGATCCTAATGTCAACTCTAGGTTCGAGCAAAAGTGTGTAATGACCATAATCCTCCCATAGGCGATGAGATTCTCATATCCTGCTTGACTTTTCGCACCTAAGGCCCAGATTTCACGCATGATTTTGCATAAAAGAATGCGAAGCACCCGTGTCGAACAAGACTATAATGGTAGGTTGAGGAGAACTCCCATACCGCCGGGTTTCCCGGTTTTGTTCTGCTCGCCTCCCATGTGGGCGTAGGCCCCAGCCCTGAGCCTACCGAGGTCGACGGGCCTGGTCCTTGTTGGTTCCGCGGCCGTTGCTCGCCCCTGCTGCCGCTGCTGGTGTTGTCGCGGTGGTTGCCGCTCGTTGTTGTTGAGGCGGGGCGCCATCGATTCTGCGGGGTTATTATTGCGGCCGCCGCCATTGTGGTTCTTCGCCACCGCCGGGTTGTTGCCACCGGAGTTGCAGAGGTTGAAATGGAACTGTGGCGGTTGGGGTTGAAGTCAGATAGCCCTTAATGGTGAGCATTGCCGAGTTGGTTCGACCTTATATCCGAACGTGACACCGGGCAATTGTTAGCGTAATGCCCTTTGCCCGCACTTGTAATAGCCACCACGCTTGCCGTGCACACCCCTTGTTTGCTCTATGGCATCTAGGCATTGAGGTGCCCTCAACTGCTCCTCGGTCCCCGCCGGTGGAGCATAAGTCGTTCTCTTCCGCCCGCCTTGCCGCCCGTTTCCTCGACACGGCGCCAGGACTCAGCGCCCCATAGCTCCCGCGGTTGTTATTCTCGCGTTGGGTTCCCATTTCCTTTTCCTCCGTCCGACGTATTGTGTGTCTGAGCCGACACTGACTTATCTTCGGACATTGCCGCCTCAATATCTAAAGCTCGTGCAAGAGCTTCAGTGTAAGTTAGGTCTCCATGGTCGGCAAGAGACATTCAGATCTCCATTCTCGCCCCGACCGAACTTTTCCGACATTTTCAAGTCGGTGTCCACTGCTCGGTGCATATCTCGACATCTCGCAAAAATTGCGATCATAGTCGGTCACAGACATCCTTTTCGCTTTAGCAGAAAATTCTGCTCCTTTTTCCTCTTATAGCTTTTGGTGATGTATTTCTCACAAGCCCTCTTGAAGTCCTCCCATGAGAACTCCTCCGCTGCTCAAGAAGAATGTCTTCTTTCGGCCTCCCACCGTAAATCACCGGTCCAATCACCGAAGTAACACACGACGCCTTTCCGTGTCGTGCATCTTAAGAAAGTAAAACTGCTCAATGGCTCTAACCCATTGCTCGGCTTCTTCCCGGTTGCCTTTCCCGTTAAAGACAGTGAGGTTCGCTTAGAAACAGCCTCGATCCTTGATCGGGCCGAGGTGGGGTGGTTGGGGAATATCCTCTTCCTCTTGCTCGGGATTCTACCCTCCTCTAGGTCTTCCTCGACCTCCGGTTCTCGTTCGGTTTCTTCTGAGGTATTCGTTATATAAAACATATCATCGCCAATTACTCAACGCTTCATAGCTTAACATACATAAGGTTTTCATAGCCTCCTTGCAAAACGATATCAAAATGAAACAACTCATCCTTAACATAGACAATTTGTCACAAAAGCCCCCACTGGGTCAAATATATAGATAGGTAAACAAGGTCCACAAAAGCAAGATGTTCAACATCAAGAATCACAAGAAAACACAAAAAGAAGGTTTTCGCCCACACGGCCTCCCAAAAAAATTCGAGTTCTAGAACCATCGAGACAGAAATATAAAAGGAAAAGCTAGCACATGCTAGTCATAACAAAAGCAATTTCAATTAAAGCGGTCGCTCAACGCCTTCACGGCTCCTTCCTACTCCGCGCCTTCCTCGGGGTCTTCCTCCTTGAGTCGCCTTCTCCATCCGAATCATCCTCGTGAGGTTCACCGATGCTCCCGCACACTGGCTTCCATCATCGGTATGTCGCGCAGGTCCGGGTTATCCGCGCCGCATAAGTCGTAGTTGTGGCGGATCGGGCCGTAGCATACTCGGGCGGTTCATAGCCATTGAAGGCATCCGATACGCCATCCGCTGTCCCGCGGAAGGGCTCTTCTTCTTCGGTGGTGGCGGATCGGACGCAGTGGTAGGGCGGTAGCGGCGGACGTCTTGGGTGTCCAAAATTGCCGGTGGCAAGACGGGCTCTCCCGTAGCTCTAGGGCGTCTTGCCCCATCTACCTCGCACATCCCGCCTCATCTATCCGGTATAGGGTATCACGGATCGACCTGCCTCGTAACCTCAAGGTATAGCCACCGCGACTCATCACGCCAAATGTACTCCGTGAGGAGATAGGGTCCCATAGGTGCGGCTCAGAATACTTGTACACGTAAGTCGATGACTCACGAACCAGGCGGATCCTCAATCAAATCATAGCCTCGGGCATACGATAAATGTTATCTCCGATACCTCTGGGCATAACCATCCCATGTACAAGGGAGTATAGCTAGGAGTCGCTAATGCCATCATAGTCGGTTGCGCCATAGGCTCGGCGCTCCTCCACACCAAGGTGTCGCGAGAACTCGCCTAGCTCTTCGGCCAAGACATCTAACATTCCCGATAGGTGCGCATCAGCTCCTCGGGTGTGGCATGAGGTCCTACCCCTTCTAGCGATATAGCGCATCTCTCCATCCGCCACGATCAAAACTAACGTAAGTCAACTATCGTCATCTCAAAATGTAAAGGATAGCATAACGAGAAGCAACTAGGTTGGAACTAAACAATCCATAAGGTAGGCAACATCATAAGGTACAACACATATCACAACTTACTTCTTAGTCTAACCCAAACGTATACATATAGACTAATGACATCTTAATATATATATGCTACGAGATCCTTGTATTATACCAAACACTTAAACTAGAGTTCAACAGACTCTATCTTATTCTGGAGACAGAATTAGGGATTCTGTTCTTCATAATAAATGAATATCAGTGCGTTAGGAGCACGCAGGTGAAAACCATGCGTAAATCGGAGTCCTAACGAAAGAGATCTAGCTAAAACAAATTTACTGCGCAGTGCAGGAAATTTGCGCGATCGTGCCAAAATGTAAATCGAGACGTATGTCGATGTAATACGTCTACCATATTCAGGTCTTTAGGTTGAGGCTGAACATTCTGAAGCCGTAAGTGACGTCCATGTTGTGGCTGTAGGGAAAATAATGTTTAGCCCTCGCCCCGAGGATCTATCTTGGATATTTAATTCACCATACATTGATTATATTCCTAGCATACGTCTATTTAATTAATTGTAACACGTAGGGGTTTTCTCGTGTTTACCTTTGGATCTGTCGGGGTCGAACGGAATGAACGGATCGAGACTCGTGCTTTGATCTTCTGGACTGTATCCCAGTTACCCAATCTCCAACATCGAGTGAGGACGATCTATGGAGAATGCATCGGAAAATCACCCAATTGCTCTCTCAAAGCTCTCGAAAATTCTCACAAGAAAAGCTTGTGATTCTCGAAAATTAGGTAGGATAAAATGAGCCTTAACCTAGACTTTATCCCTTACCTTATATTTATAATGCATTACCATAATCCCACAAGGAAAGGATTTATGCATATCCTATAAATATAATAATATCCATATAGGATAAAAAAATAAAATCTTTCCTTTAAGAGCTATGGGGCGCCGATTTCCTTAGTGCTACGGGCCTAGATGGGCCAGCCCAAGGATCAAATGCAAGGAATAAAGATGGGCCTCAAATAAATTAATTATCTTATGTTCAGCCTTAACATAAATTAATTTATAAACATTCGATCATGCCCCCAGAGAAAGAATGTCGACTTACCCTTTATTACGAAGTTGAGTCGGGCTTGCACTTAGACATTCTGAATCCCGTATTTAAGATATCGACGTCCATTAATTATTTATAGCATTCGATCGCTTAAAATAATTAATATCTTTAATTCCATAAGTAGTACCACTCAACCTTATTATTGTACTTGAGCTAACTCAACCTGCAGGTTTAGTACAATAAACCTTTGAGCTCCTTAAGGGACGCCATCATCCTAAACGGATACGGTGACTCGATACATATAACTAGCATGACATACAAGATCGCCACCACCCAAGATGCGGAGAATCTTGGTTAGAACATATAACCTCACCCATAACAAGTCAAAGTGATGGTAAGCAACTCATACTCACCTAATACCTTATCGAGGTTTAGATCATCGAAGTCACCGAGATCTTGGTTCTTCACGATGGTCGATAGAAGAACACATCTCACCGTGATCCTTCAATACGTCGAGACGCATCAAGCATAGACAAACAACCAAGTCAAGTCACTTCTTATCTATACGCGAGCTCATACCGACAACTCGTCCTCAAGTTGTCTCTCACCTGAAACTTTTATATCTCATTAAGCTTGACCAATAATACGTACTTCGTGATCTTCACACAATCGTATGATCTAACTTATATATGAGATAAGGGGACACGATATATGCAATCAAGTATTCAATTCAGATAGGAGATTGTAATAGTGGTAACAGAAGCGTTGTATACAAGTTCAACCAAACCGCTTTGATACAAACCAACAATCTCCCACTTATACTAAAGCAAACTTTTAGTATACAATGTGTCTCTACTAGCTATTACAAACAACCATCACTTTGATTCTCCCACTTATACAAAAGTTTCCTTTCTAAGTGGGTGCCATCGTTTAATCCAAGTCCTCGAACGTGCACCGTAGACTTTTTGCGGCGTGCTCTTTGTGAATGGATCCGCTAGATTTTCCGTCAGATCAATCTTTTCAATCAAGCACGCCACCGCCTCAACGATTTCTCGTATGACATGGTACTTTCTCTCTATGTGTTTGGTCGCTTGTGGGTCCGTGGTTCCTCTCGAGTTTCACATCGCACCGAGTTATCACAAGAAACTATGATACTCTTAGGCAAACCAGTACCACACCTAGATCCACGAGGTAGTTCTTGAACCATACACCTCCTTAGAAGCCTCCAAGCGGCTACATATTCGGCTTCCATGGTAGAGCCCGCTATGCATCGGGCCGCTTTGCACTCCGCCAGATACGGCTCCACCTCCCAAGGTAAACACATAGCCCGAGGTTGACTTTTTCTCATCACGGTCGGCTTGGAAACCCAGTCCAGATAACCCAAAGGCATTAGACTATCGCGATGGTAAACCAGCCTATAATCTCGAATCCTTTTCGTGTACTTGAGTATATGCTTTATCGCAGTCCAATGAGCTTGTCGAGGTTAGATCGATATCTAGCTACTATCCTACCGCATAGCGAGATATCGGGCCTCGTGCATAGCATTGCGTATATGAGACTTCCCACGGCGGAAGCATAAGGAACTTGTCTCATTTCCTCTATCTCCTTTGCACCATAGGTGATGCGTCTTAGATAAAGGAACGCCATGTCTCGAAAGGTAGCAATCCTTTCTTGGTTGTTCGCGATACTAAAACGAGTAATCACAAGATCAATGTAAGACGCCGAGATAAGCTCAACATTTTCTTCTTGCGATCTCGGTAAACCTTGATCCCAAGAATGTACGCATCTCCTAAGTCTTTCATTTGAAACCGATCGATAACCAACTTTACGTCGATAATGCCTTCACGTTGTTGCCAACTAGAAGAATGTCATCTACATAAAGTGCAAGAAATACCACATCACCGTTAACAACTCTCGCTAGCAACTGGGTAAATCCATAAGACTTTACCACCTCGTCAAAGCGTAAGTTCCATGATCGAGGTTCGCTAAGTCCATAAATGGACTTTAGCTTCCATACTAGATGCTCTTCACCCTTTACCACATAACCTTCGGGTTGTGCATATAGATGTCTCTACCTTCCTCAAGGTAACCGCTTAGAAAAGCGGTTTTAACATCCATTTGCCAAACCTCTAGGTTCAAGTGGGCTGCTATGGCCGTAAGAATTATGATGGACTTGAGCATTGCACATGGCGAAAAGGTCTCATCAAATCGATCCCCTCAATCGAGTGTGCGCCGCCACAAGCCCGGCTTTAAAAGCCGAAACCTCCATCGGAATCTCTCTTCCTTTTGTATATCCACTTACTACCCACGGCTTCCTCGCCATCCGGTAGAGGTGTCTTTCATATACATCCATAGCCGTTATGGACTCCATTTCTAAGTCCATAGCGGTGTGCCATGATCTTGCATCAATGTCTCAGACGCCTCCTCAGATGTCCATGGGTCGATTATCGCTCGCTCGCTTCTCGACTATATCCGAAGATTGTCCCAAGAACATAAATCGCTCGAGTCGACGAACAACCTCCCACTACGACGAGGTTCTACAGATTATTGTGACAGCCCGCCTTTCCAAAGTACGGATTAGACGGGACGCCATCGATCAAGGTGGATTAAGAACATAATGACCAACAACCTTTCAAGATTTCAAACTTTAATAGATAAACACACAACGATCTCATACAAACTAGACCAATGCACTCATTAACAAAAGGATTCAACCGATATGGAGGTAACATAAGTAATATCCAAAATATAATAAAGTGTTTTAACAATGAAAGCATGTGAATGCATATATGACGATATACATCCAAGGTGAACTATTAACTACAAAAACTCCGATCTTTCAACACTTGTCCATCCTATCACACTCAACTCGCACATTTAAAACAAACATGCGGTGGCTAAGTACAAGATTGCACATAGTGGACTCATGCCAAAATAATTTCATTTAATTACATCGCCCATAAGTATAACACGAGGATTTTAGTTGAAATAACTCGTGAATACCAAAATACTTTATCATTTCTCAAAAGATTCGCTCACACAGCATTTTCTCATTACGATGATCCGTATCATCCACATAATAATTCATAACTCATCTCATAACCGATCTCACGCCCGTAGAAGTAGCCTCTTCACCGACGCCGTGATCGTCAAGATGTTGCTAACGGCCCCAATCACATAGTCGTGATTCTTCATCCGACCAGATCCATGACCGCCGATGATGTTGCTAACGGCTCACAATACAAAACGGTGTACACGTTAATCTTAGCCGTGAATTTCGCCTCGACTTAAGATCCGATATCGATTTAAAATAAATTGGGAGCGACCCAATAATCGATTCACATACATCGCCGCTCGCCCAACAACATGATAGATCCATACGTTAAAACATAAATATTTTGGGCATGTAATCAATAACGCTCATAATCATTTCTCAACCGAAAGCTTTGCAATAAATACTTTTCAAGAAAGCGTCAGAATAAAAGGGTTTTCAAGTAAAGCCCACCGCATTAACGTAGGTCTTTGTACTATGGTCTCTTTCCCACGCCAACGCCCGTCCACGTATCACCTTAACGCAAGAATTATTTTTAGTACGCGGTCACGCTCGACAGAGACTAACATAGTCTATAACGCTCTCACGATGAAATAAGGCTAACGTCGGACTTAATTTGACGTTTCTTAATCGGTTGATGTCGATTATGAAATTTCTTAACTTATAAGAGATATTCTATCTTTTAGATATAATGACGCTTTAATGTACTTACGTAACGTAAGTAGCATTGTTACTAAACGCATTACGCCACATTGATCACGATTATCGATGCATGCGTCTGCTGACCTTGGTCAACGATTTTGGTCAACGATTTTGACCAAGTCAACCAAAAGTCAACAATTTTGACTTTGGTCAACGAAAAGTCAACATTTTGACTTTTTCAACTACTTATGAAATTCTTATCATTTTATGTGCAATTCTTGTTCCAAAAATTCCTATAAAATCATACTATGTCTAAAACATTATTTTAGATCATAATATGTAATTATTCTTGATAAAATAAATTTCTAACATTAATGCACATAATATAAAGTTTTCGGTAATTATAAATTAAATAGCTTAGACTTGTGCAAAAATTCTTATAAATTCACATGTCACACTATTTTATCATGTGATTAATAATATGTAATTACCTTAGTCAAATAAAATTTATACACCTTAGTATTATAACCTATAGTTTTCTGTATTTCACAATTAACCCATCAAATGGTTTTAAAAATTCCAATAAAATCATATCTCAATTAATCACCCTCAATTATGCTTACTACAACATAATTGTTATTTATTGTGACTTATTGAATAAAATTTACCTAAGTCACTTTCTAAATTTTCGACTTAGGTCAAAATAATATTTATAAATTTCAATAAATTTCCACAACCATATATTATGAATCTACACACTTAATATGCTATCATAACACTTAAACATGAATTATATCACAACATTATAACATATGCTTATATTTTCGGTATTCATATAAATATAAGCTATAGTTTTCCAAAAATTCTAAATAAATTCATATAAGCATAATTAATACTATAGATTATGATTCCATGCTCAAATCAACAATTAAAAATTAAAATCAACAACATATACTAACCCTAAGTTTTCATCCAAACTTTAAATTTGATAGATGTTTAATTTCATGATATAATTAATATGCATGCTTAATAACATCATATAAACATAATATCTAAACATTTTAGCATATGATTCATAATTTTCGAAAATCATATATATAAACTAAGATCATAACATAAATTCTAACGGATTTAAATTGAAAATTCTAACATGTAATCGAAGCTCAGAAATTTCTAACCTTTAATCGGTTTCGATTTTATTGTCAAGGTTTATATGATCTAAGTTTGGGATTAAATATGATGAACTCTCTCAATTTTCTCTCTAAGGTTTCAAAATGGGGGTGCTAAAATGGGAGAATGGAGAGCATATGTTATATTTATAGATGTTAGCAAGTTGTACACTAATTATTACATGAAAATATCTACTACAACTTGCTAATTGAAGTCAAAATAATCGGCCACCTCCTTTGGCTAAAGACAAAAATTTTTAATCCTTATCTTATACACCTCATGATATTTCTTATCCTTAAGTTGCAACTTGTAGATATTAGTTGTCATTTAACTAATTAAACATGTATATATTAATGTGTGTGTGTGTCGCCAACTATGTAGAGACTAGGATTAGTTTATTTGTCTAATTACTATATTATATATTTTATTATGTTATATAATAATTTAATTATTATTTTATACCCTAGTTATTATGAAATAAAAGAATTAATCACCTATGTACACTAATGTGCAATTCTCGCCAACTTCCACACTTTAGGCTAGGTTTTTATTTAATTTTTATATTATATACTATATTATTAACATATTATTAATATAGTATAAAGTTACTTTAGAAAAGTCAAATATTTCAACTATACAAATGTCATTAATATAAGGTATGAAACTAAGAATTTTTCCACCATTTTTCAACAATTTCGCTCTTTCAATTAATGAGCATGGACTACTTGTTTTAATTGTCTACTATCACTACTTTACACTTGGTATATGATAGGATCCAACTCATAACATCTCATTAATTATAAGATGATATTTATACAAAAATCATACTAAATATCCTCAAATTTTCGCCACTTTCATGCAAGTGTGCACCCACACTTGTGCAACTTGTATTATACCTCATTTAGTCCTTAATGACATCATAATGATATAATATTTATCATATATCATTAATTAGATAAGAATTAAATATTAAATCATACTTAATATCTCACATTTTCAAATTCATTAAGACATGCCCAACATTTTATTTCTTTGTATAAAATAGCTACTACACATTTATGTGACATATTATATGCCTTAGATAATAATTTTGATCATAGAAAAGTATTTAAAATAATTTAGGTCTCAAAACCCTAATTTAAATGCTTAGGGTTTTTCGAAACCCATAAATAAGGTACATTGCATTCTTTAAATTTTCTAGCATTATTTAATGATAAATAATGCTCTTATATAATAATATAATCATAGGAATTTGAATTTTATAATTCGAGATCATATGCTAAAGTTATCGCATTATTCTAAACGTAGACGCTTGAAACGCCTCTAAATTCTCATAGTTCGATTATCTCCAAAATGTTCAAAATAAAGTTTGTTACAACTTTATTTATTCCTATAATAATAGGAATTTCAAAATTAAGCTTAACCGCTAATAATATCAGAAGACGTAAACGTCGAATTCATTCAACGTTAGAAAGTTACGCTCAAGGAATATTGAAAATTATATTCCTTAATTCACTAAGGCTCGTGAATCTCATACGTAAATTATCCAATTATGCTTGGTCAAAGTCAAGAGTCGACTAATTAAGATTTTAATTATCGGATTAATAATCCTAATTACGAATTTATTATCATAATCTAGTATTAAACTACGGATATTACATTCTACCCCTTAAAAAATTTCGCCCTCGAAATTTGCATACCTCAAAAGAGTTCGGTATCGCTCTTTCATGGCGCCCCGAGTTCCCACGTAGCTTCTTCCCCGTCCGTGGTGCCCATATGACTTTCACTATCGATTGATTTATTTTCAACTGCTGAACTTTACGGTCCAAAATAGCCACAGTGTTCCTCTTCGTAGCTCATATCGTGATTTAAGACCACGCCATCATGGTGTATTACGTGTTTCGGGTCATACACGCATTTCCTCACCGAGACACGTGAAACACATTATGAACATTACCCAAGCTTGGTGGTAACGCTAATCTATAGGCTACAGGACCTATTTTCTCAAGGATCTCGTAAGGTCCTATAAATCGTGGTTTCAACTTCCCCTTTACCCCAAATCTTACAATGCCTTTGGACGGAGAGGTTTTAAGGAAAACCTTGTCGCCACACTCAAATTCCAGCTCGGATCTACGGGTATCGGCATATGATTTCTGCCTATCCTGAGCTTCTTTTATTCTTTGTCTTATCTGACGCACAATTTCAATCATTTCTCTCATCGATCGGCCCTAAGATTTTTCTTTCACCAACTTCATCCCAAAGAAAGTGGCGATCGACATTTTCTTCCATATAATGCTTCATATGGGGCCATGTTGATTGTCACCGATAACTATTATTGTAGCGAACTCAATAAGTGGTAAAACTTGTTCCAAGTTGCGCCGATCCAATACTACCGTTCTCAACATATCCTCTAGCGCTTGATCGCTCGCTCGATTGGTCATCTGCTTGTGGATGAAAAGTCAGGCTGAAATTCACCGTCCCCAATTCCTTTTGAAGCTACTCAAAATCTCAAGTAAACTTCGAATCTCATCAAGTGATAGATTTTGGTACTCCATGCGACGCACAATTTCCTTCACATATAGTCGAGCTAACTTGTCGGACCCATAGGTGATTCAGATTGGTAGGAAATGAGCACACTTTGTAAGGCGATCCACTACTACCCATATAGCAGTTGTTACCCTTTGTGACTTGGGTAAACCCGCTACAAAATCCATAGCTATGTCGTCCCACTTCCATTCGGTATCTCCAAAGGTTGCAGCTTTCCATATGGCCTTTGATGTAATGCCTTTACTTGTTGACAAGTAAGACAACGCTCGACCTAACGAGGCTATATCTCTTCATTCCTTCCCACCGTAACTTTCCTCGTAGGTCTTCGTACATTTTGCACCGCTCTGGGCGGTATAAGGAGTATCATGAGCTTCACTCATGATTTCATTTCGAGCTCGTCATTGTTTGAAATACATAGCCTTTCCTCAAACAATATAGCGCTATCACCGCCTTGAAACCTTCGCTCTCCCTTCTCACTTTAATTCTTATCTTCTAGTTCCTCATCCTTTCTTTGTTCTTCTTCGATTTTATTCTTAAATCGGACATCATAGTAAGTGTAGCAACATTATCCATGATCGCCCTGGTGGTTCGACTATCTCTATCGACATTTTCTCAAACTCTTCAATGAGTTTTCCTTCCGCTGTCAAGAGACATCCAAGCTTTGATCGATCTTTACGACTTAAGGCATCCGCTACTACATTAGCTTTTCCCGGATGATAGTTTATGCCACGCCGTAGTCTTTACTAATTCGAGCCATCTCCTTTGTCTCATGTTCGATCCTTTTGCTCGAAAAAGTATTTTAAACTTTGTGGTCAAGAAGATTTCACATCTTACTCCATAAAGATGATGTCTCCAAATCTTTAGTGCGTGAACCACAATGCCAATTCCAAGTCACGAGTCGGTAGTTCAACTCATGTGGTCTAAGTTGTCGTGATGCGTAAGCTATTACCTTCCTTCTTGCATCAATACACAACCAAGTCCATTTTGGAAGCATCGGTATAGATAACATATTCCTTGTTTGAACTCGAACGCCTAATACCGTGCACTAGTCGCTTTCTTTAACGCTTGAAACCGCCCACACTCATCACCCATGTGAATTTGATCCCCTTCGAGTAGCCGTGTCATTGGCCTTGCTATCTTGGAGAATCCTTCAATGAATCTCCTATAGTAGCCACCTAATCCTAGGAAACTCGGATTTCGCTTTGAGTGGTCATGCTTCCATCCTCGCACACCGACCTTTGCCTCGATCAACTTTATTCCTTCACGACACAATGTGTCCAAGGAATATCACTTCTTTAAGCCAAAATTCACACTTTGAATTTAGCATAAAGTTGTTCGGCTCGTAGGTCTCAGAACATCGTTCTCAAGTGTTCCCTATGTTCCTCTTCGTTCTTTGAATAGATGAGAATATCATCTATAAAGACTAAGACAAACTTATCCAAGTATGGATGGAACACTGCTCATAAGATCCATAAACACGGCAAAAGCGTTAGTTAGTCCGAACAGCACTACTACAAACTCGTAGTGGCCATACCTTGTTCGAATGCCGCCTTTGATATATCCTCCTATCGCACCTTTAATGATGGTAGCCCGACTTAATATCGATTTTCGAGAATACGCCAGCACCTCTCAATTGGTCGAACAAATCGCTCATCCTTAGTAGCGGATATTTGTTCTTAAGCGTCAATTTGTTTAATTTCGGTAGTCGATGCACATTCTTAACGAACCATCCTTTTTCGACAAATAGGACAAAGCGCCCCATGGTGAAACACTTGGCCTTATAAAACCCAAGTCCAATAACTCTTGAATTTGGATTTTCAACTCTTCAAGTTCCTTGGGTGCCATTCGTAAGCGCTTGATACTCGGAGCCGATCCAGCTCCGCATCAATTGTGAACTCTAGCTCGCCTATCCGGGGTAGTCCTGTAATGTCTCAGAAAGACGCCCGAAATTCTCGAACAATTTCCACGCCTTCGACCCTCACCTCCGTCTTTTCCTCTCCATTTAGATACACAAGGAATGCTTGACATTCCTTCTGTTCATCATTCTCCGAGCTTGAGTGCGGATATTATTCGATTTTCTTTCCCATACTAATCCCATAGAAATTGTAGCTTCTTTTCCGGTGGTTGCATCGAAATTCTTCTCCTCGTGATAAGATCGTGGAATGGTTTTCGCCACCAATCCATCCCTTAGATTATATCTACATCCCCATAGGTATTACGCTCAGTTATTTGCTAGAACCTTAATTGAGCCTAAGTTCAATTCTAAGTTCGAGCAAGCCCGTAATATCATAATACCTCCTATAGGTGATGAGATTCTCATTTCCGATTTGTTTCCTCGTGGTTAAGTTCTAACATATCAACGCATGCTTTTGAAATGAAAGAATGCGAAGCACCCGTGATCGAATGTAAGTATAATAGGTATATTGCAAAGTAATCCCATACCCGCTAGGTTACCTTGATTCCGCCTGCTCGTCGCCTATGTAGCGATAGGCTCGGCCCGAGCTGGTTGCGGCGGCGAGGTGCTTGCCTCGCTGATTCTCGTTGTTGCCGCCGCCGTTGCCGCCTGTCTCGTGGCCGCCGCCGCCGCCGCTGTTGCTGTCGCCGTGGTCGGGTTGGTACCGAATCGCTTAACGGTCAAGGTGGCCCGCTGATTCGGCCTTCCCATGGTTATCTCATGGATCCTGTGGCATTCATTTGCATAGTGGCCCCTAACGCCACACTTATAGCAGATAGATTTTAGCCATGCACACCCCTGTGCCTTTTGTTGCATTTGGGCATGGTCAATCCTTACCATCTCGGGTAGGTGGAGTATATACGGTCTCCTCCAACCTCGCTTGTGGAGCCATGTTATTTTGCCATGGCCTCTTATTGTTGTGAATCCTCCTTGGTTGAGGTTGTTGTTATTGGGACCTCCTTCCCATTTACGCTTTCCTTTGTCACCGACGCTTTGTGATCGAGTCGGTGCAGATTTCTTCTGACATTGCCGCCTATGTCTAATGCCCTACTAAGAGCCTCCGATAAGTTAAGTCGTCGTGACCGCCATGACATCCTTATCTCATGTCTTAATCTCGCTTAAATTTTTCTCGACATTTTCATGTCGTTGTTCACTATATCCGGGCGATTCAGACATATCGCGTAACGCTCGGTCGCATCAAGGATCGACATCTTACCCTCGCCTGTGGTGAAAATTCAATCTCCTTTTGTTCCGTAGCTGGAATGTACTTATCATACATTTCCGCCTCAAGTCGCCCTGTAAAGTATTCCATTTGTTCTCGGGGTCGTTGTCTTTCTCCTCGCTTCCCACCGTAAGTCACCGGTCCGTGAGTTGAAAGTTACGCAAGATAACCTCTCTTGTAGTACAACAAGAAAGTCGAAAATTGCTCAATAGCCCCGATCCACCTGCTCGGCATCCTCGTGGCTTCCTTTACCATTGAAGGAGGCGGGTTCTCGCTTAAGAAGAGTTCTTCCACTCTTCGGTCAGCGGAGGTGGGGGTGGCATCGATCTCCTCACCGCCTGTGGTATCCCGCCTCTACCCCCGCCTCTTCCTCTTCCCCCGCCTCACTTCCCACCGAGGTGCACGTCGGGCGGCATTTCGTTAATAAACGTAATTAGTATTCGAATAATGTTCATTGCGCTTGAATATACGTAACATCTTTATAAAATCGTATCATAAAACAACTTAAGCAACCATCATTCTTATCGCACAACTTGATGTTCATAAAAGCCCATCTCTGGGTTATCATCATATATATATGGAGAACTTTGCCTCAAGGACTATTCGCATGTCATTGTTAAAAGGAAACTAAGTACACATGTACTACGATACCACCGTCAACTACACACCAGTTATAAGCATGCTTCAAAATACTATGCTTCTATAACTTTGTTAATATCACTACTACATACTACATACTACTGTGATACTAATATCCATCTTCGCCCATGTTTCGCTCACATCTCCATGGTTCGCCTGCAGCTTGGTCCTCGCCGATCCTCTTCTGGGTCCTCCTCTTCTTCCGGGTCCTCTTCGATTCCTCCTGAGCTTTCCTCTCGAGCACGCCACGCTACGGTCCAGCCCTCTCATCCCTATGGCATACACATCGCGATAGGAACATAACCTACTTGATGGCCGATGCTTCCATGTATGTCCTCTCGTGATTGGGTGCCGCCATTGGTGGTGGAACTGTGGTGCTGGTCGCCGGATTTCGAACGTCATAGGTGGAAGAACCGGCTCCTTAATGACCGGGTCGCGATGCCCTCGCCACATGATCGGGTCGATCTCCCGCCCATGAACCTCGCACCGCAGGTCGACCACCGAGGAACTTCCGTACAACCATTCCGCGTGTCGCCCGCCAAGTATACTCCTCGGTGGGCGATAGGGCCCTCTTGGTGCAGCCCTATATACGCTGTAGACATAGATGAGATGGCTGACAAACCTCGGCAAATCTCCAATCAGGTCATAGTCAATGCCCGCACGATAGATATAGTCACCCGAGATCTCTCTCGCATAGTCCTCCCAATCAACTGGTAAACGAGTTAGCAACCGCTTGATGCCGTCATATCCTGTCACACCGTACTCATGTGCGTCCATCCATAATCGTAGATAGCTCATCAGAAACTCTCCTAGACTGTCACCCCAACCCATACTGTAAGTACGATAGGCTTGAAGTACTTCTCCTGGTGTAACCCTCGGCATCATCCTTCGCCTTGGTGAGTAATAACGACTGGCCATCTATCACAGATAATACTAGCGTAAGTCAATCTATATCTGATAAGCAGATAAAAGAATAGAACATATCTGTTAAGCAGATAAAGCAAACACATCTGATAAGCAGATAAATGTTTACATCAAAGATCCTATGTTCATCTACATCATAATTATACTTATGGAATTTCTACTTTCAACTTCTTAAGTTCTCTATTTTCAGCAAAAATTTTCAGTCTAACTTCAATTGTTCCTCACGAATTCTGGAGAAGGATTCAGGATTTCTGTCCTTCATATGAACTGAAGTTCGTTGAGATAAGAGTATGTGGACGAAAACCGTTTGCAAAACGGAGTTCAAACGAATGAGAACGGGTCAAAACAAAAACACTGCGCAGTGCAGTTTTCTGCCTGCGCGATTATGCGCCGGAAATCACTTCCTCTCGGACAATTGTGAGTTCGTGCCCCGCTTCGTACGAGATTTTCATCAAAATTTGTTTAGCTTTCTCTGGTCCTTATCGAACCCATGCGCCTTGCACCTTTGATCCTTTTCTTGCTTTCGCCACTTTTCGCTGAAAATGCGAGTTCGCTTCCATCGACTTTCGCTCGCTCAGAATCAATACTTTGCTATCGCTCGCAAAAGGATCAAGCTCCCAGAATTCATACTTCTATGTTCAAGAGGTGAGCATGCTTCTTAGATCATCTATGTTCTTGTGGGATAACATACCCATTTTCAAAATGAACGATAAAACTTTGAATAAATATTTCAAAATCATAACATACTTCGATTCATGCTTTCAAGAAGTTTACATCACTTTTGACATTATCATGTCAATTATTACTCATTCTTCGTAAAATGGGTCTCATACCACCGATAACCCATTATCATATCACCTTCGACATAAAATTGTCAACTTTTCGCAAAACATTGAAAATTTCCTTTCGAATATGTTCCAAAACTTTCATAACTTTTATCGCTTTCAAAATGTGCTCAATCTCATTTTCCAAAATTTCAAGTTCACTGCTTCAACTTTCAACTTTCAATATCAAACCGAGAAAACAATTTACCTCTTTTCCGGTTGAGCTTGATGTGATGGAGTATTGAGCACGGCCACTGATTTCTAGAAGTCTAGTGACTCGATCTAGACTTAACTTTAGAAAGAAGCGTTTTAGGTTCAAAGGACCACCGCCTCGATATTAATCGTGATGACCGCCTTTCCAAAGTACGGATTAGACGGGATCACATCGACTAAGCTGTGGATTAAGAACATAATGACCAACAACCTTCAAGATTTCAAACTTTAATAGATAAACACACAACGATCTCATACAAACTAGACCAATGCACCATTAACAAAAGGATTCAACCGATCCGAGGTAACATAAGTAATATCCAAAATATAATAAAGTGTTTTCAACAATGGAAAGCATGTGAATGCATATATGACGATATACATCCAAGGTGAACTATTAACGACATAAAACTCCGATCGCTCAACACTTGTCCATCCCATCGCCAGCCAACCGCACATTTAAAACAAACATACGTGGCTAAGTACAAGATTGCACTTAGTGGACTCATGCCAAAATAATTTCATTTAATTACACCGCCTATAAGTATAACACGAGGATTTTAGTTGAAATAACTCGTGAATACCAAAATACTTTATCATTTCAAAAGATTCGCCTCAGCAGTATTTTTCATACGTATGATCCGTATCATCCACATAATAATTCATAACTCATCTCATAAACCGATCTCACGTCAGAAGTAGGCCTCTTCACCGACGCCGTGATCGGGTCAAGATGTTGCTAACGGCCCCAATCACATAGTCGTGATTCTTCATCTCGACTAGATCCACGATCAACCGATGATGTTGCTAACGGCTCACAAATACAAAACTGGTGTACACGTTAATCTTAGCTGTGAATTTCGCCCGACTTAAGATCCGATATCGATTTAAAATAAATTGGGAGCGACCCAATAATCGATTCACATACATCGCAAGCTCGCCCAACAACATGATAGATCCATACGTTAAAACATAAATATTTTGGGCATGTAATCAATAACTCATAATCATTTCAACCGAAAGCTTTGCAAATAAATACTTTTCAAGAAAGCGTCAGAATAAAAGGGTTTTCAAGTAAAGCCCACCCGCATTAACGTAGTCTTCAGATTATGGTCTCTTTCCACGCCAACGCCCGTCCACGTATCACCTTAACGCAAGAATTATTTTTAGTACGTCGGGTCACGCTCGATAGAGACTTAACATAGTCTATAACGCTCACGATCAAATAAGGCTAACGTCGACTTAATTCGACGCTTTCTTAATCCAATGATGTCGATTATGAAATTTCTTAACTTATAAGAGATATTCTATCTTTTAGTATATAATGACGCTTTAACGTACTTACGTAACGAAGTAGCATTGTTACTAAACGCATCACGCCACATCGATCACGATTATCGAATCATGTGTCGCTGACCTTGGTCAACGATTTTGACCAAGTCAACCAAAAGTCAACAATTTTGACTTTGGTCAACGAAAAGTCAACATTTCGACTTTTTCAACTACTTATGAAATTTTATCATTTTATGTGCAATTTTGTTCCAAAATTCCTATAAAATCATACTATGTCTAAAACATTATTTTAGATCATAATATGTAATTATTCTCGATAAAATAAATTTCTAACATTAATGCACATAATATAAAGTTTTCGTAATTATAAATTAAATAGCTTAGACTTGTGCAAAATTTTATAAATTCACATGTCACACTATTTTATCATGTGATTAATAATATGTAATTACCTTAGTCAAATAAAATTTATACACCTTAGTATTATAACCTATAGTTTTGGTGATTCACAATTAACCCATCAAATGGTTTTAAAATTCCAATAAAATCATATCTCAATTAATCACCTCAATTATGCTTACTACAACATAATTGTTATTTATTGTGACTTATTGAATAAAATTTACCTAAGTCACTTTCTAAATTTTCTAACTTAGGTCAAAATAATATTTATAAATTTCAATAAATTTCCACAACCATATATTATGAATCTACACACTTAATATGCTATCATAACACTTAAACATGAATTATATCACAACATTATAACATATGCTTATATTTTCAGATTCATATAAATATAAGCTATAGTTTTCCAAAATTTAAATAAATTCATATAAGCATAATTAATACTATAGATTATGATTCCATGCTCAAATCAACAATTAAAAATTAAAATCAACAACATATACTAACCCTAAGTTTTCGGTCCAAACTTTAAATTTGATAAGATGTTTAATTTCATGATATAATTAATATGTATGCTTAATAACATCATATAAACATAATATCTAAACATTTTAGCATATGATTCATAATTTTCGAAAATCATATATATAAACCAAGATCATAACATAAATTCTAACTGACTAAATTGAAAATTCTAACATGTAATCGAAGCTCAGAAATTTCTAACCTTTAATCGGTTTCGATTTTATTGTCAAGGTTTATATGATCTAAGTTTGGGATTAAATATGATGAACTCTCTCAATTTTCTCTCTAAGGTTTCAAAACGGGTGCTAAAATGGGAGAATGGAGAGCATATGTTATATTTATAGATGTTAGCAAGTTGTACACTAATTATTACATGAAAATATCTACTACAACTTGCTAATTGAAGTCAAAATAATCGCCACCTCCTTTGGCTAAAGACAAGAATTTTAATCCTTATCTTATACACCTCATGATATTTCTTATCCTTAAGTTGCAACTTGTAGTATATTAGTTGTCATTTAACTAATTAAACATGTATATATTAACGTGTGTGTGTGTCGCCAACTATGTAGAGACTAGGATTAGTTTATTTGTTTAATTACTATATTATATATTTTATTATGTTATATAATAATTTAATTATTATTTTATATCATAGTTATTATGAAATAAAAGAATTAATCACCTATGTACACTAATGTGCAATTTCGCCAACTTCCACACTTTAGGCTAGGTTTTTATTTAATTTTATATTATATACTATATTATTAACATATTATTAATATAGTATAAAGTTACTTTAGAAAAGTCAAATATTTCAACTATACAAATGTCATTAATATAAGGTATTAAACTAAGAATTTTTCCACCATTTTTCAACAATTTCGCTCTTTCAATTAATGAGCATGGATTACTTGTTTTAATTGTCTACTATCACTACTTTACACTTGGTATATGATAGATCCAACTCATAACATCTCATTAATTATAAGATGATATTTATACAAAAATCATACTAAATATCCTCACCGCCACTTTCATGCAAGTGTGCACCCACACTTGTGAAACTTGTATTATACCTCATTTAGTCCTTAATGACATCATAATGATATAATATTTATCATATATCATTAATTAGATAAGAATTAAATATTAAATCATACTTAATATCTCACATTTTCAAATTCATTAAGACATGCCCAAAATTTTATTTCTTTGTATAAAATAGCTACTACACATTTATGTGACATATTATATGCCTTAGATAATAATTTTGATCATAGAAAAGTATTTAAAATAATTTAGGTCTCAAAACCCTAATTTAAATGCTTAGGTTTTTCAAACCCATAAATAAGGTACATTGCATTCTTTAAATTTTCTAGCATTATTTAATGATAAATAATTCTCTTATATAATAATATAATCATAGGAATTTGAATTTTATAATTCGAGATCATATGCTAAAGTTATCGATTATTCTAAACGTAGACGTTCAAACGCCTCTAAATTCTCATAGTTCGACTATCTCCAAAATGTTCAAAATAAAGTTTGTTACAACTTTATTTATTCCTATAATAATAGGAATTTCAAATTGCTTAACTCGCTTAATAATATCAGAAGACGAAACGCCGAATTCATTCAACGTTAGAAAGTTACGCTCAAGGAATATTGAAAATTATATTCCTTAATTCACTAAGGCTCGTGAATCTCATACGTAAATTATCCAATTATGCTTGGTCAAAGTCAAGAGTCGACTAATTAAGATTTTAATTATCGGATTAATAATCCTAATTACGGAATTTATTATCATAATCTAGTATTAAAACCACGGATATTACAACTATGGCAATGGTGTGCAGAACTTGTGATTCTCATCTTGCACAACTTGTCGGGTAGGTACCACTCAGACGGCCCAGATTCCAAAGGAACTCGAACCACTTCAATTTCTTGAAGTATCCGTGTCGATCCTCCCACTAGACTCGACATCTCGCACCTTCGCCTAATCAAGCAGGAATACGATCATCTTCTAATTCTTCAAGAATGATTTCAACTTTGATTTATGATTTTCATGTAGTCCTCTTCTAAGAATCGAGCATTAGTGCTAATAATGACCTTCGATCCTTAGACTATAGAATAAACCACCTTCGCTCCTCTAGGATAGCCAACAAATGCCTCAAGGCCTGATCTAGCCTCCAACTTGTCGCCCTTCTTGTTCAAAGACGCAGCCGGATCGACCCATATCCTTATGTGGTTTAAACCGGCTTGCGCCCAAACCACAACTCGAAGCGGTCTTTTCGATCGACTGATGGTACTAGATTTAGCAATATGTCACTGTTTAAGGCATACCCCGTAATCTAAATAGGCAATGTTGCATAACTCATCATTGATCTAACCATTTCCAAAAGAGTCCTATTTCTTCGCCTCCGACACACCATTTTGTGTGGTGTGCTTGTGAAGTGCTACCGATGTAATCCCACACTTCACTAGATAGTCCATAAACTATCGAGGTATTCGCCACCGCGATCGACCGTAGTGACTTGATACTCTTACCCAGCTTCGCTCCACTTCCGCTTTAAACTCTTTGAATTTCTCAAAGCATTCTGACTCATGTGAAGCAGTATACGATCCGCACTTTCGAGTAATCGCCAATGAAAGTGACAAAATACTGCATTCTCCACGAGCTTGTGTGGACATCGGTCCACACAGTCGAATGGACTAACTCCAACATTTCTTCGCTCTATAACCCTTCGCCATGGTCTGGTCGACATCTTACCTTCTATACAGATTCGCAGATCGGAACCGAGTAACCGTGAGATTACCCAACGCCCATTCTTAGCCGCCTCGATCCTATTTAGATTGATGTGACCTAATCTAAGATGCCGAGAGAAAAGTGGTGTCATCTTGCGAAGAAAACTTTCTCTTTGTGGTTTGTAGAAGATGCAACATAGTTATAGGTATTATGTTTTTCGTAAATAGATAAAGCTTAATTATATAAAGTGCCAACACGATAACTTCGTCATTTCTTATGATAGAAACACCACTATCAAAAATAATGTAATATCCATGAGTAAATACTCAAATGTAAACAAGGTTCCGTCGAAAACCGCTCATATAAAACGCCTTTCAAAACTAAAACTGTTGTCCCAAAACATAAAGAAACATCTCCAATCCGCAATCGCCGACCACATGCTGCCATGGAGATCGTTATCTCGCCATTAGCTAGCTCCCTTATCCGCAGAACCCCTGCAAGGTGTAACAAACATGATCGCCGCAGACGTGTCTACTACCCAAGAATGGGTAGAACAAGTAGCTAAATGTGCTCACATTAAAGCAAACGGCGCACTGAGCCTCGAGCATAGGGCACTTAGCCTTCCAATGCCCGCCTTGCCAAGACTCAAGCACTTCGCCTTCTCCTTCGCTTCTTCAAGCCTCCTGGCAGCCATGTTCTTGCTCCCATTACTCCCACTATTTTCCTTGCCTCTACCACCTTTGGTGCCCCATTTTCTTTTCCCATTTTGCAACGGAAATTTGGGCCCTTAGATGCTAGCAAGAGCATGTGTCCTTTTCCCATAACTCCTTCCGCAGCCACGAGATCTTTAAGCAACCGACTAAGTGTAAACTCGGTTCGCTTTCATGATCGCATTTACGCGAAAGTTCTCAAAAGACTTTGATATGGGTAACATAGTAATATCGAAAATATAATAAAGTGTTTTGAGCAGCGGAAGCATGTGAATGCATATATAACGATATCGTCAAGGTGAACTATTAACGACAAAAACTCGGCACTCCCAACATTGTCCATCCGTGTTCGACACCGCATTTAAAACAAACATGCGGATAGTACAAGATTGCACATAGTGGACTCATGCGAAAATAATTTCATTTAATTACCTTTGCGTAAGTATAACACGAGGATTTTAGTTGAAATAACTCGTGAATACCAAAATCTTTATCATTTCTCGAAAGATTACGCTTTACGGAGCATTTTACATTACGTATGATCCGTGTCGTCCACATAATAATTCATAACTCGTCTACGCGTGATCTCACGTGCAGAAGTAGCTCGCCCCTACGGCGCCGTGATCGACGAAGATATTGCTTCGCGGCTCCCAATCACATAGTCGGGGATTCTTCGTGGTAGGATCCATGACCCGATGATGCTAACGGCTCGCGATCGCAGCGGTGTACCGTTAATCTTGCTTGAAGTGCGCCTGCGACTTAGATCCGATATCGATTTAAAATAAATTGGGAGGCGACCCGATAGCGATTCACATGTCACATCGTTGGCTCGCGACAACATGATAGGATCCATCGTTAAAACATAAATATTTTGGGCGTGTAATTGAATAACGGTTCATAATCATTTCTCAGTAGCTTTGCAAATAAATACTTTTGAAGCGTCGTAAATAAAAGGGTTTTCAGTAAAGCCCGCTTTCGTACGTGGTCTTTGTACTATGGTCTCTTTCTACGTCAATGGCTAGTCCACGTGTCGCTTAGCGAAATTATTTTTGAGTCGTCGATCGCGTTCGATGAGGCGAGCATGGTCTATAACGTTCTCACGTATGAAATAAAATAACGTCGGACTTAATTTGGCGTTTCTTAATCGGTTGATGTCGATTATGAAATTTCTTAACTTATAGAGATATTCTATCTTTTTGGTATATAATGCGTTTAATGTACTTACGTAGCGTAAGTAGCATTGTTGCTAAGCGTCTACGTCACATTGATCACGCATTGTCAATTGCGTGCCCGTTGATTGTGTCGACGATTTTGATCAACATTTTGACGGAAGTCACCAAAGTCAACAATTTTGACTTTGGTCAGCGAAAAGTCAACATTTGACTTTTTCGACTACTATGAAATTCTTATCATTTTGTGTGCAATTCTTGTTCCAAAATTCATAAAATCATACTATCACAAACATTATTTTAGATCATAATATGTAATTATTCTTGATAAAATAAATTTCTAACATTAATGCATAATATAAAGTTTTCGGTAATTATAAATTAAATGACTTAGACTTGTGCAAAATTACATAAATTCAGTATCACTATTTTATCATGTGATTAATAATATATATTACCTTAGTCGAATAAAATTTATACACCTTAGTATTATAACTGTAGTTTTCGGTCTTGATTAACCCGTCAAATGGTTTTAAAAAATTCGATAAAATCATGTCAATTAATCACCCTCAATTATGCTTACTACAACATAATTGTTATTTATTGTGACTTATTGAATAAAATTTACCTAAGTCACTTTCTAAATTTCGACTTAGGTTCGAAATAATATTTATAATTTGATAAATTTCCTGACCATATATTATGAATCTACACTTAATATGCTATCTAACACTTAAAGCATGAATTATATCACAACATTATATATGTATATTATTTTGGTATTCATATAAATATAAGCTATAGTTTTTCAAAAATTCTAAATAAATTCATATAAGCATAATTAATACTATAGATTATGATTCCATGCTCAAATCGACAATTAAAATTAAAATCAACAACATATACTAACCCTAAGTTTCGGTCCAACTTTAAATTTGATAGCATGTTTAATTTAAGTATAATTAATATGCATGCTTAACATCATATAAACATAATATCTAAACATTTAGCATATGATTCGTAATTTTGATCATATATATAAACTAAGATCATAACATAAATTCTAGCAGACGATTCGAAAATTCTAACATGTCGAAGCTCGTAAAATTTCTAACCTTTTAATCGGTTTCGATTTTATTGTTGAAGGTTTATATGATCTAAGTTTGGGATTAAATATGATGAACTCTCTCAATTTTCTCTCTAAGGTTTGAAAATGGGGGTGCTAAAATGGGAGAATGGAGCATATGTTATATTTATAGATGTTAGCAAGTTGTACACTAATTATTACATGAAAAATATCTCTACGACTTGTAATTGAAGTCAAAATAATCGACCACCTCGCTGGCTAAAGGCAATTTTTAATCCTTATCTTATACACCTCATGATATTTCTTATCCACTTAATGCAACTTGAGTATATTAGTTGTCATTTAACTAATTAAACATGTATATATTAATGTGTGTGTGTACGACTATGTAGAGACTAGGATTAGTTTATTTGTTTAATTACTATATTATATATTTTATTGTTATATAATAATTTAATTATTATTTTATATCATAGTTATTATGAAATAAAAAATTAATCACCTATGTACACTAATGTGCAATTCTGCCAACTTACACTTTAGGCTGGGTTTTATTTAATTTTATATTATATACTATATTATTAACATATTATTAATATAGTATAAAGTTCTTTAGAAAAGTCGAATATTTACTATCTGAATATCATTAATATAATTATGAAACTAAAATTTTCCACATTTTTTCCAATTTAAATCTTTCGATTAATGAGCATGGACTACTTGTTTAATTGTCTACTATCACTACTTTACACTTGGTATATATGATGGATCCACTCATAACATCTCATTAATTATAAGATGATATTTATCTGAAAATCATACTAAATATCCTCAAATTTTAAGCCACTTTCATGCAAGTGTGCTGCACGTGCAACTTGTATTATACCTCATTTAGTCCTAATGACATCATAATGATATAATATTTATCATATATCATTAATTAGATAAATTAAATATTAAATCATACTTAATATCTCACGTTTAGAAATTCATTAAGACGTACCCAACATTTTATTTCTTTGTATAAAATAGCTACTACACATTTATGTGACATATTATATACTTGGAGATAATAATTTTGATCATGAAAAGTATTTAAAATAATTTAGGTCTCAAAACCCTAATTTAAATGCTTGGGTTTTTGAAACCCATAAATAAGGTACATTGCATTCTTTAAATTTTCTAGCATTATTTAATGATAAATAATGCTATATAATAATATAATCATAGGAATTTGAATTTTATAATTAGGATCATATGCTAAAGTTATCGCATTATCTCAAGCGTAGCGTTTGAAGCGTCTCTAAATTCTCATAGTTCGATTATCTCCAAAATGTTCAAAATAAAGTTTGTTACAACTTTATTTATTCCTATAATAATAGGAATTTCAAAATTAAGCTTAGCGCTTATGTCTTGTAAGGCGTAGCGTCGAATTCATTCGGCGTTAGAAAGTTCGTTGAGAGGAATATTGAAAATTATATTCCTTAAACAAGGCTCTGTGAATCTCATCTGAAATTATCAATTATGCTGGTCAAAGTCAGGTTGACTAATTAAGATTTTAATTATCGGATTAATAATCCTAATTACGAATTTATTATCATAATCTAGTATTAAAACTACGGGATATTACATTCTACCCCTTAAAAAATTTCGTCTCGAAATTTGCATACCTCAAAGTTGGGGTATCGCTCTTTCATGGCGTCTCGAGTTCCGTAAACTTCTTCCAATAGTGGTCATGTGGGACTTTATTTATTAGGATTGATTTATTTCTCATTGTTGAACTTTCACGGTCCAAAATAGCCACGGGTTCCTCTACGTAGCTCATATCGGATTTAAGACCACGTCATCATGGTGTATTATTCGTGTTTCGGGTCATCTGCGTACTTATCGATTGAGACACGTGAAACACATTATGAACATTACGAACTTGGTGGTAGCTTATCTATAAGGCTACGGGACCTATTTCTCAAGGATCTGTGGGTCTACATAAATCGTGGTTTCAACTTCCCCTTTTAAATCTTACAATGCCTTTGGGCGGAGGGTTTAAGGAAAACGCATGTCGCCCTCTGAATTCGGCTCGGATCTCACGGTATCGGCATATGATTTACGCCTATCACAAACTTCTTATTCTTTGTCTTATCGGCGCTAATTTCAATCATTTCCTCCTCTTGTCTCGGGCCTAAGATTTTCTTTCTGCTTCATCGGTAAAGTGGCGATCGACATTTCTTCCATAGCTTCATATGGGGCCATGTTGATTGTCGCTGATAACTATTATTGTGCGAACTCAATAAGTGGTAAAACTTGTTCCCAGTTAGCCTCGATCAATACTACCGTTCTCAACATATCCTCTAGCGTTTGGATCGATTAGATTACGTTGCCGTCTGTTTGTGGATGAAAAGTCTTTGAAATTGACTTGTCCCCAATTCCTTTAGCTTACCCAAATCTCAAGTAAACTTGAATCTCTGTCGAAGTGATAGATTTTGGTACTCCATCAGACGTACAATTTCTTCACATATAGTTGAGCTAACATGCCGGACCATGGGTGATTCGTATTGGTAAGAAATGAGCACTTTGTAAGCGATCACTTTCTCACCCATATAAGCGGTGTTACCACTTTTGTGACTTGGGTAAACCCGTTACAAAATCATAGCTATATCGTCAGCTTCCATTGAATTGTCTCGAAGGTTGCGACTTTCCATATGGCCTTTGATGTAATGCTTTACTTGTTGACAAGTAAGACAACGTTCGACGAATGGCTATATCTCTAACTTTTCCTTCCCACGAAGAACTTTCTCGTGGGTCTTGGTACATTTGGTGCTTGCTGGGTGAAGTATAAGGAGTATCATGAGCTTCACTCATGATTTCATTTTGAGCTCGTCATTGTTTGAAATACATAGCCTTTCCTCAAACAATATAGCGTTATCATTCTTCGCTGAAACCACATTATACTTTCTCACTAGCCTTATCTTCTCTGATTCCTCATCCTTTCTTGTTATTCTTGATTTTATTCCTTAATCCGGACATCATAGTAAAGTGTAGCAACATTATCCATGATGGTCCTTGGTGGTTCGACTATCTCTATTGACATTTTCTCAACTCTTCAATGAGGTTTCCTTGAACATCGAGACATCGAAGCTTTGATTGATCTTTACGACTTAAGGCATCTGCTACTACATTAGCTTTTCACGGATGATAGTTTATACCACGTCGTAGTCTTTTACTAATTGAGCCATCTCGCTTTGTCATGTTCAGATCCTTTTGCTCGAAAAAGTATTTTAAACTTTTGTGGTCGATAAATTTCATCTTACTCCATAAGATGATGTCTCCAAATCTTTAGTCGTGAACCCGCATTTGCCAATTCAGTCATGGTCGGGTAGTTCATTTCATTGGTCTAAGTTATAAGTCGTGGCTATTACCTTTCCTTCGCATCAATACACACCAAGTCCATTTTGGAAGCATCGGTATAGATAACATATTCCTTGTTTGAATCTGGAGCAGCTAATACCGGTGCACTAGTGGATTTCTCTTTAACGTTTGAAACTACCCTCCACTCGTGATCCGTGAATTTGATCCCCACCGGATGGGCGTGTGGGTGGCCTTGCTATCTTGGAGAATCCTTCAATGAATCTCTAGTAGCCATTAATCTAGAAACTCGGTTCGTTTTGAGTGGTGGCGCTTTCCATCCTTGCCGACTCGACCTTTGCACGATCAACTTTTATTCCCTGCGCAATGTGTCGAGGAATATCGACTTCTAGCAAATTCACACTAGCTTTTAGCATAAAGTTGTTCGGCTCGTAGGGTGTAACTCTTTGTTCTCAAGTGTTCCCTATGTTCCTCTTAAGTTCTTTGAATAGATGAAATATCATCTATAAAGACTAAGACAAACTTATCAAGTGGATGGAACACTCATTCATAAGATCCATAAACACGGTGCGTTAGTTAGTCCGAACAGCACTACTGAAACTCGTGGTGGTACCTTGTTGAATGTCTTTGATATATCCTCGGTCGTACCTTTAGGCGATGGTGGCGACTTAATATCGATTTTAGAATCAACTTGCACCTCTCAATTGGTCGAACAAATCGTCTATCCTTAGTAGCGGATATTTGTTCTTAGCGTCAGTTGTTTAATTCGGTATCGATGCATTCTTGAACCATCCTTTTTCTTGACAAATAGGACGAGCGCTCCCCATGGTGAAACACTTGGCCTTATAAAACCCAGTCAATAACTCTTGAATTTGGTTTTCAACTCTTGAGTTCATGGGTGCCATTCAGTAAAGGCGCTTTTGATCTTGGGCGATCCGGGCTCGGATCAATTGTGAACTCTAAGCTGCTGTGCGGGGTAGTCTGGTAATGTCTCGGGAAGGCGATGGAAATTCAGAACAATTTCCGTCTTGACCCTCACCTCCGTCTTTTCTCTCCATTTGAATACTGTGAGAATGGCGACATTCCCTTGTTCATCATTCTCAGAGCTTGGAGTGCGGATATTATTGGGATTTTCTTTCCATACTAATCCCGTAGAAATTCGTAGCTTCTTTTCGGTGGTTGCATGAAATTCTTCTCCTTGCATAAGATGGAATGGTTTCGGCGACGATCCATCCCTAAGGATTATATCTACATCCCATGGGTATTACGTTGAAGTTATTGCTAGAACAATTGAGCTAGTTCGATTCTAAGTTCGAAACAAGCACATATAACGATCATAATACCTCCTATAGGTGATGAGATTCTCATTTCTGATTTGTTTCCTCGGGTTAAGTTCTAACATATCAGCGCATCTTTTGAAATGAAAGAATCACGAAACACCCGTGTCGAGCAGTATAGGTATATTGCAAGTAATCCCATACCCGCTAGGTTACCTTGATTACGCTTTCGTTAAGCCTATGTAAGCGCATAGGCTGCGGCTGTTGATTCGGTGCAGTGCTTACCTCTGATGATTGTTATTCTTTGCCATGATTCTTCTTGTCTCTGTGTTCTTTGTCATTAGCTTCTTTATTCTTCTTCTTTGTGGTGGGGTTAATCTTGGTGCCATGCTTGGTTGGGAGGGCACCTTGATTCGGCCTTCCGTGGTTGTCTGGCGGATCGGGCATTCATTTGCATAGTATTTCTATACACTTATAGCGAATAGGATTTCTAGCCATACACACCCCGTGTGCCTTTTGTTACATTCGGGCATGGTGAATCCTTACCATCTCTTGGGTAGGTGGAGTATACGGGTCTCCTCCAACCTTGCCCTTGTGAGCCATGTTATTTTTATGGCCTCTTGTTGTTGAATCCTCCTTGGTTGAGGTTGTTGTTATTGGGACCTCCTTCCCATTCGCTTTCCTTTGTCATGACGTTTGTGGTAGTCGGTGATTTCTCTTGGACATTGCCGTATCTATGTCAATGTACTAAGGCCTCGCATAAGTTAAGTCGTGGTACCTGCCGGTGACATCCTTATCTCATGTCTTAATCACCTAAATTTTTCGACATTTTCATATAGGTGTTCACTATATCAGGTATCTGGACATATCATGAGCGATCGGTCGTACTCGATGACCGACGTCTTACCACCGAGTGAAAAATTCAATCTCCTTTTTGTTCGGTAGCTTTTGGAATGTCTTATCATACATTTCGTCTTGAAGTCGTCGGTAAAGTATTCCATTTGTTGCAGGGTCGATGTCTTTCTCGCCGCTTCGCGATGTCGGTCCGGTGAGTTGAAGAGATTCGCAAGAATAACCTCTCTTCGTAATACAGCGAAAAGAAAAGTCGTTCAATATACGATCCTTGTTCGGCATCCTCGGGGCTTCCTTTACCATTGAAGGAGGCGGGTTACGCCTTAGAAGAGTTCTTCCACTCTTGATCAGGTGGAGAGTGGGGTGGTAGCAGGATCTCTCCTCTCTGCCGTGGTATCTGCCTCTACCCACCTTCTTCCTCTTCCCCGCCTCTCACTTCCGGGTGCACGTCGGGCGGCGTTACATTAATAAAAGCGTAATTAGTATTGAATAATGTTCATTGCGTTGAATATCATAACATCTTTATAAAATCGTATCCATAAAACAACTTAAGCAACCATCATTCTTATCGCACAACTTGATGTTCATAAAAGCCCATTCTTGGGTTATCATCATATATATATATGGAGAACTTTGCCTCGAAGGACTATTATACAAGTCATTAAGCGCAAAAAACTAAGTACCACGATTACTCATTATACTCTTTGTCGACTACACACTAGTTATAAGCGTTTCAAAATACTATGCTTCTATAACTTTGTTAATATCACTACTACATACTACATACTACTCGTATACTAATCCATCTTCGTCCATGTTTACATTCACATCTCCATGGTTCGCCCGTCTGATTTCGTCTCGCTTGGATCTCTTGAGTCGCCTCTTCTTCGGGGTCCTCTTGGATTCGCCGCCAGACTTTCCTCTCGAAACACGCCTTCGTTCTGGTCCGACCCTCTCATCCCTATGGCATACACGCCGCATGAACATAACCTACTTGATGGCAGTATGCTTCCATGTATGTCCTCACCGTGATTGGGTGCCGTCATTGGTGGTGGGCTGGTGGTCTGGTGGCGTCGGTTTCGAGCGTCATGGGTGGGCGGCACTCCCAATGACACTGGTCGCGATGCCTCGTCACATGATGGTGATCTCGCTTCCATGAACCACGCTGCGGGGTTGACCACTCGGGAACTTCCGTGTACAACCATTCCGTGTCGTCTGCGCGAATATACTCGCCGGTGGCGAGATAGGGCCCTCTTGGTGCGACCTATATCTGTTGAGACATAGATGAGATGGTGACAAACCTCGGCAAATCTCCAATCGGTCATAGTCGATGCCATACGATAGATATAGTCACCCGAGATCTCTCTACGCCTCCTCGATCAGGCGGTAGCGAGGTTAGCAACGCTTGATCGTCATATCTGTCACACCGTACTCGTGTCGTCCATCCATAATCGTAGATAGCTCGTGAAACTCTCTGGGCTGTCACCCCGACCCGTCACGTAATGCGATGGGCTTGAGTACTTCTCACGGTGTAACCTCGTGCATCGCCCGTGGTGAGTAATAACATTGGCCATCTATCACGGATAATACTAGCGTAAGTCGATCTATATGTCGATAAGCGGATAAAGAATAGAACATATCATTAGCGGATAAAACAAACACATCGATAAGCAGATAAATGTTTACATCAAAGATCCTATGTTCATCACATCATAATTATACTTATGGAATTTCTACTTTCAACTTCTTAAGTTCTCTATTTTCAGCAAAATTTTCAGTCTAACTGATTGTTCCTCACGAATTCTGGAGAAGGATTCAGGATTTCTGTCCTTCTATGAACTGAAGTTCGTTGAGATAAGAGTATGGACGAAAACTGTTTGCAAAGCGGAGTTCAAACGAATGAGCGGGTCAAAACAAAACACTCGCGGTGCAGTTTTCTGCCTGCGCGATTATCGCAAATCACTTCCTCTCGGACAATTGTGAGTTCGTTGCCCGCTTCGTGAGATTTTCATCAAAATTTGTTTAGCTTTCTCTGGTCATATCGAACCCATCGTCTTGCACCTTTGATCCTTTTCTTGCTTTGACTTTTTAGTTGAAAATGCGAGTTCGTTTCATTGACTTTTAGTTAGTTATTAAATCGATACTTTGCTATCGTTCTGCCAAGGGATCAAGCTCCTAAATTCGTACTTCTATGTTCAAGAGGTGAGCATGCTTCTTAGATCATCTATGTTCTTGTGGGGATAACATACCCATTTTCAAAATGAGCGATAAAACTTTGAATAAATATTTAATCATAACATAATTTACGCATTCATGCTTTGATAAGCTAAGCATCACTTGACATTATCATGTCAATTATTACTCATTCTTCGTAAAATGGGTCTCGTACCATGATAACCCATTATCATATCACCTTTATAAAATTGTCAACTTTTATTAACATTGAAAATTTCCTTTTGGAATATGTTCCAAACTTTCATAACTTTACGTTTTCAAAATGTCGTTCGATCATTTTCCAAAATTTCAGTTCCTTTGTTTCAACTTTCGACTTCGATATCAAAGCGGAAAACAATTTACCTCTTTTCGGTTGAGCTTGATGTGATGGAGTATTGAGCACGGTCGGTGATTTCTAAGTCAGTGACTTCGATCTAGACTTAACTTTAGAAAAGAAGGTTTAGGGTTGAGGGCGACACTTACGATACCTAGCCAACTGACCGGCCTTTCAATGCGGATTAGGCGGGATTGTCATCGACTAAAGGTTAAGAACATAATGACCAACAACCTTCAATTTCAAACTTTAATAGATAAACACTGAGCGATCTCATACAAACTAGACGGCGGACCATTAACAAAGGTTGTGATGCAGGTAACATAAGTAATATATAATAAAGTGTTTTGAGCAGCATGTGAATGCATATGACGATATCATCAAGGTGAACTATGCTGACAAAAACTCCATTTTCGCACAACATCCATCCGTATTCGACACACATTTAAAACCAAACATCGATACAAGAGATTGCACTTAGTGGACTCATGCGAAAATAATTTCATTTAATTACCGCCCGTAGAAGTATAACGAGGATTTAGTTGAAATAATGGTGAATACCAAATACTATCATTTCTCAAAAGATTACGCTGCTTGTGATTTTACATACGTATGATCCGTATCCACATAATAATTCATAACTCATCTCGTAAGCGATCTCCGTGCGGCAAGTAGGCCTCGGCTACAGGCGTCGTGATCGACGAAGATATTGCTGGCTCCCAATCACATAGTCGGGTTCTTCCGTCGGCTGGGATCCATGACCGGCCGATGATGTTGCTAACGACTCACGATCATAAAAAGCGGTGTACCACGTTAATCTTGGCGAATTACGCCTCGACTTAGATCGATATCGATTTAAAAATAAATTGGGGCGACCCGATAAGCGATTCACATACATCGTTGGCTCGTGACAACATGATAGGATCATCGTTAAAACATAAATATTTTGGTGTAATTGAATAACGATTCATGTCGTTTCTCGGTGACTTTGCAAATAAATACTTTTCGGCGTCGTAAATAAAAGGGTTTTCAAGTAAAGCCCACCTCGTACCGCGTGAGTCTTTGTACTATGGTCTCTTTCCTCGTCGGCGCTCGTCCGTGTCGCCTGCCGAGAATATTTTGAGTCGTCGGTCGCGTTCGATGAGGCGAACATAGTACATAACGTTCTACGTGTCGAATAAAGCTAACGTCGGACTTAATTTGGCGTTTCTTAATCGGTTGATATCGATTATGAAATTTCTTAACTTATAAGAGATATTACATCTTTTGGTATAATATGCGTTTAATGTCTTTACGTAGCGTAAGTAGCATTGTTACTAAGCGTCTTCCGTCACGATGATCACGCGTTATCGGTGCGTGCCCGTTGACGCCAATCAACGATTTTGACAGAATCGACCAAAGTCGACAATTTTGACTTTAGGTCGTGAAAAAGTCGAACATTTGACTTTTCGACTACTTATGAAATTCTTATCATTTTATGTTGCAATTCTTGTTCCAAAATTCCTATAAAATCATACTATGTCTAAAACATTATTTTAGATCATAATATATAATTATTCTTGATAAAATAAATTTCTAACATTAATGCACATAATATAAAGTTTTAGGTAATTATAAATTAAATAAGCTTGAACTTGTGCGAAAATTCTTATAAATTCACATGTCACTTATTTTATCATGTGATTAATAATATGTAATTACCTTAGTCGAATAAAATTTATACACCTTAGTATTATAACTTTATAGTTTTCGGTATGCTGATTAACCCGTCAAATGGTTTTAAAATTCGAGTAAAATCATATCTCGATTAATCACCCTCAATTATACTTCTACAACATAATTGTTGTTGTAACTTATTGAATAAAATTTACCTAAGTCACTTTCTAAATTTTAGACTTAAGTCGAAATAATAATTATAAATTCGATAAATTTCCTGACCATATATTATGAATCTCCACTTAATATGCTATCATAACACTTAAACATAATTATATCACAACATTATAACATGCTGCTATTTTGATATTCATATAAATATAAGCTATAGTTTTCAAAAATTCTAAATAAATTCATATAAGCATAATTAATACTATAGATTATGATTCCATACTCAAATCGACAATTAAAAATTAAAATCGACAACATATACTAACCTAAGTTTTGGTCCAAACTTTAAATTTGATAGCATGTTTAATTTCATGATATAATTAATATAAATGCAATAACATCATATAAACATAATATCTAAACATTTTAGCATATGATTCATAATTTTGAAAATCATATATATAAACTAAGATCATAACATAAATTCTAGCGGTGAAATTGAAAATTCTAACATGTATATCGAGCTCGTAAAATTTCTAACCTTTTAATCGGTTTCGATTTTTATTGTTGAAGGTTTATATGATCTAAGTTTGGGATTAAATATGATGAACTCTCTCAAATTTCTCTCTAAGGTTTGAAAATGGGGTGCTAAAATGGGAGAATGGAGCATATGTTATATTTATAGATGTTAGCAAGTTGTACACTAATTATTACATGAAAAATATCTACAGCTTGCTAATTGAAGTCAAAATAGACGTACCTCGGCTGGCTAAAAGCAAAATTACAATCCTTATCTTATACACCGGATATTTCTGTATCCTTAATGCAACTTATAGTATATTAGTTGTCATTTAACTAATTAAACATGTATATATTAACGTGTGTGTGTGTGCCAACTATGTAGAGACTAGGATTAGTTTATTTGTTTAATTACTATATTATATATTTTATTATGTTATATAATAATTTAATTATTATTTTATATCATAGTTATTATGAAATAAAAGAATTAATCACCTATGTACACTAATGTGCAATTCGCCAACTTCCACACTTTAGGCTAGGTTTTTATTTAATTTTTATATTATATACTATATTATTAACATATTATTAATATAGTATAAAGTTACTTTAGAAAAGTCAGATATATTACGATTATCTGAAATGTCATTAATATAATTGTGAAACTAAAATTTTTCCACCATTTTTCAACAATTTGACTCTTTCAATTAATGAGCATGGATTACTTGTTTTAATTGTCTACTATCACTACTTTACACTTGGTATATATATAGGATCCAACTCATAACATCATTAATTATAAGATGATATTTATCTAAAAATCATACTAAATATCCTCAAATTTTCGCCACTTTCATGCAAGTGTGCCCACACTTATGAAACTTGTATTATACCTCATTTGGTCCTAATGACATCATAATGATATAATATTTATCATATATCATTAATTAGATAAAATTAAATATTAAATCATACTTAATATCTCACATTTTGAGAATTCATTAAGAGCATTGCCCAAAATTTTATTTCTTTGTATAAAATAGCTACTACATTTATGTGACATATTATATACCTTAGATAATAATTTTGATCATAGAAAAGTATTTAAAATAATTTAGGTCTCAAAACCACTAATTTAAATGCTTGGGTTTTGAAACCCATAAATAAGGTACATTGCATTCTTTAAATTTTCTAGCATTATTTAATGATAAATAATTCTCTTATATAATAATATAATCATAGGAATTTGAATTTTATAATTAGAGATCATATGCTAAAGTTATCGCATTATCTCTAGCGTGAGGCGTTTGAAGCGTCTCTAAATTCTCATAGTTCGACTATCTCCAAAATGTTCAAAATAAAGTTTGTTACAACTTTATTTATTCCTATAATAATAGGAATTTCGATTATTAAACTGCTGTATGTCTTGTAAGGCGTGGCGTCGAATTCATTCAGCGTTAGAAAGTTCGTTCGAAGGAATATTGAAAATTATATTCCTTAATTCACTAAGGCTACTGTGAATCTCATACGAAATTATCAATTATGCTTGGTGGTCGAGAGTTGACTAATTAAGATTTTAATTATCGGATTAATAATCTGATATGAATTTATTATCATAATCTAGTATTAAAACTACGGATATATTCTGACTATGGCAATGGTGGGTGCGAAACTTGTGATTCTCTATCTTGCACAACTTCTTTGGGTAGGTACCACTTATGCGGTCGGTATCTCAGGTTGAACTCGAACCACTTGATTTCTTGAAGTATGCGGTGTCGATCCGCCGCAGACTCGCCGACATCTGGTACCTTTGGCAGCTGTCGGTGGTGGAATCACGATCGTCTTACTATTCTTGAAGAATGATTTCAACTTTGGATTTATGATTTTTCATGTAGTCCTCTTCTAAGAATCGAGCATTAGTCTTGTAATGACCTTGATCCTTGGGACTATAGAATAAACCACCTTTAGTTCCTCTAGGATAGCGATAAACGACGCTTGCGTCGGATCTAGCCTCGACTTGTCGACGCTTCTTTGTTCGGCCGTGTCTTGGACTGACCAATATCCATATGTGGCTTAAACTGGCGGGCTTGCGCCCAAACCACAACTCGAAGGGTCTTTTCGTGACTTGGATGGTACTAGATTTAGCAAATATGCGACGTTTCTAAAGTACCCAGACGAAATAAGCGATGTGCATAACTTAGTCATTGATCTAACCATTTCCAAAAGAGTCACAATTTCTTAGCTCACACACCATATTTCTTTGTGGTGTGCGGGTGAAATCTTGTTGGGATGTAATCCCACACTTCTAGATAGTCCATAAACTGTCGTTCTTGAGGTATTATGCAGCGATCGACCCGTAGTGACTTGATACTCTTACCTAGCTTAAATGCTCCCTTCCGCTTAAACTCTTTGAATTTCTCAAAGCATTGGACTGCGGTGAAGCGGTATCGTATCCGTACCTTAGTGTCGTCGATGAAAGTGACAAAATACCGTACCCTCCACGAGCTTGTGTGGACATCGGTCCACCAGTCGAGAATGGACTAACTCGACATTTCTTTGGCTCATAACCCTTAGCTTTGAAGAAGTGCGGTCCGACATCTTACCTTACATACGGGATTCGCGATTGGGGAGCGGAGTAACGTGAGATTACCAATATTTCATTCTTAGCAGGTCTTTGGATCCTATTTAGATTGATGTGACCTAATCTAAGATGCCGAGAGAAAAGTGGTGTCATCTTCTTGAAGAAAACTTTCTCTTTTAGGGTTTGTAGAAGATCTGACATAGTTATAGGTATTATGTTTTTCGGAAATAGTATAAAGCGAATTATATAAAGTGCCCGGCCACGAGATAACCCGTCATTTCTTATGATAGAAACACCACTATCAAAAATATGAGAATATCCATGAGTAAATAATTTGAAGCAGAAACAAGGTTAAAGTAAAATCCGGCTCATATAAAGCGTCTTTCAAAACTAAAGCTTTGTCCCAAAACATAAAAAACATCTCCAATGCAAGCTGCCTGGACTTTCGCGCGTTGCCCATGGAGATCGTTATCTCGCCATTAGGGATGCATGACTTCGTGTGTACGGTCATGATTATTTCCATGTAAACGGTGGTTGATCGAAGCACAAAATTTCGTTTCCACAGGCGGGCCAATGATCGATCTTAATTTCGTTAGGAAATAAATGCGAGAAGAACACTGAGGATTTACGTGGTTCGATCATTGAATTAGATCTCGTCCACGGAGCAAGAGAGAGTATTCGTGTATTGAATGTGTAAGCGATTACAAAGAGTGTGAATGAATCTATTTAAATCTAATCTAGCCTCTATTTATACACAATTATTTAGACCTAGATCTTAAATCCGAGGTCTTCTAACTAGGATTCGAGATCTTGGATAGGATCTTAATCCTATCCTTCTCGAATTAGGATTCTTTTAGATATGGCCGAGCCTTCATGCTCCCACCGGTTTAGGGGTCTTCTTGGGCGAACTTATCCGAGCCGAGCTTGGCGTTAGTTTTACTTGTATTGGGCCCGATCTTGGGCTCGACGGTTGGGCCATATCTGTCGAGGATCCGATATCGATTTTCATTCATAAGTTGGGAGCTACCCAACAACATTTATCACTCATATCAATCTCATGGATAGGATACAATACACAAAACATAAATATTTTGGCAGGTAATCTTATAAACATTTTAACCACAGTTGAAATATGCATCATAAGTAACGTTTGTTGAAATAAGTAGTCAAGCCACATTTTGTTTTAGAATAAAGCCCACCTGAAAACTATTGTTCGTCTTTAACGCTCGCTTACTCGTCAACGTCCAGCTGTTGCGTCAGCGTCCACACCTTTATATAAAAAGGATGTTTTAGTACGTTGTTCACGTATTTCGAGACTTACAAAGTCTATAATAAGCTTCGATATTCTATATCGATATAAATTGAATTTCTTAACGAATTCAATATGTTATTTTAGCGTATACTAAGTTTAACATTTCTCGTCTTTCAATAGGGACGAGATATGTTCGAAATTACCATTTTACCCCTCTTGGTAAATGGTTCAACGTTTTCTCACGTTTTTCGATCTAACGACTTTAAATATGAAATCTTTTCATATCAGCGTGATGTTATTAGCAAGCGATCGTCTTACGCCAGACATAAGCATTTATCGAACGTATTTGTTCGTTGATTTCAAAAGTCGACAATTTTGACTTTTCTTAGTAATTTAATTACTAAGTCATACTTTAATATCTAATTTTCACAAAATCAATTTCCAATTGATTTCTTTTATAAACTCATTAATATGTTTAAAATAATTTTTAAACATATAATTCATTATAAATAATGAATTTAAGGATTTAATATCCTTATTCAAATTTAAAAATAGCTCACGCTATTTTAAATTTTATATCTTAAATATTTTCGAAAATTTCTTATAAAATCCAAATATGTCTAAAATAATATTTAGACATATAATTTAGTATTAAACTTAATTAAAGAGGATGTAAAAATCCTTAAAAATCTTCAAAGATTCTTAGTAATTATTAGAAATTACCAAATGGTGTCCAATTTTTTTTTTTTAATTTTATATAGTGCATTATCATACACTATGGTCATTAATATTCTATAATATCAACCTATCAACTTTCAAACATCACCTTATTTGATTTATAAGGTCACGGCATTTTTGAAAAAAAATGCCCAACAATTTTCTAAAATTCTAATAAATTAATACAAGGTCCAAACATTAGTCCATGACATATTTATGTCATATAATCCATGATGTGACATTTATATACCATATAATTGGTATCATAGCTCTCGGCTCCCTCACAATGCATGTCTAACATTTTTATAAAATTTCCAAACAATTATAACATGCTTATACACTATAGTGTAGCAACACTACGTCATAATAAACGTCAAAACAAATTTATTCATCACCATAGTGAGTTTGACTCTTGGTTTATTTGAATAAAATAGGTTATTGATTTTCAAAAATTCTAACAACAACATAAGATGCATAAAACATATTCTAGGCCAATAATATAACATTGCATGTACTAAATAAAAATCACACATTAACATATACATATATATAAGCCTCGGCATTCTTAAAAAAAAATTGGGTAGGATTTTTTTTCCCCAAATTTCCCAAATAATTCATAGGGTGTATAAATCATACCCTAGAGTAATAAAGCATCATTGCATGTTACAATTTAAATTCATACATCAACATATCTCAAGTATACCTCACGGTCCTTTTTGAAAAAAAAATAGATAGGATTTTTTCTAAAATTCCAAACAAATGGTTATAGACTCACATGATATCATAGATCAATTATATGCAATTGCATGTCTTAAATAAATATTAATCACCCATATAACACATATATAGGTCTCGGTCCATTTTAAAAGAAATAGATAAAAATTTCTAAAAATTCTAATTAAATCACTATAGACTTCTATAACATCATAGATTAATTATATGTCATTGCATGTCTTAAATGAAAATCATTCATTAACATATTGATATGTATATACCTCGGTCATTTTGAAAAAAAATAGCATTGATCTTCTAAAAATTCCAACAAATTGTTATGCACTCTTAATTCATCATAAATCAATAATATCACATTGCATGTACAAAATGAAAATCATACACCCACTTGTATAATTATACATGCCTCGGTTCCAAGAAGAAAAATAGTATAGATTTTTCTAAAATTTTCAAATAACTACTATAGACACATATAACATCATAAATTTATAAACCATGCTCTAAATCATGTCTTCAAGCCTCGGTCATCAACAACATTTTTCAAACATGTTTCGAAATTTTTAAAACATGTATCAAGCTTCAAACTATCATGCTACACATTCTTAGAACAAAACATAATCATGGATTCATAAGGTTTTGAACTAAAATTTCACATGCAATACATTTTTAAGAACAAGAATACACATCTACTCATTTTCTCATCATCAAAGCACATGCAATAGCAAAGTATCACCAACAAAGTTCATCAAGAACACATGCAAGAACCATACATCTTTTCGAAAATTTTATAAATATCGAGAACCATTGATGCTATGCTTTGGTTCCTACCTTGGATATATGGGTTAATTGTACAATACACAAGGTGTTGAGGTGTTGTATGGAAGATGGAAGGAAGAAAAATCAAAGCTTGGAGGGGGAAGAAGCTCACGGCTATGGCTGAAAAAGAAGGGGAATAAGATGATGTTTGAGAGAGAATGGAGAGTGTTGAGTGTAGGAATGTTTAAGTGTGTTGGAGAATGAACAAAATCTGAAAATCTCCCCCCATATACACTTCACTCTCGGCTCTCTCTCTCACTTGAGACTCTTCACCTTTTATTACTATTTTATGTAGATAGTGGGCACTCTCATGAGTGCCTACACATAGAAAATCTGAAAATCGAGAATTTAGGGTTTTCGAAACTAAGTTTTGATTGTTCATTAATTCTAATGTTCAAGCATTGTTTAAATGCTTAATAATACTGTAATTACATAAAAATATCATAGGAAATAAATTCCTATAATTTATTGATCATTAAAACCATCTTTCGTTTCGTCTCTAAATGTTAACGTCTCAAAACGTTACGTATCGATTCATCTTCGAAATGGTCGTAATAATTACGTAATCACTTTACTAATATAAATCATTAATAAAGGAATAAAATTCTAGGCTTGATTGCTTAGAAAATTTTATGAAATTTTCAACTGTCGATCGTGGTGACGTTAAAATACAATTGTCGAAAAAAACGTTATAGTCTTCGATTCTTAAATTCACGATTTTCAGTGAATTTATAACAGGAATTCATTCCTTTCTAAGATAGATCGAATTCATATTCGACCTCAGAGTGATTTGATTTCTCAGCGAAATTCTATTTTACGGGCTTTAAAAACCGTAATTAGGCCATTAAAATTACGGGTTATTACATCCCCTTAAAAGAAATTTCGTCCCGAAATTTGTATACCTTAGAAAAATAGTTTGGGATATCGTTCTTTCATCGCATCTTCAAGCTCCCACGTAGCTTCTTCTTGTCCGTGGTGTCTCCACAGCACTTTGACCAGCGAAATCGATTTGTTTCTCAATTGTTGAACTTTGTGGTCTATTATTGCTGTAGGTTCTTCTTCATAACTCATATCTGAGTTGAGAACTACGTCATCTTGACGGATCACGTGTTTTGGGTCGTGTACATATTTTCTTAATTGAGATACGTGAAAAACATTATGCACATTTCCCAAGTTTGGCGGAAGAGCCAACTTATAGGCTACTGGGCCTATTCTTTCTAGGATCTCATATGGTCCTATGAAACGGGGTCTTAGTTTTCCTTTAACACCAAATCTTATGATCCCCTTCGATGGAGAGACCTTAAGAAATACTTTGTCTCCACTTTCAAACTGCAGCTCAGATCTACGTGTATCGGCGTAAGACTTTTGTCTATCTTGAGCTTCTCTTATTCTTTGCCTAATTTGTCGAACGATTTCAATCATTTCATTCACTGCTTCTGGCCCTACTACTTTCCTTTCACCCACTTCATCCCAGTAAAGCGGTGATCTACATTTCTTGCCATACAAGGCTTCGTATGGGGCCATATCAATCGTCGCTGATAACTATTATTGTAGCAAATCGATGAGAGGTAAAATGTCTTCCCATTTTGCACCTCGATCTAGTACTACGGTTCTCAAAGATATCTTCCGAGTTTGGATTGTCCTTTCGATCGCCCATCGGTTTGTGGGTGAAATGTTGTATCAAGTTCAACTGTGCCCAATTCTCTTTGTGAAGCTTACCCAAAATCTTGATGTGAATTTGGAGTCTCTATCGATGTAATAGATTTTGGTACTCCATGTAGTCGTATAACTTCTTTTACATATATCTTAACGAGTCAATCCACTACTAGCCATATAGTAGTGCGACTTTACGACTTTGGTAAAATCATCACAAGATCGATTTCTATATCATTCTATTTTCATTCGCAGTTCTAGAGATTATACTCTTTATAAGGCCTTTGATACAATGCCTTTACTTATTGGTAACCGAGACACTGCTCGACAATATGGTTATCTCTCATTTCATTCCTTGCTATCTAACTTTTCTCGTAAATCATAATACATCTTAATAATGCCTGGTTGGGCGGTATGAGAAGGATCATGAACTTCATTCACGATTTCATTTCTAAGCTTATTATTGCTTGGAAATATATGTATATATCTCTCTTTTAGACAATATAACATTGTCCAGCGTTCCTTAAAATATCTTTTAGCTCTTCATTCCTTATCTTAATTCGTATTTTATTCCCATCTTCATTCTCTTTTTTTTTAGTCATATTTCACCTTGGTTGTGGGAATACTACTTACATTCGTCCTTGATTTCCCGACTATTTCTGTTCTCGTTTTCTTAACCTTTCTGATGAGTTTTCCTTTTCTATAAGGACATACCATGATTTAGACTGAATTTTATATCTTAGGCATTAGATTCTACATTAACTGTCCATAGGTGATAATTTATCACAATTGTAATCTTTTACTGATTCGAGCATCTTTTCTATCCTGTATCCAAATTTTCTTTGCTCGAAGAATGAGTTAAATCCTTGTATATTGTGAAGGGTTCTTAACTTATTGATATAGGAGTGAAATTTCCAAGACTTCGGTATTTATACCACTGTTACTATTCCAAGTCATGAGTTGGGAAATTATATTCATGTGGCCTAAGTCATTGTGATGCATAAGTTATTATCTTTCTCATATTAATACATAGCCTTTCTTTCATTAATCCATGAAATTTTGATTCTATTTTGGGGTAACTATCTTATTGGTCTTGTTACTTTAGAGAGTTCTTAATGGATCTCTAATAGTAGTTAATCAATCTATAAAATTCACGATCTTATTTTAGGTCATTGGCGTCTTTCATCTTTAATTGTTTTGTCCTTTGTCGATTTACATTGTTTTCTTCTAAAGACACTATTTGCACGAGGAATATTTCTCTTTTAAGCCGGAATTTACAAAACTGTACTTGGCAAAATTTTGCCCGGCTATTAAAAGTTGTAAGACAGCCCTTTCGATTTTCTTTATGTTCTTTCTCGTCCTTTGAATAGATAAGAATATCATCCATGAGGATTGAGATAAAATTATCTAGGTATGTGTGAAACACTCGATTTTTAAGTTCATGAAGCGAGTGGTGCATTGGTTAGTCCGAATAGCGTAACTATTATCTCATAGTAACCATATTTTATTGTAACAATTCATTTCCGTATTTGGATACCATTCTTCAAGCACCATATAATATTACATCATAATGCCTTAGTGAGGACTTTTCATACATTACTTATGAGGGTCGGTTCACCGAATGATCGATTTCTGGTGTCTAACTCTTTTACACTCAAAACTTTGACACTTCTTCACCATATTCATAAACTCTTCCAAACTACGTTTATTTTACATATTATAATCGCATCATTTTCATCATAAACAATTATTTACATATAAGTCTCATAGGATCCTAAGATTCTATGTCTTTGAGTGATCTTTGTCAGAGTCATACTCCTCTCTTGGAAACTTGCCTTTCTCCAAGTACGTTTTTGTTTTCATACTCCTGACGATCATTCTCTTTCAGAGAGCCAGGGGTCAAGCTGCTCCCCGTTTCTTCTTCATTACTAGAAGTTGGTGTTACTGTTATCAAAAAGTATGGTTGGGTTGGTAGCGGTAATTCTCTCAATCCGGGAGGGCGATAAGATTTTGTCCTTTTGCCCTTCTCGTCTCTTTCTGGTATCATTGATGGAGCAGGGGCGGGCGGCGTTCGAACATCGGTACAACCATTCGTTATACCGTGCGGTGTAACTTGCCGAGGACCAGACAAGTACTTGTAGGTGTCGTTCCCTCACGCATTATATGTATACTTGAACACGTTGACAAATCTGGTAAGTCCGCTTGAGCTTTGGAATTTTATCATAGAAAATATTCTCTTGATATTCCTTTTGCAAAATTTTGCCGATCCGTTGGCAAATAGATGATCGTCGTTGGGTACCATCCTCATTTGACACTCTATAGTTACAGTATCCATCCGAGGAGGTGCAAATTTTTTTTTTTCCAAACTGTTCTAAATTCATTCCTAGTTCATATCAAAAGCGATATATATATCGGACCCCTTTTCTTACCATCGTAAACATATAGTTCTAGATGAGTCCGACTTAAATTAAGCAATGGAGATTTTTTTTTTATAAAAGGGTCCCTTAAAGAATTATACACCTTAAGACGTATATAACTTTTGTAGACTACTTGTGACACGACTCGTGACACTTATCTTAATACTCATTTCGTTTACATCTTGATCGTATGTTGCCTTAAAGATATTCGCATAGGCGAGCGATTGGTCTTGATATTACGTCATGTAAAACCTCTAACGAAAAGCTAGGCCGGTCACTAATCACATGAATGACACCATTTCGAAACTTCTTGTCTCTAAAATTATATCTCGTTCCACATAGATATAATGATCCAAATCATGGATAGCACTTTAGCAATTCTAGGTTCAATTTCGAGCTTGAGCAACACTTGCGATGGTCAAAATTCTCGTATAGGTAAGGATTTTCATTTCTTAATTCGCTAACCACGAAATGGGGTTCTATCGCTGCCACGCATACTTGTGCGATGTTAAAAGCGAAGCACCTATATCGAACAAGATCTTACAGGTATACGAGAAATTTTCCTCACACCTATCTGCCTTTTGGTTTGTTTGATCTGTTTTGATTAAGTATAGGCTTTGGTCAACGGTCTTTCCGTTTATTCAAGTAAACATCTATTTCATATGTCCTTGTCCTTTCCATTGGGACATCATGTTCCTCTGCTATGACCTTCGTTGCCTCATTCACTTTATACTTCTCGGTATTAGTATCGTTATGCTTTTACTAATAGCATTAGGTGGTTAGTTTACATCAACTTATCCTTTGATATTGTTATATTTCAATAATGAAATCATATCGTAGAGATCGTCATGTCTCTATCACTATCATTCATTCCTAATCCAGCATGAATGATTCAATTCCATTTTTTTTTCACTTTATCGATCTTAGGAGTATATTTCTCATATATTCTTACTTTAAACTCTTTTCCAGAGAAGTCCTTGTACTGGCCTTTAGCGCCATCGTTTGTAATATCCCTTTTTGGATATAGTCATTTCTTCTTAATCTTTTATTGATTCATCGTGAAATTTCGCATAAGATAAAATCCTTTGTCCACTAGGGACGTGTTATACTTTTGCCTCGACGTCAAAAATCTTTACCATTTCTCGTCAATCAATGAATGCTTCACCCCATGTCGAGATACTTAATATCCCATTTTCTTGATCGTCACAAATGTGTGAGGATAATCTTTCAATTAGATTTATCTTAAAGTCCTCAATGTGAATCTCTTCCGTGTTCTCTTGGATGGATTTCCTTTGCGGGATCTATAGAAGCTATCTTGCTTGTTAACTATTGAGTTACACAAGACAAGCGTTTTGTGTCATTATAACTTAGGGTATTAAGATTCATTTCAAAATAATGAACCCTGCTTCCTTACTTCAAAGGAATTACCTTACTTATCAAGTCATAACATCTCTCAAGCTTATATCATATCGTGAACTATCTAATTGTATAGCTCGTAATTTCTTCCGCTATTTTGACTTTTTCCATTTTCTTGAGCATAGTATCTGAAAGTAATCTTACTTTCGTTATACTTCGGTTTCCACCTTAAGGACTAGAATCGTTATCATTGTCGTATGGCTTAGTAGTGTAGTACATTCGTACACCATAACTTAATTCTAAGCATCTCATTACCATGTCTTGACTTGAGTTATTTCCTCCATACTTAGTTCACATACTAGGGCTATCCTAAATCGTTCACACAATCTTGAGGATTATGATTCCTCAATCTCATTATCTTTTGTTTAACTAAGTTTTAATTACTCGAGAATCGATTATGCTCAAGCATAATCTCATTGGTCGAGGTATAAGGCGAGATTTATTGTCTGAGACGCTATCATTTCCTTATATATATATATATTCTTTAATAAGAATATATTTTTTTTTTACATGCATCTTTATTCTTTTAAACATGTCCAACTTACTAACGAGGTTTCAAGGACATCCAACTATCTTAAAGATAAGTTGTAATCTCTCTCGTTATGACATAATAAGGGGAATTAATATTCCACAAATATCATATACTTTTCTTTACTTTTACTCCTTGTATTCTATGCTAAAGAGTATCTTATTCATAACTTTGTTATCATATGATCATATGATGGTATAACTTCATTGTTATCATTCTTTGTTAACCTCATCAGGGTCATCACATCCGTGTGTATCATAGGGAAAATAAATATCTCGTCTCATCGAGATTTTCTTTACATCATAATTTCTTGATGTCTATCACTTTACTGGCTTGAAACTTTTAGGTGACTAAAATAAGTCAACCTATTTTATGTCTGATATTAATCGCTTTACTAATTCGCTCTTAGGTGACAAGGTAAGTCAACCTTCATCATACTTGATGGCTTCAAGAGTCGAGAAGAGATTATCACGACTACTTACAGGAGGTACTGTCTCACAAATCAGAATAACATCTTTTTAATTATTGCATCGATATGCTCCTTGGACTGAATAATGGGGATCTAGGGTCCGAAGACCAGAATGACGACTACTGAGATTTCTTTGGTCATATGGGCTGGCCAGACCCGTCACAATTATATTCTCAGTCACACAAGGCTTTGGGTTCAAAAGGACACTTTATGAATTTTTGGGTTTGAAAATTTTCTTCAGAAAAGTGAGAAACTCGAATGAATTCTCAATTGGAACTAGGTCATAGAGTTAAACTCAATGACAGAAATTGGGTAATGGATATAATTTGAAAGCTTATATACCCGTAATAGGTCATCAACAAAGTTCTCATGTATGTCAAGGTTCTACTTGTATTACTGAAGATCTTACTTCCTTAGTAACATTCTAGGATTCATATTATACTATAACAGTCTTACTCTTTTCAAATCATAGAACTAACTTCAACTAATTCTCGTGAATTCTGGAGTAGGAATTAGGGATTTGGTCCTTCATAAGAAATGAAGTTCAGTGCATTAGGGACACGTAGGCGAAAACCATACGTAAATCGGAGTTCACACAATCAAGAACTAGTCAAAACAAAATCACTGCACAGTGCAGGAAATTTCCAGCAGCTACGAGATCATAAGCGATGCCGACGCCAAGGTCGTACATGCCGTTACCAATGCCGAGGTAGTACAGAGTACTACCGACATCGAGGTCGTACAGGCTACCAAAGTCGACATGTCAAAGTCGATATTACAAATTCCCGAAGTCAGAGTCGAATATCGCACATACTGAGGTCGAACAATTTTGTATGAATCCTTTGCTTTTCTTCACTCAAGATGGAATGAAGTTCTCAAATCCATCATTACTCTTGTTCTTGTAATGGAAGAAAGTTCTTACTTCTATGTTCTTTTCGTAGAAAGGGATCATGCGTCTTATAAAGTCTACGTTACGTTGAACTAGCATGCTCATCATCATAATCAACTTTGAGATTGAAGTAAAACTTGAATATTCCTCACGTAGCTCATTCAGACAAGACGTATTTGTTGAATTTAAAGAATTCAACATATCATATTGACAATTCAATGTCCAATCTCAATCATCTTAAACATGAATAATCATAACTTTGTTCATAATAATGAACCCTTATTACATTTCGTAAATTAAACATTTCATCTTCGCATATCGTACAAAACTTTCTCATATCATTGTCATCATCTTTCTTATATTTTCCTTCCTTTCATAACTTTTTGACAAATCATTTGTCATAACATTCATTCTCAACCCTTCTCATAGCTTTTATTTCTTTTGAAAGATTATTTCAATTATCATTCACTTCACACAATAATATTTCATTTGTAACTTTTGCAATAAATTTCACTTTAAATAAATTCACATAACATTCATTTCACTTAAAAATTTATTTCACTTTCAACTTTTCGTTTTCAAAACCAAGAAAGTCATTTAGCTATCATAAATCAAATCCTTTAAGTTTTCCTTACATATGCGCCTCATTCCTCGCATATTGTGAGAATCTCTTTACTCAAAACTTTTTGAAGAAAACATTTCATCCTTTTCACTTTCAAACTCGAAAAGAAAATCATTTACCTCATTCCAGTTGAGCTTGATGTGATGGAGTGTTGAGCATTGTCAGCTAATCTCTAGAAGTCTAATGACTCAATCTAGACTTAACCTTAAAGGAGATTTTGGGTTTAAAGAGCGAACCGCTCGATACATCATTATAGCCCCTTAATCCTAATTACGGATTAGCAGGGACTATAACTGTAAACATGAAAGAATAAACATGGAGACTCTCATTAATAATAAGCGTAATACATATGTCAAGCATGTTCTTGGACTCTAGTACATAAATTAGGTTCTTGCAGCGGAAAAGATGTGATATGTACATATGACGATGTACTATCAAGGTATAAACATTTCAGCGACAACATTCCTATTGCTCAACACTGCTCCATCCATCATCTGCTCAACCTGCACATTTAAAAACAAACATGCAGGGCTGAGTACAAGAATGCACTCAGTGGACTCATGCCAAAAACATTTTATCATTTTTTTAGATTACACTGCCACATCATGGTAAAACACAAGGGTTTTAGTTGAAAATGCCATGTGCTTACTAAAGCATTTTATCAGTTCATAAAAATCATCGCCTGGCCAGGCATTTTTCTAGTGTGTATGATCCGTATCCCTTATCATCCTTCGTCATATCATCATAGTCGAAAGTCGTGAGTGAGGCCTCTCTACGACCCGTGACCGCCGTGGTGTCCTTACAAAGACACGGTCACCTTAGGTGTACACGTTAATCCCAGCCGGTATTGTCCTTCCCAAGATAGGATCCGATATCGATTTTAATTCATAAGTTGGGGCGACCCAACACATCGATATCATTCATATCAATCTCATGGATAGGATACATACACAAAATGTAAACATTTTGGCGTGTAATCTTGTAAACATTTTATCAACAGCTAAAATAAGCATCGTAATTAAATATTTCGGAAGCATTATATTTTTGAGTAGAGTAAAGTCCACCGACTATCGATTGTCTAAATCGATTTCTTGGTATAAGTCCCGCACTTAGCCTATCTATTCCGGCCTCAAGTTTTGGAGTATAAACTATCCATCTAGTCTTAGAATCCATATTTCTACTATAGTGTATATCAAGGTATGATATACACTCAATTGAGCATGTAGGAAGCATCTATTCAAATGGTTCACGTTAGGGCGTGCCCCGTAAAAATATCATGTGTGTTGTTTTATTACAACCGTACATCTTATTAATTCTCTATCATACCTTGCGACATGACATAATGAATGCATCGATTAATAGCATGTTAGTCACATAAGGCATACTTCACATAGGGTTTCCAACACTTAGTCAAATTTCAGTGTTGAATTTCAACAAAACAACTTGAAATAACCCAGTGGCAAACTTTGACGATTCATAACTCTCGAGTTAGAATACGATGGCTGCACAAAGATACATTCTAGAAACCTCTAAACATGTACTACAAGTTCTAAGAAGGAATTAAATCCAAAAGAGTCGTGGTTCTCGAAGATATAGGGTCTCAAAGTGGACAACTCAAACCGACTTCTATACTTAGAAACTTTTTCGTAATTTTCGCCAGAATAACCCGAAAAATTTAAAACTTTTATTAGTGATGTTTGAGTAACTTAGTTGTGGTTCTTAGACCTTAATTATGTTTAAGGAAACCAATGAAATGAATTAGAATCGATTCGAGATCGAATACTAAAGAAATCAAAATCGATAACTAGTCCCACCTGGGATTAGGGTTTTCCGAGTAGCCTTTGAATATAGAATGAAAGATCGAGAATGAATCTCCACTAACGGATTTCATTTTTAGAATCCTCACACGAAAACATGTGAGAATGCGAAGAATGAGAATTTTCAGCATACTTGCCCTACGCCTTAAAACACTATTTACTGAGCGGAACAACTTCGGTCCGTGCAAATCGTAATAAATGATGATAACAACCAAAATCATGAAGGAATAATTTATTATGAATTTAGAAATTATAAGAATCAATTTCAAGGAATTCTCAAGAACTTAACCAACGCAGGGTAAAATATACCGAAAACCCTAAATTGATCCGAACGACCCAAACTCGAACCGAGGGTCTAAATCAATAAAATATGCTTTATAAGACTCAAATTATTTATGAAAGCTCAAAATTTAATAGAATTTTGAATGGGCATATTTTAATCGCCGAACTGCTTTTTCGCGATAACTCGGAATTGACTTATCGAACGACGTCCGAACTTCGTGAAATTTTATGAACATTAAAATAAGTCTTTTAAAGGCTATTTAATAAGATATAACCTTAAGGTTCCGAGAAATCGATCGAAAGTGCGTTAAAACTTAAAGAGTCGGTATTAACATACCAAAGCGGTAATTTGACCAATCCACCTCCCAAGTACCACCAAGACCACCCCAAAATGGGAAATGACAGCCATTAGGTCTGTCATTACAGTGTGGAGTCGTCCAAGAGCAGCCCATTTCACTTAGCACACATTTCTCTCTCAAGTTTCAAATCCTCTCTACACTTTTCAAACCAAAAGCTCTAAATCCTCCATTCCAAACCTCTCCCACACTCAAATAATATTTCTAAGATCATAGGAAGGTATTATTCATCATCCTCTTCCATCCTAATGGTGTGGAATATTTATTTTGAATTTTTGGGTTTAAAAACCCTAGTTTGCTCCCCATTTATTTTCGTGACTTTAGAGCCTTCAAATGCTCTTTAGACATGAATGAAAAATTCTTAGAATAATGTTCTAAGGCTACTGTAAAAATTTCATAATTTTTGGAGCATGTTTATATTTTTTCGATTTATGCTTTATTTATTTTTATATATGCCAAAGAATGATTTTGTGAATATTATTTGATATTGTTGCTTGCTAATGTATTATAAGCATGTAGTATAAATATCATAATTTTCCAGAATACTTTTGAAAATTATTTGTAAAAACGTGAGTGTTGAGGCTTATTTAAGCCATGGTTTGATTTTATTTTGAAAAATAGTTGAGATATGGTGTTTAAAATATGATGTGAACATCATATAAAAATCTTGGAATTTTGAAACACATCTCCTATTTTATTTTATTTTGACCGATTATATTTATATACTTTTGAGTATTGTTTGGTTTTTGTTTGTTGAAAATAGTTGAGATATGGTGTTTAGGGTATGATATGAACATCATATATTAACCTTGAATTTATTCAAACACCTCTCCTATTTTTGATGAGAAAACCGTGAGCTACATTATATATATATAATGATTTAGTTGATTTTGTTGTTAAAAATAATAGGATATGTGATATTATGAAATATTGGTTAATGTTTGATGTTAATATTACATGTTATTGCACATATAACCATTTTGTGCAAGGTTGGAATTTATTGAATATGTATATATATATACATGAAATTACCGAAATGAAATTAGGATAGAAAGCATGGGTTTAAAATTTTAATGCATGATATGGAGTGATATTTCATGTTTAGTATATGGTATAAGCATGATATAATTTTTGTGGAATTTATTGAACACCAAAGCTCACTAAATTGTGATTACCGAAAACTTTGGACAATTTTAACCTATGGTTTAAAATTTTATATGATGATATTGAGTTGATAATTAAATTCTATAGTATGATAGGAGTATAACATGATTTTAAAGGAATTTATTGGATACATATGCTAATTGTTGCTAATTATCGAAAACGTAACAAAATTGCTAAGTATGAGTTCGATTCTAATGTTAAATGATGCTATGATAGTTAATTATAAACTTAGAATGAGTGGTTGTGATTAGGGTGGATGAATGGAACACTTATGCACACTTACACAATGATTGTGTATTGCATTAGAAATTGTGGTTTTCTAATGCTTAGTATAGTTTATGTTGTGTATGGTTTTGTTGATGTTGAATGTTTATGTTTATGTTGAACCGACAAACCAAAACCCGAACGTAAACAACATAATACTATATGAACGAAAATCCAAAAGAAATCGACCAATTTCGATAACTTAAGACGGAATAAACGAGAATCGAAGTTAGACACAAAATAGGGTTTTTATTAATGAAAGGATACTCAACGTGAGTTCCTACGTTAGAAAACCAAAAGTCGAGCTACAACGTTAATATTCAATAACGACGACTCAATACGATATTAGCTCAGCGTAAACACAACTCGATAATGAATAACGATTATCGACATATGTAACCTCCAAGCGAGTTAAGTTAAATAGACAATGTCGTAATGTGTAAGCAACGATTCGAACATAAGATGTCGATCCTTATGTCTCAAAAGCCGAGTTAATATTCCCAAGTACTCCATTTATTCTTAAGTACTAATTACTTACATGATAGCATATGTCCACTGATTTGTAAGTCAATATTCCTCTTTAATTATCGTAATACGACAAGTCGTCACATAACCTACTGGGACGTAACTATAATTGTTAAGTCTAGTTAGTGGCTTGAGAATATCCTAATTTACCAATCATAATTTGATTATCGATAACCTATAACGTAACAACGTTATAATAAAACTAAGGTTAAGAGTCGAGGATAGACTGAATATGTGATTCATAATTGAAGTTCACCTATGAACGATGAGGTAATATAGCTTGAGAATGGGAATGTAAGATAATAGAAATTATCTTAAAACAATCACATAAAATCATAAAGAAACCCTAATTGGGAACTTTAAAGTCGTAATTTATAAGCGACCATCGATCGATAGAAAGAACCTAAGAACGACTATTTTCTTATGAAGGGTTCGATCGGGCGTAGTTGCTGAGGAAGGATACTCACCCCGCTCTTTTAGAACCACTAAGCTTTGGATTAGCAGTGGGCTTTCTTGAAACGAAAATGTTATGCATATCTCAAAGCATGTTTTACAAAGCTTTATGAAATATTATCACATGAAATGTTATCGATCGCCAAATGTTTATGTTTTGTTGTTATCCTATCCGAGATTGGTATATCAATGTGGAATGATGAATGTGTTGGTCCACCAACGTTAAAAGTGGTAACGATCGGATCCGACTTAGTTAAGGACTAACTCGGATTGTGTACACGATGATCGTTGTGTGTTAAGGTTAGCTACCTCGACGGTCACGGCGACTATGTGTAGGTGGCCACCCATAGTGCGCGTATGAATGAATGAATGATCGATATGGAAACAACGTGAATGAAATAGTTCGCCGAACGCTTTTGGAAAACGATAAAACAGTTGATAGTATGAGTCTTTAACTAAAATCCTCATGCGCTATTGTGGGCGATTAATAACTTTTGACAAATAAAATGTTTTGGCAACGAGTCCATCGAGTACTTTTGTACTTAGCCCCGCATTTCGCTTTGGCGTGCGGGTTGAGCAAGGATCGACGATGGGTGCGAGGTGGTGCGAGTAGCACTGCTTTTGATGCTTAATTAGAAAGGTTTCTAGAACCTTGGGCATGCATCGTCATATGCATGTCCACACGCTTATTTGCTGCCTAACTTTGATATTATTAATGTTTTGATTATAACCGCTTATTTTCGATTGAATTGGAGGTCGCACTGCACTTTAAATTCGCCTCGATCAAGTTATGTCAACCTCGAACCCTTTCGACAAGTCCTTCTAGACTTGAGTTGGTATCGATTGTTTATCCCTTTTAACCTATGTGTTATTAAGTAGTTGATTGGTTGATTGCCTTGATTAGCTATGTTTATTTCCGCTGCTTTATCATACCGTGACGATCCATATGATCCGTATCATTGGAAAGTCGGTCGTCACGCTTTAGATTAACGACGAGGGGTTTTGCGAGGCTCGAACTTTTGACTTACAATGCCAAAATGGCTGCAGGCTACCAATTTCAAACCTTGTAACAAGTACTACATAGTTCATGAAGATCATCTTCGAAAATATCCGACGATCGAGAAATACATAAGCCCAAAGTTGACTAGTTGGAAATGGACAGTTTTGTTAGGTGACTTTGGGTCGATGAAAGGTATACCTATAAAACATGGTTTGGAATCAAACTTTCCAGATCATAACTAGACATGGTGAGGAACATTTCTTATGAAGAAACCCAAGTCCAAATCGGACTACAAACGGCTTGAACATCTCACGTAAAAGTCATACTCGAACAGCCTATTATATGAAAAATTTCACTAAGACAGTTTGTCCAAAAAGCTTACTATAATGTATCAACTTTAAAAATTCACCATGAGTTCATTATAAGGAATCTGGGAATGAAACCAATCATATTGAAAAGCCACTTAAGTCTAGTTTAATCCAGAAAATGCCTCACTCAATGATTCACAATAAATTGGGAGATAAAAATATTTTACTACAAGCTATCACTTCCATGACAGTTTTGTGCAGTTAGATTGTAAAATCTGTAATAAATAGTAAAAATTTTTAGAAAATTCTAAAAATTTACATACATCTTCTAGACATGATGAATTATGTTTCTACAAAATTTTAGAGTTTTACCATTAGCCAAAATTAAAACTAAAGCCACGGACTGTGGGTGATGAACACGGAAATTTCACATTTTTGCGCGATGCTTTTGAAAAATACGATTAAAATAGCAAATCAAGTTTGATTGACTTGAAATTTTACAGAGGCATACTAGACACATATAATTTCAACATATTAAAAATTCACAATCATCGGACCACTGTAACGTAGTTTATTAATTTTATGAAGTCACTATTCATCCAGATCAATAACATGCAATCGCTTCCAACTATCATACAATGATCACAAGTCATAAATCTACTTATTAACTCAACATATTCAAGTACATTGATACACATGCATACATATGGGTCAAATTGTACTAGCTCAAGGGTGTATACCTTTCAAAAGTCTAACAAGGATCCGAGATTGATGAAGAGAAACGTGGAGCTCATTGTCGCCTGGCCATGGACGTGCTAGTGTTGAGAGTGTTGTATTCAATTGAAGAAGAATTGGGAGGAGGAGATGAGAGGGAAAGGACGACTGAAATCTTCATTTGGGGGTTGTGTGGTGGTAGAGAATGGCTGAAGTGGTGTAGAGAGGTGGGTGCTTATGGTGGTGACACTGGGGGCATGTGTCCTTCACACACATGCACACCTACACTACACACTACACTCACATTACATGCACGAAATTTTACACATATATATGTATATATATCAGATTTTAATAGTGTAGTTAGGTTATAATTAATCCAATGTCACATAGGTACATGTAATAGGACAAATCAACAATTAAATGCTTAGTATATATGTGTATATAGCTCTCGGCTATTACACTATGCCAAAGGGTCCAAATTTTATTTTCCATGCCAAACATTGATATATGTTATGACATATATTTTAGATGATAAATAATATCATAGCATAAATTTATGGCATCATTTTATGCAATAAAAATCGAGTTCGAAAATTGGGTTTTCAACGCTTAAAAATTGGTCACTATCAAATCTTGATGATCTAGCATTGATTTAATGCCAAATAATACTGTAATAACATATGAAAATCATAGGAAATAATTTTCTATAATTTCTTGATCGATTAAAACGCTGCTTCATCTCAAAACGTTAACGCTTGAAAACGCTGCAAAACGCTCATTATCGACTCATCTTGAAATGGTCTTAATGAAGTCGTAATCACTTTATTAAATTATTCCATTGATAATGGAATTATATTCTAAGCTTAAATGCTTAGAAAATTTCATGAAATTTCGACTATCGACACGATCGACGTTAAAATTATACCGCGAAATACTTTATAACTTTCTATTTTTGATTCACAAATCTCGTGAATATAACATAGGAATTCATTCCTTCAGTAAACAATCGAAATCATTATTCGATATCTTCATGGTTGAATAACTCAAATAAACTCTAATTTACGGGTTTTAAGTACCGTAATTAGGCATCTAATTTCATGGTATTACAAATGATATAGCTCATGATCGTATCTGGTTGTTCAACCAATTCAATCCTCAATTTTCTAAACTCCTCAATGAGTTTATCTTCTTGCGTAAAGAGACATCCCAATTTAGTTTGATTTTACGACTCAAGCGCCACCATTACATTCGCTTTACCCGGGTGATAGTTAATACCACGCTTGTAATCTTTTACTAGTTCGAGCCATCTTCTCGCCTCATGTTTAGATCTCTCCTCAAAGAAGTATTTCAAACTCTTATGATCAGATAGATTTCACATCTCACTCCGTAGAGATGGTGTTCCATATTTTCAAAGGCATGAACCACTACTACTAATTCTAAGTCATGTGTTGGGTAGTTCACCATGTGGTCTAAGTTGCCGGATGCGATGCTATTACTTTTCCTCTTGCATCAAAACGCAACCTAGTCCGTTCTTCAAGCGTCCGTATACACCACATATTCTTTGTCCGATTCGAACTGCTAGTACGGGTGCACTTGTTAACTCTTTGAGTTTTGAAAACTCGCCCGCATTCTACAAATTCAAGTGTACTTAACTCCCTTCGAGTAGTTAGGTCATCGGTCTTGCTATTTTGGAGAATCCTTCATGAATCTCCAGAATAACCATCCAATCCCGTAAAACTCCGGATCTCATTCTGAGTTCGCGGCGATTTCCATTCTTGCACTGCATCTACTTTTGCCAGATCTACTTTGATTCCATCGGCAGACACAATATGTCCGAGGAATATTACTTCCTTCAGCCAAAATTCGCATTTGCTGAACTTAGCAAATAGTCGTTCCACCCTCAAAGTTTGCAACACCGTTCTTAGATGTTCTTTATGGTCCTCCTCATTCTTTGAATAGATGAGGATATCATCTATGAAAACCAAGACAAACTTGTCTAAGTACGGATGAAACACTCGATTCATGAGGTCCATAAATACAGCTGGTGCATTTGTTAACCCGAACGGCATAACTACGAATTCATAATGGCCATATCTTGTTCGGAATGCAGTTTTAGCTATATCTTCAGGTCGTACTTTGAGTTGATGATATCCTGACTTGAGGTCAATCTTTGAGAATATGCCTGCTCCTCTCAATTGATCAAACAAATCGTCGATTCTAGGCAAAGGGTATTTGTTCTTGAGCGTCATCTTGTTCAGTTCTCGATAGTCTATACACATCCTTAAAGATCCATCCTTTTCTCGACAAACAATACAAAGGCCCTCAAGGCGTAAACACTAGGTCTAATGAAACCTAGGTCCAACAGCTTCGATTTGGATTTTCGATTCTTTCAATTCCTTTGGGGTCATTCTCAGAGGGTGCTGACTTTGGAGCCGATCTTGGTTCCAAGTCGATGGTAAATTCTAATTGTTCATCGAGGTAATCTGGTAGATCCTTAGAAATACATCCGAAATTTCGACAATTTCTATGTCTTCTATCTTCATTTCCGCTTTTCTTCTCCGTTCGTAAACGAGAAAAGCATGGTATCCTTCTTGTTCATCATCTTTCGCCTTCAATGCGGACACAATCGGACTCTCTTCCCATGCTAATTCCATGGAAGTGCGTTGCTTCTTGTCCGGAAAATGAAATGATATTTTCCATTCCTTACAAAGAATCGTGGAGTGGTTTGCGTACCAACCAGGTCCATTCCTAGGATTATATCTACGCCACCCATGGGTATTATGTTCAAATTATTTGCCGTAACCCTAAGTGATCCTAAGTTCAACTCTAGTTCGAGCGTAAATGTGTAATACCATAATCCCTCCTATAGTTGAAGAGATTCTCATATCCCGATTTGCTTTTATAGACTAAGTCCCAACAGATCACGCATGATTTTTCTATGAAGGAGTGAAGCACCAGATCGAACAATACTATAACATGTATGTTGAGAAGGATTCCCATACCGCCGAGTTTCCCGGTCTGTTCGCTTTGTCGCCGGCAAAGCATATGCCCTAGCCCGGCCGGCCGAGGTGACGTTGTGCTTGTCTTTGAAATTTATTCCGGGTATGCGTTGTCCTGGCCGTATTGTTCTGCCGGGCGCTGCCGCGTAGTTGTTGCCTTCGTTGTTGAGGTGGTTGCCACCGCCGCCGCATTTGTGATGTGGTTCTTTGCCACCGTTGTTGCCGCAGATTGTTGCGGAGGTTGTTGTCATTGTTGTGGCTGTATTCTTTGTTGAGGTTGGGGCTGAAATTGATAGCCTTCGGTGGTTGGACATTGCTGTGTTGGTTCACCTTACGATCGCTTCCGAACGCACTTCGGCAAAAGTTTGCATAGTGTCCTTTCATCCCACACCTAAAACACTTCCTCACGCCCGCCATGCACATTCGTGTGCATTTTTTCGCACTTTGGGCACGGAAGAGCCCTTCTTTGCTCTTGTGGACCTCTTGTTGGAGGAACAAAAGTCGGCTTCCTCCATCCTTGTCCTTGATTTGTCAGACTCCTCGCCATCGTTGTCTACTATTTCGCTCTCAAAACTTTCCTCACATCACATTAAAACTTGTATCCCATTTCCTCTTACCCTTGTCCATCAGATTCAGATCCGAGCTAATGCCGCTTATCATCCGGCATTGCTACCTCAACGCCTAGAGCTCGTAAGAGCCTCTCAGATAGGTCATGTCTCCGAGACCGGTGAGAGACATTCTTATTCTGCCTTAACCCCGACACGAATTTTTCTCGCCATTTTCGTGTCCGTGTCCACTGATCCAAGGCATATCTAGACATCTCGCAAAATGTGCGATCGTAATCGCCATCGACATCTTTTCCTACTTTAACAAGAAAAATTGTGTTCTTCTTCTTCTTGTAACTTTTGGTACGCATTTATCATACATTTCTCTTAAAATCTTCCCATGTTAACTCTTCCATCTCGCTGCTTCAGAAGGTTTTCTTCCGCCTCCCCGTAAATCAAGAGGTCCATTCAATTGGAAGGTTACACATGATCGTTCTGCCTCGTGCATCTTAAAAGGTAAAAATCCTTTCAATGGTTCTCATCCATTGTTCACCTTCTTCCGACTACCCTTCCCATTGAAAGTATGAGGGTTTTGTCTTAAGAATAATTCCTCTATCCCGCGATCAGTCGAGGTGGAGGTGGTTGAGGTATATTCTCCTTCTTGTTCAGAGTTCTACCTCTTCCCAGGTCCGCCTCCGCTCTTACTCCTCGCTCGTGGTCTTGTCTCAGAGGCATTCTGTTATGTAAAATATATCATTAGCATCATACATTATTTTAATAACTTGAATGTATACAATTTCATCATTGTCTTATTGGAAAATAACTTAAATAAAACATTCCATCCTTGTCATACACGATTTTGTTGCAAAAGCCCTCTCGGGTCATATAAATATAATGGCAAAAATACCATATGTAAAGTACTTGCGATAAAAAGTCATTACAACGAGAATTACTTACATATTGACTTTCAAAACATTTCAAAAGAAGCCATACGCATATCGGCTTACAAGGCTTTACAAAAATGAAAAATCATGCACGACGGCTTTATAGCCTTACAAAAATCCAGTTTCCTTGTCATCCAAGTTCTTCGAAAACATAAATAAAACATACATAAGATAAATAACATAATCCATCACACTTTTACTTCAACATCAACCCCTCGAGTCTTCCTCATCCTCCTCGGGGTCCTCTTCCTCTTCATCCGAGTCATCGTCTTGGCCGTGTGCTCTAGAGGGTCCAGCGCCATTATTCTCTACCATGTGAATATCCCGCAGCGGACCATAATCCACACGAATCGGACTGTAGCTGTCATGGATTGGGTTATAACCATCAAGGGTACCTGTCACACTTATCCGTGCTGTCTGACGAAAACTCTCAACTGGCGGTAGGGGTGCTGCCATCGGTGGTAGAGACGGGAGTGGTGAACGCACAGGGTGTCCAAACATCAAAGGAGGGAAAATAGGAGCTCCCAAAGCTCTAGGTCCGCCGCTCCATCCGCGTGGGACGAAAGTGCCCTCACAATCGATATCGAGGCACCACCGGGTCGACTATCCGTGGAACTTCGATTGTACAGACCACTCGGTGTGACTCATCACGCCATGTGTACTCCCGTGAGAGAGATAAGGTCCTCTCGGTGCTGCGCCATAAATGCCGCATACATATGTCGATGGTCGACGAACACCGGTAAATCGCTTATTAGATCATAACCTTTGGTCGCACGGTAGATATAGTCTCCTAAACTTCCCGAGCATAGTCTTCCCAATTACATGGGAGTATGGTAAGAAGGCGTTTGATGCCATCGTAGTCCGTCACGCCATATGCTCCGCGCGCCTCCACGCCTAAGGTAGTGCATCAAAACTCTCCTAGATCTTCACCGCACACATCCAGCTTTCTCGATAGATGCGATAGTCTCTCTGAGTCGGGTCGAATCCTATCCTCCTCCTCGCGATATAGCGCATTTCCTCCATCTGTCACGATCAAAACTAATATCAGTCACTAATAATATCTGATAGAAGATAAGGTAACTTAGTACATCGGTTAAGCAACTAGAAAGAACTATTCAATCTATAAGGCAATTAGATACTAACGGGTAATACACGGATCACGACATTCTTAGTCTACTTAGAAACAAACCTCCTAGTGACATTCTAAGGCATATGAGATACCATGAGTTTTCTGCTCTAATTAAAACTCGAACTAAACTTTAACCAGACTCTAATGTATTCTGGAGACGGAAAAAGAAATTTTGTCCTTCATAACAAATGAAGTTCAGAGTGTTAGGGGTACGCAGGCGAAAACCACGCGTAAAACGGGGTCCTATCGAGAGGGTACGATCTAAAACAAATTTACTGCGCAGTGCAGAAAATTTTCGCGATCGTGGCAAAATTTCGAGGCAATGCCGACGACGAAGTTGTGCACGCTATGGCTGCTGCCGACATAGAACAACTATTACATCCACGTATTCAGGTTGATGCTTAGCATTCTGAAATCCAAGTCAACGGTCACGCATGTTGAAATTGTGATTGCGGTCGTTTACATTAAAGTTGTGATGACGATATCAGTCTCCTTCATTCTTCATGGTCAACGTCATTCTCGATCATCTTTACGTTCAACTCTCAACGTTCGAAAAATCAAAAACTAGAGTCACATTCATGCTTCCTATCATTCTTTTGTTTTCTTTCATTATGTGAGCATGCTTCTTATATCGTCTACGTTCTTCTTAAGAGAATAGCATATCCAGTTATCAACATAAATTTCATGGTTCATAATTATAACTTCAAAATAACATCATAGCTCATTTATTCATACTTATACATATCAACTTGCTTTCATACATTCGCCTTTAATTATTTCGATTCGCTTCAAAACGCACATCTCAACTTAATCACTTCAGATCATTACCATTTAATTTCAAAATTTAAAATTTTGAAAATCTTTGCTCATAACTTTTCATTTCCATCAAAATCCTTTCAAACTTGATCATCATATAGAATTCTTCATTTCATAAGTTTACAAAACCGCCACCTTTTCTCGCTTGAGCTCGATGTGATGGAGTGTTGAGAGTAGCCAGAGATTTCTGAAGTCCAAATGACTCAATCTAGACTTAATTTTGGAAGGAATTGGGTTTCAAAGAGCAACCGCTCGATACCACTGTTACGACCCCACTCCGGATAACCCGGATCGAACGGACTAATACTAGAATAGTATTTATGGATGCGTAAGACTATTACAACAAAACTTATCACATGATATATAATACTGGGACCAAACATACGCTATAACAAATCGCTAAAAGGTTTAGACCAACAGATCCCAAAGGATATTACGATCTGAAGGGCTTCATAGTTCATATTATCTTATCAACAGATATGACATAAAATAGTTCAGAGTTGCAGCGGAAAGTGTGTGAATACATATATGACGATATGTATTCAAGGTTAACAATTCTTAACAAAAACATCAAGGACACTGGACTTCCTCAACACTCCTCCATCATCAACATCCGAGCTCAACCTGCACATTTAAAAACAAACATGCAGGGCTGAGTACAAAATTTGCACCCAGTGGACTCATGCCGAAAACATTTTATTGTCTTTGAATTACACTGCCAATATTATGGTAAGACACAAGGGTTTTAGTTGAAAATGCCTTGTGCTTACTAAAATATTTTCATCAGTTCATAAAAGTTGCTTGGCCAAGCATTTTCCTTGGTGTGTATGATCCATATCCCTGTCATCATTTCATCGTAACATTATAGTCGAACGTCGTGAAGGAGGCCTCCTCACGACGCCGTGACCGCCGTGAATTGTCCTTACAAAGACACACCCACCTTAGTGTACACGTTAATCATAGCTGTATAAGCCTTCCAAGATAGATCCGATATCGATTTTCATTCATAAGTGGGAGCTACCCAACAACATTTATCACTCATATCAATCTCATGGATAGGATACAATACACAAAACATAAATATTTTCAAGTGTAATCTTATAAACATTTTAATCACAAATGAAATATGCATCATAAGTAACGTTTGTCAAATAAGTAGTCAAGCCACATTTTGTTTTAGAATAAAGCCCACCGAAAACTATTGTTCGCCTTTAACGCCGCTACTCGTCAACGCCCAGTCATTGCGTCATTCACACCTTTATATAAAAGGATGTTTTAGCACGTTGTTCACGTATTTCGAGACTTACAAAGTCTACCTTAATCCTAATTACGGATTAGCAGGACTATAATCGTAAACATGAAAGAATAAACATGGGGACTCTCATTAATAATAAGCGTAATACATATGTCAAGCATGTTCTTGGACTCTAGTACATAAATTAGGTTCTTGCAATGAAAACATGTGATATGTACATATGACGATGTACTATCAAGGTATAAACATTTCAATGACAACATTCCTATTGCTCAACACCGCCCATCCATCATTTGCTCAACCCGCACATTTAAAACAAACATGCGGTCGAGTACAAGAATGCACTCAGTGGACTCATGCCAAAAACATTTTATCATTTGTAGATTACACTGCCACATCATGGTAAGACACAAGGGTTTTAGTTGAAATGCCTTGTGCTTACTAAAAGATTTTCATCATTTCTCAAAATCATCGCCTGGCCAGGCATTTTTCTTGGTGTGTATGATCCATATCCCTTATCATCATTTCATCATATTATCATAGTCGAAAGTCGTGAGGGAGGCCTCCCTCTACGACCCCGTGACCGGCCGTGAATTGTCCTTACAGAAGACACACAGTCACCTTAGGTGTACACGTTAATCCTAGCTGTATTGTCCTTCCAAGATAGGATCCGATATCGATTTTCATTCATAAGTTGGGAGCGACCCAACAACATTCATATCATTCATCATCTCCGGATAGGATACATACACAAAACATAAACATATTTTGGCGGTAATCTTGTAAACATTTTATCAACAGTTGAAATAAGCATCGTAAATAAATATTTCAAAAGCATTTTATTTTTTTGAGAGTAAAGCCCACCGGACTGTTGATTGTCTTAAACGATTTCTTGGGCAAGCCCTCAGCTTAGCCTATCTATTCCTGGCCTTGAGGTTTTGGGGTTGAAATATCCATCGGGTCTTAGAACCCATATTTCTACTTTAGTGTATATCATGGTATGATATACACTCAATTGAGCATGTAGTAGCACCTAGTCAAATATTTCACGTTAAGGCATGCCCGTAAAAATATCATATCGTGTCGTTTTATCATAATTTCGCATCTTATTAATGCTCTATCGTACCTTGCGACATAACATAATGAATGCATCAATTACTAGCATGTTAGTCACATAAGGCATATTTCACATAGGGGTTCTACACTTAGTCAAATTTTAAGTGTTTGAAAATCAGAAAAACAGCTTAAAATTAACCCAGTGACATACTTTGACGATTCATAACTCTCGATTCAAAATACGTATGGTCGCATAAAGACACATTCTGAAACCTCTAAACATGTACTACAAGTTCTAAGAAGGAATTAAATCCAAAAGAGTCGTGGTTTTGGAGATATAGGGTCTCAAAGTGGGCAACCCAAACTGACTTCTATACTTAAAATTTTTTTGAATTTTCAGTTTTAGCTTAACGACGAGGGTTTTATGAGGCTCGTAACTTTTGACTCACAATGCCAAAATGGCTGCAGGCTACCAATTTGAAACCTTGTAACAAGAACTACATATTTCATGAAGACCATACTGGAAAATAACTGACGCATCGAGAAATACATAAGCCCAAAGTTGACTAGTTGGAATGGACAACATTCAAGTAGGTGACTTTGGGTCAGTGAAAGGTATACCTATAAAACTTGGTTTGAGATCAAACTTTCCAGATCATAACTAGACATGGTGAGGAACATTTCTTATGAAGAAACCCAAATCCAAATCGGACTACAAACGGCTTGAACATCTCACGTAAAAGTCATACTCGAACAGCCTATTACATGGAAAAATTCACTAAGGCAGTTTGTCCGAAAAGCTTACTGTAATGTATCAACTTTAAAAATTCACTGAGGGCTCATTATAAGGAATCTGGGAATGCAACCCATCATTTTGAAAAGCCACTTAAGTCTAGTTTAATCCAGAAAAATCCTCACTCAATGATTCACAATAGATTGGGAGCTAAAAATATTTTACCACAAGCTATCGCTACAGTGACAGTTTTGTGCAGTTAGCTTGTAAAATCTGGAATAAATAGTAAAAATTTTTAGAAAATTCTGAAAATTTACATACATCTTCTAGACATGCTGAATTATGTTTCTGCCAAATTTTAGAGTTTTATCATTAGCCAAACTTAAAACGAAAGCCACGGACTATGGGTGATGAACACGGCGATTTCACAGATTTGTGCAGTGTTTTTGATAAATACAATTAAAATAGTAAATCAAGTTGGATTGACTTGAAATTTTACAGAGGCATACTAGACACATGTAAATTCAACATATTAAAATTTCACAATCATCGGACCACTGTAACTTAGTCAAATAAATTTATGAAGTTACTGATTTCGTAACAAACTTCCAGGTTTTATTAGAGATCAGTTTTTGTACCTTGATTTCTTGCAAGCCTTTCATCACATCTCATATGCACACTACTTGCACGAATCCATGGTGGGAATAGGTCTCCTTAGAGCAATGAGAGACCAGAAGGGGGGAGGGGAAGAGAGATTATCGGTGGTGTAGGGTATGGGAAAGGCTGAAGTGGTGTAGAGAGGTGGGGTGCTTATGGTGGTGACACCTAAGGGGGCATGTGTCCTTCTACACACATGCACACCTACACTACACACTACACTCACATTACATGCACGAAATTTTACAGATATATGTATATATATCAGATTTTAATAGTGTAGTTAGGTTATAATTAATCCAATGTCACTTAGATACATGTAATAGGAAAAATCAACAAGATAAACTTGTATACATAGGTGTATAGTTTTCGGCTTTTACACTATGCCAATGGGTCTAATTTTTTATTTTCCATGCCAAACATTGATATATGTTATAACATATAGTTTAGATGATAAATAATATCATAGGATAAATTAATGGCATCATTTTATGCGATAAAATCGAGTTCGAAAATTGGGTTTTCGAACGTTTGAAAAATTGTTCACTATCAATTCTTGTTGATCTAGCATTGATTTAATGCTTAATAATACTGTAATTACATATCATAATCATAGGAAATTAATTTCTATAATTCCTTGATCATTAAACTCGCTTTTCATTTCGTCTCTAAACGTTAACGTTTGAAAACGTTGCAAAACGTTCATTATCGACTCATCTCGAAATGGTCGTCATCACTTTATTAAATTATTCCATTAATAATGGAATTTAATTCTAAGCTTAATTGCTTAGAAAATATCATGAATTTTAACTATCGATACGCGATCGACGTTAAAATAATACTGCCGATACACTTCATATACTTTCTATTTTTTTGATTCACAAATCTCGGTGAATATAACATAGGAATTCATTCCTTAGTAAACAATCGAAATCATTATTCGATATCTTACTGATTTAATAACTCGGCGAAACTCTAATTTACGATCTTAAGTACCGTAATTAGGCATCTAATTCTGCGGGGTATTACATCCTACCCCCCTTAAAAGAAATTTCGTCCCGAAATTTGCATACCTCATAAAGTATGGGTATCTTAACATCATAACATCATAACTTTCCACGTGTTTTCATTTTGTCCATGGTTTTTCCATTGGATTTTCATTAAAAGACCCAAACTTGCTTCTTTAATCGTTGAATCGTACGATCAAATTAGTCGTAGATTTTCATCATAACTCATCTGAGTCAAAGGTCACGTCATCATGTTGGTTTTCGTGAATTGGGCCATTTTCATATTTCCTTAACTGTGATACGAGGAAAACATTTCGTACTTTCCCCAAATGTGGTGGAAGTACCAAGCTATAAGCTACTAGGCCTATCATTGCTAGGAGCTCGTAAGGTTCTATAAAACGTGATCTCAACATTCTTGTATCTGAATCTTTATAATTTCTCTAGATTGAGAAATCTTAAGAAACTTTAATTCCGCATTCAAGACTGCAGTTCGGGTTTACGCGTATCGATTGTAAGACTTTTGTCTGTCCTGAGCTTTTCTTATTCTTTGCCTTATTGGGTAGATATCTTAGTCGTTTCACTTACGACGTCAGGACTTTATATCTTTGCTCACCCACTTTGTTACAATAAAGGGGTGGTCAATATTTCTTTTCGCAATACGCCTCATAAGGCTACATTGATCGTTGTTTGACAGCTACGGTCCTATGTAAACTTAACAGGTGGTGCTATACGTTCCCACTTACATCTTGGTTTAACACTTATGTTCTATCATATCCTTTAGCGTTCATATTGTTCTTTTGATCGTCTTTTCTGCCGTGAGTGGACATCAATGTTAAGGTTCAGTCTCGTGTCTAACTTCTTTTGTGAGTTAGTTCAAAATCTAGGGGTACTCTTGGTGTCTCTTCTTTGCAACGATAGGTTTTGGTATTCCCTGTAAATATACGATTTCCTTTATGTGCGACTGAGCTAACTTATCGGATCCATGAGTCATCTGAATAGGCAGAGACAAAACATAATTGGCGAGTCAATCCACTACTAGCCATGTAGTAGTGCAACTTCTTTATGACTTTGGTAAAATCTGTCACAAGATCTATTTCTATATCATTCCATTCTCATTTGTGTATCTCTAGAGATTATAGCCTCTTATAAGGCCTTTGATACAATGCCTTTACTTGTTGATAACCGAGACACTGCTCGACAATGTGGTTATATCTTATCTCATTCCTTCCTATCTAACCTTTCTTATAATTCACAAAGTCACTTAATAATGCCTGGTTGGGCGGTATGAAAAGGATCATGAACTTCATTCACGATTTCATTTCTAAGCTTATTATTGCTTGGAAGTATATGTATATCTCTCTCTTAGATAATATAACACTGTCCAGCGCTCCTTAAAATATCCTTTAGCTCTTCATTCCTTATTTTAATTCGTATTCTATTCCCATCTTCATTTTTTTTTTAGTCTTATTTCACCTTGGTTGGGGGAATACTACTTACATTCGTCCTTGATTTCCCGACTATTTCTGTTCTCGTTTTCTTAACCTTTCTGATGAGTTTTCCTTTTCTATAAGGACATACCATGATTTAGACTGAATTCTATATCTTAGGCATTAGATTCTACATTAACTGTTCATAGGTGATCATTTATCATATTTATAATCTTTTACCGATTCGAGCCATCTTTTCTATCATGTGTCCAAATTTCTTTGCTCGAAGAATAAGTTCAAACTTTTGTAAATTGTGAAGGGTTCTTAATTTATTGATATAGGAGTGAAATTTCCAAGACTTCGGTATTTATACCACTGTTACTATTTCAAGTCATGAGTTGGGAAATTATATTCATGTGGCCTAAGTCATTGTGATGCATAAGTTATTATCTTTCTCATATTAATACATAGCCTTTCTTTCATTAATCCATGTAATTTTGATTCTATTTTGGGGTAACTATCTTATTGGTCTTGTTACCTTAGAGAGTTCTTAATGGATCTCTAATAGTAGTTAATCAATCTATAAAATTCCTGATCTTATTTTAGGTCATTGACATCTTTCATCTTTAATTGTTTTGTCCTTTGTCAGATTTACATTGTTCTCTTTTAAAGACACTATGTGCCTGAGGAATATTTCTCCTTTAAGCTGAGATTCCTAAAACTGTACTTAGTAAAATTCGCCCGGATCTTAAAAGTCGTAAGACAGTCCTTCAATGTTCTTTATGTTCTTTCTTGTCCTCTGAATAGATAGGAACATCATCCATAAAGATTAAGATAGAATTTATCTAAGTACTTGTGGATCACTCGATTTTTAAGGTTTATGGTCAGGGCTGGTGCATTGGTTAGTCCGAATGGCGTAACTATTATCTCATAGTAACCATATCTTATTCGGAACAATTCATTTCCGTATTTCGGATACCATTCTTCAAGACCATATAATATTACATCATAATGCCTCAGTGAGGACTTTTCATACATTACTTACGAGGGTCGGTCTACCGAGCTGACTGATTACAAGGCGTCTAGCTCTTTTTACACTCAAAACTTTGACACTTCTTCACCATATTCATAAACTCTTCCAAACTACGTTTATTTTACATATTATAATCACATCATTTTCATCATAAACCATTATTTACATATAAGTCTCATAGGATCCTAAGATTCTATGTCTTTGAGTGACCTTTGTCGAGTCGCACTTCTTCCTCGAAACTTGTCTTTCTCCAAGCACGTTTTGTTTCATATTTCGATGATTATTCTCTTCGAGAGCCGGGGTCCACCGCCCCGCTTCTTCTTCAATACTAGAAGTTGGTGTTACTTTTATCAGAAAGTATGGTTGGGTTGGTAGCGGTAATTCTCCTAATCCGCGAGGGCGATAAGATTTTGTCCTTTTGCCCTTCTCGTCTCTTTCTGGTACCATTGATGGCACGGGGCGTGGGCGGCGTTTGGAACATCAGGGTACAACCATTCCTTTATGCCGTGGTGTAACTTGCCGAGGACCAGGACAAGTACTCGTAGGTGTCGTTCCATACGCATTATATGTATACTTGGGTATATTGACAAATCCTGGTAAGTCTACCCAGACTTTGGAACTTTTCTCATGGAGAAAATATTCTTTTGATACTTCTTTTGCAAAATTTTGCCAATCTGTTGGCAAATTACAGATACGTCATTGGGTACCATCCTCATTTGACACTCTATAGTTACGAGCATCCAGTCAGAGGTGCAAAAATTTCTTCAAAACTGTTCTGAATCCATGCCTAGTTCATAATAAAAGAGCCGATACGCTCGTGTGAGTTATAAACTTGTAGGCCTTGGGGTTAACTCTTACCCGTTAAACTCCTTTTCTTGTCATCTGTAAACGGATATTTCTAGATAAATCCGACTTAATTTAAGCAATGGAGGGGATTTTTAAACAAGAAGGATCTCTTAAAGAATTATACACTTTAAGACGTATATAACCTGTAGACTACTTATGACACGACTCATGACACTTATCTTAATACTCATTTTACGTTTTACATCTTCAGTCGTATGTTGCCTTAAACTTATTCGTATATGCGAATAGTGGGTACTGATATCCTGTCGTGTAAAACCTTTTAACGAAAAGATTAGGCCTAGGTCACTAATCACGTGAATGACAGCCATATCCGAAACTTCTTGTCTCTAAATTATATCTACGTTCCACATAGATATAATGATCCAAATCATTGGATAGAACTTTAGACGATTCTAGGTTCAATTCTGAGCTTAAGTAACACTTGCGATGGTCATAATTCCCGTATAGGTAAGGAGATTTTCATTTCTTGATTCGCTTACCCTGAGTTGGGTTCTATCGCTTCTACGCATACTTGTGCGATGTCAAAAAGCGAAGCACCTAAATTGAACAAAATCTTATGGGTATTCTGAGAAATTTTTCCTCATACCTATTCTGCCTTTTGGTTCTGTTTGTTCTGTTTTCGATGTGAGGTATAGGCTTTGGTCTACGGTCTTTCCGTTTATTCAAGTAAACATCTATTTCATATGTCCTTGTCCTTTCCATTGGGACATCATGTTCCCTTGCTATGGCCTTCTGTTGCCTCATTCACTTTATACTTCTCGGTATTAGTATCGTTATGCTTTTACTAATAGCATTCGTGGTTAGGTTTACATCAACTTATCCTTTGATATTGATATATTTCAATAATGAAATCTTATCGTAGAGATCGTCATGTCTCTATCACTATCATTCATTCCTAATCCAGTATGAATGATTAAATTCCTTTTTTTTTCACTTTATCGATCTTAGGAGTATATTTCTCATATATTCTTACTTTAAACTCTTTTCCGAGAAGTCCTTGACTTGGCCTTTAGCGCCATCGTTTGTAATATCCCTTTTTGGATATAGTCATTTCTTCTTAATCTTTTATTGATTCATCGTGCAATTTTGCATAAGATAAAATCCTTTGTCCACTAGGGACGTATTATACTTTTGCCTTGACGTCAAAAATCTTTACCATTTTCTTGACATTCAATGAATGCTTCATTCCCATGTTAGAGATACTTAATATCCCATTTTATTGATCGTCGCAAAAGTATGAGGGATAATCTTTCCAATTGGATTTACCTTAAAGTCCCTCAATGAGAATCTCTTTCTGTGTTCTCTTGGACGTATTTCCTTTGCAAGATCTATAGAAGCTATCTTGCTTGTTAACTATTAAGTTACACAAGACAAGCGTTTCGTGTCATTATAACTTAGAGTATTAAGATTTATTTCAAAATAATGAATCTATTTCTTAATCCGTTTCTTTACTTCAAGGGAATTACCTTACTTATCGAAGTCATAACATTTCTGAAGCTTATGTCATATCATGAACTATCTACTTGTATAGTTCGTAATTTCTTCTGCTATTTTTGACTTTTGTCCATTTTCTTGAGCATGGTATCTGAAAGAAATCTTACTTTCGTTACACTTCGGTTCTCACATTCAGGGTTAGAATCGTCATTATTGTCGTATGGCTTGGTAAGGTAGTACATTTGTACACCATAACTTAAAGTCCAAGCATCTCATTGTCATGTCTTGACTTTGGAGATATTTCCTCCATACTTGATTTACATGCTAGGGATATCCTAGCTATTCACACATCTCAATGATTATGATCTCTAAATCTTATTATCATTCGTCCAACCAAGTTTCAATTACTTGGAATCGATTATGCTCAAGCATAATCTCATTGATTGAGGTATAAGGCGAGAGATCTATTTTCTGGGATGCTATCACTTCTTTATATATATATATATTCTTTGAAAAGAATATCTTTCATGCATCTTCATTTTTTTTTTAAACATGTCCAACCTACTAACGAGGTTTCAAGGATATCCAACTATCTTAAAGATAAATTGTAATCGCTCTCGTCATGACATAATAAGGGAAATTCATATCCCACAGATATCATATACTTTTCTTTGCTTTTATTCTTGCATTCAATGCTAAAGAGTATCTTATTCATAACTTTGTTATCATAACAGTCGTATGAAGGTATAACTTCACTGTTATCAATCTTTGCAAAGCCCATCAAAGGTCATCACATCCGTGTGTATCATAGGGAAAATAAATATCTCGTCTCATCGAGATTTTCTTTACATCATAATTTCTTGATGTCTATCACTTTACTGGTCTGAAACTTTTAGGTGACTAAAATAAGTCAACCTATTTTATGTCTGATATTAATCGCTTTACTAATTCGCTCTTAGGTGACAAGGTAAGTCAACCTTCATCATACTTGATGGCTTCAAGAGTCGAGAAGAGATTATCACGACTACTTACGAGGTCTTGTCTCACAAATCGAATAACATCTTTTAATTATTGCATCGATATGCTCCTCGGATGAATAATGGGGATCTAGGGTCCAAGACCGTAATGACGACTCATCGAGATTTCTTTGGTCATATGGGCTGGCTGCACCGCCACAATTATATTCTCATCACACAAGGCTTTGGGTTCAAAAGGACACTTTATGAATTTTGGGTTTGAAAATTTTCTTCGTAAAAGTGAGAAACTCGAATGAATTCTCAATTGAACTAGGTCATGAGTTAAACTCAATGACGTAAATTGGGTAATGGATATAATTTGAAAGCTTATATACCCGTAATAGGTCATCAACAAAGTTCTCATGTATGTCAAGGTTCTACTTGTACATCAAGATCTTACTTTCTTAGTAACATTCTAGGATTCAGATCATACTATAACATTCTTACTCTTTTCAAATCATAGAACTAACTTCAACTGATTCTCATGAATTCTGGAGTAGGAATCAGGATTTGGTCCTTCATAATAAATGAAGTACAGTGCATTAGGAGCACGAGACGAAAACCATACGTAAATCGGAGTTCACACGATCGAGAACTAGTCAAAACAAAATCACCGCGCAGTGTAGGAAATTTACACGCGTTCGCGCCGAGGTCATAAGCGATGCCGACACCAAGGTCGTGCATGCCGTTACCGATGCCGAGGTAGTACAGAATATTGCCGACACCGAGGTCGGACAAACTACCCCAGTCGACATGTCAAAGGCGATGTTATAAATGCCGATTTCGAAGTCGACATCGCGACATGCCGATGTCGGCCAAGGTCGTACATGTCGAGGTCGAACAATTTCGTATAAATCTTTCACTTTTCTTCACTCAAGATGGAATGAAGTTCTCAAATCCATCACTAATCTTGTTCTTGTAATTGAAGGAAATTCTTACTTCTATGTGTTCTTTCGTAAAAGGGATCATGCGTCCTATAAAGTCTATGTTCTGTTTGAACTAGCATGCTTATCATCATAATCAACTTTGTGGTTTGAAGTAAAACTTCAAATATTCGTACGTAGCTCATTTGTACGCATGTATTTCGTTGAATTTCAAGAATTCAACATATCGTATTTGACAAATAAATGTCCAATCTCAATTATTTTAAAACATGAATAATCATAACTTTGTTCATAATAATGAACCCTTATTACATTCCAGAAATTCAAACATTTCATCTTTGGCATATCATGCCAAAACTTTCTCATATCATTGTCATCATCTTTCTTATATCTTCCTTCTTTTCATAACTTTCTTGACAAATCATTTGTCACAACATTCATTCTCAACCTTTCTCATAGCTTTCATTTCTTTTGAAAGATCATATCAATCATCATCCACTTCACAACATAATATTTCATTTGCAACATTTGCAATAACTTCCATCTTAAATAAATTCACATAACTTTCATTTCACTTGAAAAAAATATTTCACTTTCACACTTTTCGTTTTCAAACCGAGAAAAATAATTTCATAAACATTCGTCTTGGCCAGGCTAATTTTCAAAACTTTGAAAAAGAGTCATTTACCTCATTTCGGTTGAGCTTGATGTGATGGAGTGTTGAGCATTGTCAGCTGATCTCTAAAAGTCTAATGACTCAATCTAGACTTAACCTTAAAGAAGATTTTGGGTTCAAGAGCGAACCGCTCTGATACCACTCTGTCACAGCCCCTTAATCCTAATTACGGATTAGCAGGGACTATAACTGTAAACATGAAAGAATAAACATGGGGACTCTCATTAATAATAAGCGTAATACATATGTCAAGCATGTTCTTGGACTCTAGTACATAAATTAGGTTCTTGCAGTGGAAAACATGTGATATGTACATATGACGATGTACTATCAAGGTATAAACATTTCAGCGACAACATTCCTATTGCTCAACACCGCTCCATCCATCATTTGCTCAACCTGCACATTTAAAAACAAACATGCAGGGCTGAGTACAAGAATGCACTCAGTGGACTCATGCCAAAAACATTTTATCATTTGTAGATTACACTGCCACATCATGGTAAGACACAAGGGTTTTAGTTGAAATGCCTTGTGCTTACTAAAAGATTTTCATCATTTCTCAAAATCATCGCCTGGCCAGGCATTTTTCTTGGTGTGTATGATCCGTATCCCTTATCATCATTTCATCATATCATCATAGTCGAAAGTCGTGAGGGAGGCCTCCCTCTACGACCCCGTGACCGGCCGTGAATTGTCCTTACAGCACACAGTCACCTTAGGTGTACACGTTAATCCTAGCCAGGTATTGTCCTTCCGGCATAGGATCCGATATCGATTTTCATTCATAAGTTGGGAGCGACCCAACAACATTCATATCATTCATATCATTCTCTGGATAGGATACATACACAAAACATAAACATTTTTGGCAGGTAATCTTGTAAACATTTTATCAACAGTTGAAATAAGCATCGTAAATAAATATTTCAAAAGCATTTCATTTTTGAGTAGAGTAAAGCCCACCTGGACTGTTGATTGTCTTAAACGATTTCTTGGAAGGCAAGCCCTAGGCTTAGCCTATCTATTCCTGGCCTTGAGGTTTTGGGGTTGAAATATCCATCGGGTCTTAGAACCCATATTTCTACTTTAGTGTATATCATGGTATGATATACACTCAATTGAGCATGTAGTAGCACCTAGTCAAATATTTCACGTTAAGGCATGCTTCCGTAAAAATATCATATCGTGTCGTTTTATCATAATTTCGTGCATCTTATTAATGCTCTAACGTACCTTGCGACATAACATAATGAATGCATCAATTACTAGCATGTTAGTCACATAAGGCATATTTCACATAGGGGGGTTCTACACTTAGTCAAATTTTAAGTGTTTGAAAATCAGCAAAACAGCTTAAAATTAACCCAAGTGACATACTTTGACGATTCATAACTCTCGATTCAAAATACGTATGGCCGCATAAAGACACATTCTGGAAACCTCTAAACATGTACTACAAGTTCTAAGAAGGAATTAAATCCAAAAGAGTCGTGGTTTTGGAGATATAGGGTCTCAAAGTGGGCAACCCAAACTGACTTCTATACTTAGAAAATTTTCAGAATTTTCAGTTTTAGCTTAACGACGAGGGGTTTTGCGAGGCTCGTAACTTTTGACTCACAATGCCAAAATGGCTGCAGGCTACCAATTTCGAAACCTTGTAACAAGAACTACATATTTCATGAAGACCATACTGGAAAATAACTGACGCATCGAGAAATACATAAGCCCAAAGTTGACTAGTTGGAATGGACAACATTCAAGTAGGTGACTTTGGGTCAGTGAAAGGTATACCTATAAAACTTGGTTTGAGATCAAACTTTCCAGATCATAACTAGACATGGTGAGGAACATTTCTTATGAAGAAACCCAAATCCAAATCGGACTACAAACGGCTTGAACATCTCACGTAAAAGTCATACTCGAACAGCCTATTACATGGAAAAATTCACTAAGGCAGTTTGTCCGAAAAGCTTACTGTAATGTATCAACTTTAAAAATTCACTGAGGGCTCATTATAAGGAATCTGGGAATGCAACCCATCATTTTGAAAAGCCACTTAAGTCTAGTTTAATCCAGAAAAATCCTCACTCAATGATTCACAATAGATTGGGAGCTAAAAATATTTTACCACAAGCTATCGCTACAGTGACAGTTTTGTGCAGTTAGCTTGTAAAATCTGGAATAAATAGTAAACATTTTTAGAAAATTCTGAAAATTTACATACATCTTCTAGACATGCTGAATTATGTTTCTGCCAAATTTTAGAGTTTTATCATTAGCCAAACTTAAAAAGAAAGCCACGGACTATGGGTGATGAACACGGCGATTTCACAGATTTGTGCAGTGTTTTTGATAAATACAATTAAAATAGTAAATCAAGTTGGATTGACTTGAAATTTTACAGAGGCATACTAGACACATGTAAATTAAACATATTAAAATTTCACAATCATCGGACCACTGTAACTTAGTCAAATAAATTTATGAAGTTACTGATTTCGTAACAAACTTCCAGGTTTTATTAGAGATCAGTTTTTGTACCTTGATTTCTTGCAAGCCTTTCATCACATCTCATATGCACACTACTTGCACGAATCCATGGTGGGAATAGGTCTCCTTAGAGCAATGAGAGACCAGAAGGGGGAAGAGAGATTATCGGTGGTGTAGGGTATGGGAAAGGCTGAAGTGGTGTAGAGAGGTGGGGTGCTTATGGTGGTGACACCTAAGGGGGCATGTGTCCTTCTACACACATGCACACCTACACTACACACTACACTCACATTACATGCACGAAATTTTACACATATATATGTATATATATCAGATTTTAATAGTGTAGTTAGGTTATAATTAATCCAATGTCACTTAGATACATGTAATAGGAAAAATCAACAAGATAAACTTGTATACATAGGTGTATAGTTTTCGGCTTTTACACTATGCCAATGGGTCTAATTTTTATTTTCCATGCCAAACATTGATATATGTTATAACATATAGTTTAGATGATAAATAATATCATAGGATAAATTAATGGCATCATTTTATGCGATAAAAATCGAGTTCGAAAATTAGGGTTTTCGAACGTTTGAAAAATTGGTCACTATCAATTCTTGTTGATCTAGCATTGATTTAATGCTTAATAATACTGTAATTACATATCATAATCATAGGAAATTAATTTCTATAATTCCTTGATCATTAAACTCGCTTTTCATTTCGTCTCTAAACGTTAACGTTTGAAAACGTTGCAAAACGTTCATTATCGACTCATCTCGAAATGGTCGTCATCACTTTATTAAATTATTCCATTAATAATGGAATTTAATTCTAAGCTTAATTGCTTAGAAAATATCATGAATTTTAACTATCGATACGCGATCGACGTTAAAATAATACTGCCGATACACTTCATATACTTTCTATTTTTTTGATTCACAAATCTCGGTGAATATAACATAGGAATTCATTCCTTAGTAAACAATCGAAATCATTATTCGATATCTTACTGATTTAATAACTCGGCGAAACTCTAATTTACGATCTTAATTGTATTATCATACCGTAATTAGGCATCTAATTATATACCATATAATTGGTATCATAGCTCTCGGCTCCCTCACAATGCATGTCTAACATTTTGATAAAATTTCCAAACAATTATAACATGCTTATACACTATAGTGTAGCAACACTACGTCATAATAAACATCAAAACCAATTTAATCATCACCATAGTGAGTTTGGCTCTCGGTTTATTTGAATAAAATAGGTTATTGATTTTCGAAAATTCTAACAACAACATAAGATGCATAAAACATATTCTAGGCCAATAATATAACATTGCATGTACTAAATAAAAATCACACATTAACATATACATATATATAAGCCTTGGCATTCTTAAAAAAAAATTGGGTAGGATTTTTTTTTTCAAAATTTCCCAAATAATTCATAGGGTGTATAAATCATACCCTAGAGTAATAAAACACCATTGCATGTTACAATTTAAATTCATACATCAACATATCTCAAGTATACCTCACGGTCCTTTTTGAAAAAAAAAATAGATAGGATTTTTTCTAAAATTCCAAACAAATGGTTATCGACTCACATGATATCATAGATCAACTATATGCAATTGCATGTCTTAAATAAATATTAATCACCCATATAACACATATATAGGTCTCGGTCCATTTTAAAAGAAATAGATAGAAATTTCTAAAATTCTAATTAAATCACTATGACTTCTATAACATCATAGATTAATTATATGTCATTGCATGTCTTAAATGAAAATCATTCATTAACATATTGATATGTATATACCTCGGTCATTTTGAAAAAAAATAGCATTGATCTTCTAAAAATTCCAACAAATTGTTATGCACTCTTAATTCATCATAAATCAATAATATCACATTGCATGTACAAAATGAAAATCATACACCCACTTGTATAATTATACATGCCTCGGTTCCAAGAAGAAAAATAGTATAGATTTTTCTAAAATTTTCAAATAACTACTATAGACACATATAACATCATAAATTTATAAACCATGCTCTAAATCATGTCTTCAAACCTCGGTTATCAACAACATTTTTCAAACATGTTTAGAAATTTTTAAAACATGTATCAAGCTTCAAACTATCATGCTACACATTCTTAGAACAAAACATAATCATAGATTCATAAGGTTTTGAACTAAAATTTCACATGCAATACATTTTTAAGAACAAGAATACACATCTACTCATTTTCTCATCATCAAAACACATGCAATAGCAAAGTATCACCAACAAAGTTCATCAAGAACACATGCAAGAACCATACATCTTTTCGAAAATTTTATAAAAATCGAGAACCATTGATGCTATGCTTTGGTTCCTACCTTGGATATATGGATTAATGGTACAATACACAAGGTGTTGAGGTGTTGTATGGAAGATGGAAGGAAGAAAAATCAAAGCTTGGAGGGGGAAGAAGCTCACGGCTATGGCTGAAAAGAAGGGAAGAAGATGATGTTTGAGAGAATGGAGAGTGTTGAGTGTAGGAATGTTTAAGTGTGTTGGAGAGTGAACAAAATCTGAAAATCTCCCCATATCACTACAAAATGCAATCGATCAATGACGGAAAATTCCGTCATAGAAACTCATCTTATCCGTCGCTAAAATGGATTAGCGACGGATTTATGGCGATGGAACGAGGGGTCGCCGGAAACCTGGTAGGCAAAGGTCTAGCGACGAATTACGTCCGCCGCTAATTTATAGCGACGGACCAGCGACGGAAAATTTAGTCGTTAATCCACCGACCTCCCGAACGGTCGCCCCGATATTAAATCCGTCGTTAATGAGATGCTAATCCGTCGTGAGGTAGCGACGGATTAACGACGCACTTAGGCCAGAAGCTAAATAATACCGCCGCAAACCGCCGTTATTCGACGCCAATCCGCCTCGATCCGTCGCTAATTAGAGACGAAAAACAAATTGCCTCTAAAGTTATAAATTTTTTAATTTTACGTAACAAGACCGTCAGAACCGCCGAGATCCGCCGCAAGTCCGCCGCAGTCCGCCGCTAGTTACGCTTGGTTCGGTTATTTCACGTTGTTAATCCGTCGAGGTCCGCTTGAAGTCCGTCGTAGGTCCGTCGCAAGTCCGTCGCTAGATAAGCAAAATCTGGACAGTTTGAATTTGTATTTTGGACAGCCAAACCTGTTTTCAAACAACCCAAACAAACCAATTCCATCCAATTCAATCTATACAATCCAAACTATCCAAACAACCAATTCCATCCAATTCAATCCATACAATACAAACTATGAAAACAAACCAATTCAATCCATACAATACAAACTATCAAAATAAACCAATTCAATCCAAACAAAGCAATTCAATCCAAAATATCTGTAATATCCAAACAATCCCATAAAGAAACAATTCTAAATCATGCGATAAGTTAACAAATTCATAATACAACACGAATATGTCGAGGTGAGGGAAACGGGAGCTCATATCACGAGGGTGGGGGGAAACGGGAGCTGGCCATGAAGCGCCTAGGCCTCCCGCCGAGCGCAGACTGAGCTCGAATCCGTTCTTGACGCTATCTATCTCGCCTCACCATCTTGCATTCGCCTCAGATGCTTGCATTCGCCTCAGATGCCAGCGCCGCCGCCGACCCAATCGGCCTCAGATGCCTCAAGGCCGATTTCCATCCGCCTCCAGATCCAATATCCATTGTTGATAAGCTATGGAATCAACAGTCGGGCACTCTCCACCGAGTGAGACGACGCCGCTCTGCATGTATGTCCGTGATAGAGAACCAGCTCCAAACATCCTATTCTTTTCTTTGAGGAGCTCCCAGGACATTTTTGAGAATTTGAGTCCTATCAATTTCTGGCGGTGTCTCATCACTCCCCCCAGATTGGCTCAACTGGGTCACATGACCTCAACCTGCCTCGTAATATAATTTCATACAATTATTATTTAATTAAATGTTCATTGTTTGCGCTTAACGAATATACTTACCGCGATACTCCGAGCTTTCCGTCTCAGATAGCTCCGTCGTCGGTGGTATGATACTCGAATACATCCCATCGACATCTTCTCCGCTACTCCACGCCTTCGCTTATAAATAAGTCAAACAAATTAAATAATTAACAAGTATCACAATTTTAAATAAATTTACTATATCTAAAACTTCAAAGTACTTACAACCTCTCTCGTGATACTGAATGCAGAGCGTGAGCCACCCCGATGCTTGACTATCCCAACCCTCGCCATCCGGCTCGGACATCCTGTTCTGCGGGCCTGCCGCCTTCTCTGGATGTCCGTCCGAGCCCAATATGCCTTCCAATTATCCCAATCTCGCCAAGGATAAATGGAGGTGGGTTGGCGAGTCCTTCGCTTGATCTTGTGAACAAGATCTTTATAGCGCCGCGGCCTTTGCGCACCAAGAGGAATAGACCATGGCATCATCCATCGTATCATCCCAATAAAAATATTTCGCAAAAATATATGATTAGACTATGCAAAGTTCAAATCATAAATGACTTCAGATAAACAACACAAACCTTGAATTCATCGAAATAAATCGCTTGAACTCTTGAGGCACCAATTTTCAATTGAAGCCGCCAGATTCATGAATCTACGGAATGACTCCGTAATCACGCGGCTATATCATTGCTCGGACACAAAATGCTACAGTTACGTAAAATAAAGACATTAGAATGCTAAAATTTATTTAAACCGAGACATACAAGAGATAACGCCATACCCATTCACAATGGCTATCTTCTTCATCCTCTCTAGATGGCACTCCACCACCGCCGAGGGGCGGATCGTGAGACAATGCCTCCATGCCTTCTTCTAGTGGGTGTGTAGGCGACGGCGTGTATGATCCCGAGTGCCTCCTACGTGATGACATCTGCAAACAAAGGTAAAAATGCTGTATTAAAATTCACAAATAATACATATCATAACGCTTTGTGTGCATACTAGTGACAATTATCGTCGTCTATTTGAACTCTTGTGCATACTTAAAATGCTATAAATTCACAAATAATGCATATCATAACGCTTTGTGTGCATACAAAAATGCTATAAATTCAAACCCTATTCATCGTCGTCATCATCATCATCCAATGTATGATTGTCTTCGACTCGACAATTCAACTTCATCATCCTCATTATCGATGTCTCTTCAATGTCTATGAGTGTACCGTCAGATGAACTAGTGTCGTGTCCTCATCCACAACGACATTAGTAATCGAACCTAATGTATCCTCTTGAAAAGGGAGAGGTACTATCGATGCGTAACTCTCATCCGAGACTTCCACATTAGATCGAGCTTTAATTTTGCATACTTCCCACCACTCTTTCATAGATTGTTTTAAACTCGATATGCACAATAGTATACTGAATGGCTTGATGGCGAGGATAAACGGTTCGAACTTGTTATATCTTCTCGTATGATTTACCGAAACCAACTTGTACTCGGAATGAATTGATAACCCCAATCGTGAAGGATCAAACCACTGCATCTAAACAATGTTGTGGTCTTCGTTGGTAGCCTGTGATATTCCAACTCACAAACCTCCAATAATCGACCATAAAATCGAGTTCTTGCGTGTCTGCACCATAAGTTTCACCTTTAATGCACACTCCACTATTCATAGTTGATCTTTGTGACCCATGTTCTAAAGTGTGAAATTTGTAACCATTTATATAATACCACGGCACGCCTTAATTAGAGGTGAAGGCCCTTTGGCAAGAGACAATATGAACGGATTCACAATGTTGTTAGTATGATCTTTCGACCTATTAATTGTAAAAACGATTAGAATGACCGACTAAACGTATATATTAAATATTTTCTACTAATAATCATCGAACACTCACATATGCCTCAAACCAAAACGGAAGCCTCTTCAATCGACCTTTCAATATCCGAGCTAGAGATAAATGGATTTGATCTTTTCACATCTTCGTGAATAAACTACATCAACATATATTTACGATCCTAGTTAATAATAACAATAATAATAATAATAATAATAATAATTAACAATGAATTCTAAGAAAACACGACACTTACGCCATGTAAATGTCTCGCAACATCAACACAGTTGAGCAACACGATAAACGAGCAAAGATCATATTCTCTACTATCCAAATATCTCGTTGACATATTTCCAAAAGGTCGCCATCTTGCTTGAAGATTTGAAGCATATCCGATAGTCTTCGTGCCTAATCTCCGCTTGACCATGATGCAAATCTCGAACTTCGTTCTACGTGATCATCAAAATAATACGAGCAAAATGTCGATGCTTCTTCTACTAAGTAAGCATTGCGATAGAACCCTCAACCCCGGCTTTATTTCATACGTTGTTCTTCAACTTACGTAGTATCTACAAAATTTAGAACGTTGTTCTTCAATATATATATATATATATATATATATATATATATATATATGTGTGTGATAATGTACGAGCAAGACCTTTCAAATGGATACATCCATCGGTATTGAACAGTGCCCTCGCAATACGGGCTTCATCGCCTAGATGAACCGAAGATGTTCCATGGAGTCAAGAAACTAGGGAAAATGCGCTCAAGCTTGCATAAAATCACGGAATATTTTCTTGAGCCCGCATGCATCATCAAGCCCTATGTTTCGAGAAGTTAAATCTTTGAAGAATAAAGATAATTCATATGACTTTCCAAACATTTGGTGGGAGAAGTTCGCAAATGCAATCGGTAGAATTCGCTGATGAAAATGTGACACCTATGACTCTTCATCCCAAACATCTTCGTTTTGTCATGTCTACACATCTACCCATATTCAAACGCATCCATCTCGAAATCTTAAACCTCTTACCCACTCACATAAGACTTTTTCTCACGATTGTCAAGTGTATAAGAAGCCTTTGGATATTTTCCTGTTGATTCATTCATCGTCAACTCGTCTCAGAAAAGATAAATTAAGTTCTTCTCTAGATTTGCTTGTATCTTTTGTCTTCCTCGACATTCATGATCGTGTTGAAGACATTATCGAACACATTCTTTTCTATGTACATGACATCCAAATTATGCCGAATCAAAAGAGAACTCCAAGAAGGTAGATCCTTAAAATACTTTTCTTCCATCCGCCCAAACCGCTGATATTCGCTATTTATTTCATCATCGCCAATCTACATTGAGACTAGTCCCATACCCATATTAGTGATGTAAGCTCATCTCCGATCGCGCTTCGTGGATCATTAGTAATCACCGTGTTCTTTTCAAACCTCTTCGATCCCTTCAAATGGGTGATTAGGAGCTAGAAATTTACGATGGTTATCAAACCATGACCGCTACCACTTTTAGCTAAAGTAAAAGCATCGGTATACTCCATGCAAAGGCGACAAGCTAATCTTCCAATTGTACTCCATCCGCATAAACATAGAGTATGCAGGAAGTCACTAATTGTCCAAAGTAATGCAGCGTGCATTTGAAAATTTCGCTCAACGATACATCATAAGTAAGAACGCCGTCATCCCACAAATCTATTAACTCGCTATCAATGGTTGCAGAACACATCAATCTTCTCCTTCGGATTACGCGTCCCGCACTAAGATCGTAAGAAACATGTATTGCTCCTTCATACACACCATGGGGAAGATTATAAGGGTCAAGATAACGGGCCATGATGAATATTGCTTTCCGATTGACCGAATGGCTGAAAACCGCCGTTGAGAGTCCCAATCGCACGTTATTTAATTTTCGATGCAAATAAGGGAAACTTTGTGTTCAAATGTTTCCATGCAATTGAGTCTGCCGGATGACGATGACCCCATCATCGATCGACGATGCATGCCAACGATATTTTCCGATGTAGCATCGATGCATACAATCAGTAGTCGAGGAGTTAGAGGAAAACAATACATCTTTTATATGCTACATGTGCTTTCGTCGACTTCCACCACTCGGTATTGCTCTTGAAACGAGGATGGTTACGTAATTTGTAGCTCGTCAATTCGTAATCTTCGCGCCAATAAATCATGCAATTAAATGGACAACAATCAATTTTGTGTACGGGCAACCCCATGCCACGCAACAATCTCTTCGTCTTTGTAGAAGTCATCAGCACGCATTTCCATCTGGATGCGACTCTTTCATCGCTCGATATTTGATCAAACCTTCTCAAGAATGTTGTTCTCTGCTTTCCAACTCGTAAGTCGAGCCACAATGACAACCGTGTGTGATCCGAGCAACCCGCCACAAAGGTTTATCGGCAAGATTCAACATATCGTAAAATTTTTTGCATCGAATTTGGCTCCTCTTCGATCTCGTCAAAGTTGAATCGTGGACCAGCAAAGATCCACTACCAACGATGATACGTATTTGGATGACGGTTAACATCCGAATCCACAACATTTTCCTACTTGTGGTTGTCTCTCCTTGAAATTTCCATGTGTGATAATTTGGAAAAATCCAAATTTTGATAAGTGATATCGCACAAGATCTTTCTTCCGATAAGGTATATTCTTACACTTCTTACACGGACACTTGATTTTCTCTCCATCCGCGAATAAAAGCGAGCACTAGCGAATTCAATAAAACTTTCAAGTCCATCTAGAAATTCAATATTTAATCCACCAACCGAACTAAACCTCTTATACATCCACTCACGATTGTCATTCATTCTTCAAGCTCCTAATTATAAATAATTAATTAAACATGTTCAACATAAGTTGTACAATATAAACTAATTATACACTCATAAGTTTATCGAGTGGAGTGAGCAAATCTTACTTATAATTATTGGTTAGTTATCTACGAGGCAACATAAACCCTAATTCAAGTTTCATATACTTAACCTTAACCTAAAATGAAGTGTGCAAATCTTACTTATAAAACATCTTATTCTAATAAAATTTCGCAGAGTAAGTTTTATAAAATTAATCGCCGCTTCATTCCCAATTCAACCAAACTTCACCAAATCATCACCATACTGTTGAAAACATCTTATTCATATACTGACCTTAAACTAATTAAGCATGAAATGAACAAAAGACACTTATAAAACATCTTATTCATATAACAATTCTAACAAAATTTCGGCATAGTAAGTTTTATAAAATTAATCTCCATTTGATTTCCAATTCAATCAAACTCATTCAAATTTCACCAAATCATCACCATATGCCTAATTATACACTTAACAACTCAAAACATCTCACGAAATGATGAATTTATCATCCCAATTCACATCCAAGCTTATCAATTTCACAAGCCCAAATCACAAGACTAACATTCAATGTATCATTTTCACTATCAATTCGGTAAACTCAATTCAATTTTCACTATCAATTCAATGCATCATATATAATATTTTCACTATCAATTCAATACATCATATAATTTTTCACTAATCAATTCAATGCATCATATACAATATTTTCAATAAAATCAACAAATATATAACAAAAAAAAATGAAATATAAATAAAAAAACCCAAACAAACCAACCCGACGGACGGACGGCGGGCGGCTGGCGGGGGCAAGGCACGGCAGGAGGCGGGAGGCAGCATGGATGGCGGACGGGCGGACGGTGGCAGAATGAGAGCTCAGATGGCTGAGGGGCTGGGGTCAATCATTGGGGGTGGGGTGGGCGGGGCGGGAGGCGGAGGGAGGACGGGATGGCAATGGGACATGGACGGCGGTAGGGCTGGCTCAATAATGGCTAAATGGTGTATTGGGGGTGGGGTGGGGCTAGGGCACGAGCTGGTGGGGGTGGGACGGCGACGGCACGACGACGGCGGCGGGCGCCGGGGTGGGGTGGGGTGGGGCTGTGGTGGGGTGGGGTTTGTTGGGGTGGGTGTCGCGAGGGCTAGGGCGGGCACGGCGGGCGGCGGAGATCGGCGGCGGCGCGGCGGGTCGGGCACGGCAGACGGGCAGGTTGGGTTGGGGAGGGAGGGAGGTTTCGTGGATCTGATATGAAATTGGGGAAGAAATCCCGTCTGTTATTAAACTTTTTAGCGGCGGATTAGCGACGGAATATTCCATCGTTATATTTAAAATACTTTAACGACGGAATAATGGATTGAACGACGGACACGTATCCGTCGTTAATTAACGCATGAATATAAAAAATAAAAGATTTTACATTAACGACGGAATGAATTCGTCGTTAAATTAGAGACTATTTTACGACGGACATTCCGTCGCTATTATTATTGGGAATAAATAAAATCGAATTGAAATTAACGACGGATTGTATCCGTCATTAAAATAAATAAAAAAAAAATTAGAAATAATCCGATTTTTTAACGACGTTTTAGCTTACGGAATTGGTTAATTCAATTAAAAATAACAAAAAAAATTAATTTTAACAACGGACACTATCCGTCGTTAAATTTAACGACGAATAGAGACGAAATGCCGTCGTTAAAACATCGCGCGAGAATTCCCCGCCATGATACGTCACGATCCGTCGCAAAAAATTCCTTCGCCAATCCGTCGATTCACGACCCGCATTATGAACGCCGCTAATTGTCACCGATTCACGATCCGCATTTTGTCCGTCACGATCGGTGTATTTTGTAGTGTATACACTTCACCTCGCCTCTCTCTCACTTGAGACTCTTCACATTTTATTACTATTTTATGTAGATAGTGGGCACTCTCATGAGTGCCTACACATAGAAAATCTGAAAATAGATATTATATATATATTATAGTGGAGTTCTAATAATAAAAATCTGAATATATATCATATATATATATATATATATATATATATGCAAGAGTGATACAATTAAAACACACTTTGTTATACACATATATATACTACACGGCTATTATGCCCAACACACATTAAATAATTTAATTCCATGCTAAACATACATATATACATCATATAATATAATTTAGATGATAATTAATAGCATAGGATAAAATAATGGTGTTATTTTATGTGAAAACCCTAATTTAACAACTTAGGGTTTTCGAGAATTATAAGATGTTCAAAATAATAATTCTCAATGTTCTAGCACTATCTTAATGCTTATTATTACCGTAATATCATTTAATAATCATAAGATAATTAAAAGATGTTATCAGATGATGAAAACCCTAGTTTTTAGAATTTAGGGTTTTCAAACTAAGTTTTGATTGTTCATTAATTCTAATGTTCAAGCATTGTTTAAATGCTTAATAATACTGTAATTACATAAAAATATTATAGGAAATAAATTCCTATAATTTATTGATCATTAAAACCATCTTTCGTTTCGTCTCTAAATGTTAACGTCTGAAAAAGTCTCAAAACGTTACGTATCGATTCATCTTCGAAATGGTCGTAATAATTTCGTAATCACTTTACTAATATAAATCATTAATAAAGGAATAAAATTCTAGGCTTGATTGCTTACAAAATTTTATGAAATTTTCAACTGTCGATACGTAGCCGACGTTAAAATACACTGTCGAAAAAAACGTTATAGTCTTCGATTCTTAAATTCACGATTTTCAGTGAATTTATAACAAGAATTCATTCCTTTCTAAGATAGATCGAATTCATATTCGACCTCGATCGATTTGATTTCAAATAAATTTATTTTATGGGTTTTAAAACCGTAATTAGGCCATCAAAATTACGGGTTATTACAATGGAGTATTTTTAATAAAATGAGTACGATCTTACTACGACCATTTTGAGATGAGTCGATAGTTAACATTTTGAGACGTTTCAAACGTTAACGTCTAGAGACGATTTGAAAAATGGGTTTAACGATCAAGGAATTATAGTATTTAAATTCCTAAGATTATTTTATATAATTAGAGTATTATTTAGCATTAAAACAATGCTAGATCATTAAGGATTCGATGAGGACCACTAACTCATTTTGAAAACCCTAATTGAAAATTAGGGTTTCTCACATAAAATGATACCATTAATTTTTCCTATGATATAATTTATCATCTAAACCATATGTTATGACATATATATCTATGAATGGCACGAAAATAAAATATGTACCGTGATTATGAAAGAGTCGTGACATTATGTTATAAAACATAATTCACGCTACCTTTAGTATATACTTTGCTATGCTATGTTTTAATTATTCAAGTGGTATTTATGTTACACATTAATCTAGTATAAATCAAATAATGTATTTTTACATTTAGGATTTATACATTGATTAATACATAGTATTAATACACAAAAATAAAATCATTCCCCTTGATTCCACTAGGAGTCGTCGGCTCTCCTACCCATGTTGCATGGCCTTGAGTTGTTCAAGGTCCAACATGGTGTAAGGCTATTAACACTAGGTAATGATCACTAAGTGAGTCATAACCCATTAGTTAAAAAGGCTTCCATTTTATTTATTCATTTGTGAAAGAACCGAGGGAGTGAGAGAGAGATATAGGGGAGGGATCCTTCATTTCCTCTCATTCCACTTACTCAACACACCTTGAACACTCAAACACTCTCATTCCTCTCTCCCAAAACCTGCAAAAAAAAAAACCGAGAGCTACTCCCCCTCCCCCTTTGGAAATTTTAGTGTTCATCTTCTTCTCTTCCACCAAGCTTAATACCTTAACCTTGTTCCTTGAATCCATATCAACACAAAGGTGAGAATCGAGCAAGGCTTCGATTTTTCTTTGATTTTTACAAAAAAATCGAAAGGTTTGGTCTTTGTTAATGCATGTGTTCTTGATGTCCTTGTTCGTAAAGGATTACTAGTGCATGTGTTCTTGATGATCTTTGATTGTAAAAATTAGCTAATGCATGTTAAGTTTGATCTATGTTTATGCATGTGTCTTGATTGTAAAGATTTAGCTAATGCGTGTTAAGTTTGAAGCATAGATCATGTTTAGAAATTATTTCGAAAATGTCATGAGGTTTTATGTAATGATCGAAATTTCTTAAAATTATTTTGAGGTTGAATTATTGATCTATGATGTTATAAGAGTCCATAGTGATTTATTTGGAATTTTTGGAAAATCCTATGCTATTTATTTTGAAAATACCGAAAGCTTAAGAATTTCTATCTTGATGTATACTTTTTATGTAAGACATGCAATGGTATATTAGTGATCTAGGACCTTGATTGTGTATTACATGAATTTACTAGAAATTTTGGAAATCATTTGCTCAAATTTTATTGCAAAAGCCGTGAGCTTCCAAACCCTATATAATGATGATTAAATTGTTTTTGATGAACATTATGATGTTATATTGTTAGACTATAGTATATAAGCATGGTGTATTTTTGTTGGAATATTTATATAATGTTTGGTATATATTGAGGATGAACCGTGACCTTAAGGATTTTAATCCTTGATGAAGAAATGGTATATGATGGACTATATGACATAAATGTGTTATAAATTAATTTTAGGACCATGTACTAATTATATAGAATTTTGAGAATTATGGACAATTTTAAAAATAATCTTGTGACCTATAGGATTTAATTGTCAAAATTTTCCATGGTTAATATTAATACATATTAATGATCATAGTGTAAAATAATACACTATATGAATTTAGAAAAAAATTTGAAACAAATTTGGAAAAATTTGGGAAATAGCCGTGAGCTATAATATGAGGATAAGGATTTTAAAATCCTTTTTAATCAAGAATAATAATATATTATATGTCTAAAATTATTTTAGACATAATTGAATTTATAAAATTTTATAAACATAGATTACTATGTTTATGACTTAAACGTTATTTTAAATAACGTTAGAAATGAATTATAATGCTTAATGAATAAATTGATTAATATTTAAGAAAGTTATTAATAAAGTTTATCGATTCACATGAAAAATCGAGAATTAGGACTTTACGAAAAGAAATCGATTGAAAATTGATTTATGTTGATTAAGAATATGAATTAGTAAAGAATTTACTAATAAAAGTCAAAATTGTTGACTTTTGAAGTCAACGTACGAAAAACGTTCGATTAATATTCTAATACGTGTAAGACGTATCATATACTATATGAAAATCTCATTAATGAGAAAAGATTTCATAATTGAAATCCTTGTATCGAGAAACGTATAAATACGTTGAACGTTTAACCCTGAAAGGTTAAAACGAAATAGTTGAACGTATCTCGAGAAACGAGAACTGTTTAGTTGAAATACGCAATTGAACAGCGTATTGAACTCCTTAAAGAATTCAAATTATATCGATATAGAATATCGAAGTTTATTCTAGACTGTGAAAGTCTCGAAAAACGTGAACGACGTATTAAACATCGCTTTTACGTAAAGGTGTGGACGTTGACGCTACGACTGGACGTTGAAGAATAATCGAATTAAAGACGAGAAAATAGTCCAGGTGGGCTTTCTTTCTAAACAAAACGTGACTTTGCTATACTTTCCAAATGAATTTATTTACGATGCTTACTTCAATTTGTTGAGAAAATGTTACAAGATTACCTACCAAAAATATTTATGTTTTGTGTATGTATCCTATCCGGAATGAATGATATGAATGTGTTGGATAGCTTCCAACTTATGAATGAAATCGATATCGGATCCTATGTCGGAAGGCTTATACCAGCTAGATTAACGTACACCTAAGTCGTTGTGTGTTGTAAGGACAACCACGGCCGGTCACGGGTCGTAGAGTGAGGCCTCCTTCACAACGCTCGACTATGATGTTATGATGAAAGGATAAGGATATGGATCTTACACACAAGAAAAATGCTTGTGGCGACTTTTATGAACCGATGAAAATAATTTTAGTAAGCACAAGGCATTTCAAATAAAACCCTGTGTCTTACTATGATGTGTGATGTAATTTAAATATGATAAAATATTTTCAGACGAGTTCATCGAGTGCATTCTTGTACTCACCGCATGTTTGTTTTAAATGTGCGAGGTTGGTGTTGATGATGATGATGGAGGGTGTTGAGGAGTCAAGAAAGTTTTTTGATGTTTATGTGTTAGAAACCTTGAATACACATCGTCATATGTGTATTCACACGTCTTCCGATGCAATTTGAACAATGTTTTTTTTTGTGATAAGATGATATGAACTGTTGAAGTCCTTCAGACCATTTGTATTCTTTTGGATCTGTTGGTCTAGCCCTTCTAGTACATTATGTTAGCGAGGTTTATAATGTTTGAACCATGCTATTTTACGTATTATATATCCTTGTAACAGCTTTTGATGAACTGTAAGTATTGTTCCTTCAACCAGCCCTCTCTAATCCGTCCTTAGGATTAGGACCTTAGGGTGGGCTGTGTCACAATTGTTATTGAAAGTACCGAAAATGTGTCATTTTATGTGACATAATTGATAAATATCATGCTTTAATTAAGGTGAAGATAAGATTATGATATTAGCATAATATTAGGTGTAAAGTAGAGGTAGTTATCAATTTGATCAAGTAACCTACACCTTTGTACACTAGTGGCCGAAAACTTTGACAATAAGTGTGGAAAAGATGAAAATATCATGCTCTAATTAATGTTATGTTATTATGATGTTGATAAGATATTATTATAAGATAAGATAGACTATGAAATCAATTTGAACAAGTAACTATGATCCTTGTCTTGTAGTAGGAGGAATTGTTGAAAATTAGTGTGAACAAATGTGAAATCAAACCAAGTCAAAGTGTAAAACTTTGACTTTTCAAATATGATATTATCCTATAATAATATTATAGTACATGATAGTATAAAAAAATAAAAATCATTCCTGTACTATTGACATTACCGAGAACAATGGGAAAAAGAAAAAAATTTGGAATGATTTCCTATAGTAAGGATAGTAACGTTACATTATGAGAATGATATATACTAAATTCCTACATGATAGAATATGCTTCATAATGAATTGAATTAGTAATTAAAACAAGTGGATGGGTATTATTTTTGTGTTGGCCGAGAACTTTGCTTAATAAAGCAAATCTTGTACAAATTGTGGAAAGTGATGTACATGTATATTAATTATGGATAAGATATATATTAAAGTAGGTTATGAAAGAAATAAAATATTTGTCCTTTTCCAATGGAGGTGGCCGATTATTTTGACCATTTATACAAGTAGATTAGTTGATATTTTATATGTAAAAATTAAGATACAAGTGGTTTAGCTCTATAAATATAGGGTGAGCTCTACCATCCCCCATTTAGACACCCTAACTACCCAAAATTGAGGGAGAATTTCTGAGAGAATTCATCTAGTTCAATCCCAAATCCTAGAACCAATAAACACTACCGTTAGAAATCGACGTCGATTAAAAGGTTAGAAATTGTACGAGCTTTGTTTATATGTTAGAATTTTCAAATTATGTCCATTAAATCTGTCACGACCCGACTACCTAATCAGGTAATTAGGCCGTGACTCGGGTTTAAGAAGAAAATTTAATGACAACAGGCTCAAACATATGTCAAGAGAAAAGATGACAGCAACTTTCTTCATGAATGAATCTAATATTTACGGTTCAAGAAGGTAAAATATAAAGTAGGTTTCTAAGAAAGTTTTGTCAACAAGAAGGATTTATCAACAATTTAAAACATAGATTGACAATGATTCAATCGAATAATATTGAATCTAACGAAAACCATTCTCGAACATTCGAGAATTCCTTGTTCACCGAACATCGACATGATCACTTTATCGTGTCGTAACATATAAGCAAGTAAGGTCAAAGCTCGCAACGAGATGTACGAGAATTATGTATGAAGACATAACTCTGGGCGATAAAACATGTTAATAACAATAGAACAACCTTAATATGAATCAACATTTAGAAGCTCCTTCAGCAAAGATTCAATTCCAAAGATTCTCTCATTTCAACCTGCATATTTAGAAATATATGCGGGCGTGAGTACAAAATGCACTCGATGGTATACGCCAAAACATAAAGATAAACTTTGCCCTTAGGGCTATAAACTTGACTTGCCATAACATGTACTTTCATAAATAAATACTTACTTGCTTTCATATCATCATAATATCATATGCATATGCATGTATCATGTTTCATGCAACTTGCTCCTCTCCTTCCCATATCCACGGAGTCTTTCTGCGTGTTGAGAAGTAGGCCTCCTTCTCAAACACTTTAATATCACATACCCGAGTTGGACCCGAAGGTTCTCAACTACGGTCATACCCGACGTCGGTAAATTCTTTCTTTCTTTTTCTTTCTTTCTTTCTTTCCCGTGGATAGGTAGTGCATCATGCTTATGCTCATGCTCAAAGCTTTGGCAAGTCAATCATATTTCAAAACAATGCAATTAAATGCATATCATAAAATCTCATATCATCTTTCATGCATAATCATATCATCTCATTTGAAAACATTTAAAATCATAAGCATACTTTTATAGAAAATACTTATACCCACCTGGATGTTCCTTAGAGCTAAGGAACTAATTCCCAATTCCATTTCTTTCTTTATCCATATCTTATCCTCATAGAACGGTATAAATGCCTATCAAGACCAAACAAGAACATTACTCATCTTAGTCGTCGACACGACCATATCTTCTCGATATCAAATCTAAGACACTATGGTCTATCAAAACTTGAGTCATTGCATCCTCTAACATCTTATTAACAAACCAATTTCTATCGAAAATTCGGAAAGATAACGTTTATAAAACGCATCGCCAAATCAACACCAGATCAACCAATATTATCCCAACCTCCACCAAATCAATAAAATATGTCTCAATATGTATAGGAAACTCAATAACAAGCTTCAATCATCTTATCTTAACCAATAACCGAAAATTCCTTTAAGACGTCACTTTAGATCTAACGTCGAAAAATCACGTGAAACGTCATCTAACACCAACGAACCTATATACATGCTCAATTATCATTAAAGATCATCATTTTATCATCAAAACATAAAGATCAAAGCTTTGGCTTTGAAAACTCATTTTCGCCGACAAACTAAAATTTTACCGTTTTTGAATACGTCGGCGGAAAAATCCGAATAAATCATTTTAGACTTTATTCATATCATAGAATCCAAATATGAAGTCAAAATAATCAAATAAATTCAAAAATCCAACTATACAAGACTTAGGGTTTTCGGCCCTTTTGTAAATTTTTGTATAGTTTCGATTTCAAACGTTTTTCTTGTTCCAAACACGTTTATATCAATCCAATAACACATATATGAAGATAATTCAACCATAACAACATCATATATTCAAGATTAAACATCCCCTTATTTTCGAATTTTACATGAATGTACATACAATAAACATACGCTTTACAAATTCAACGTTAAACAGTACGTAAACAACGAATCTATCAATATATCGATAAATAATCAACAAAACATAATCATTCATAATTCTTATAAAATGATCAAAAATCTGAATTATACATAGGAGCATGTTTCTAAAAATTTCAAACGGTAGATGTGTTCTCGGTACGAAATTATACCTCTATAGAATACCGATCGAAAATTCAACTACGGATCTTCCTATTTTCTCTTGGAATTTTAGAAAATGTGAGTGTTCAAGTGTGTGCTGCGTGAGTTTTGGGGAAGGAATGGAGAAGAATCATCTTTGAAAAATATATTATGTAATAAAGTAATAAGGGTAAAATAGTAATTTCGCATTATCAATTAAATTTTCTTTTAATTTTCCCAAAAATAATGGTTCCAACACACCATATTCTAGATAATTCCACAAAGTAATTTTTATATTTTTATCTTTCGAATTTTCGTAATTAATAATATTAATAATAATAATATTGTATTTTCATGTAATTTTCCAAAATATGCTAGAAAATTCCATAATTAATTCCCAAAAATTCCAATATTGAATCTTATTTTCTTAACACCTTAAACTAATCACTTTCATCAATATAAAGTTCCAAAATTATAAAATATATAATAGGAACTCACTTTATAAAAATAGAGATTAAATTCCATTTTATGCAAATAATGGAATTAAATATTCCATTTATTCTTAAATCCTTCAAAATCACTTTCTAAATTTTTCCATCATCAAATATCATTAAAATATAATAATTAAAATTATTTTTGACCTTAAAAACCCATTTTAAATATTTTGCTCTTAATCGAGCTTAATCGGCAAACGCGACGCCACAAAAACGTAGATTTTGAAATTCTAAATTTTTCAAATCAAGACTTATTTGATCATGTATCTATCATATCAAGACTATTTAAATCTTGGTCTTCTCATGTTCAACTAGATTTAAGAATCTTATCTCGATTCTTTCTCAAATCTCCCAAATTTATCGTCTCAACTCTCAAGCTTAACACAAAGCTTCTAACTTAACCAACTCTTTCTTAAGGATGCAATGCCCTTCTTAATAAGCTCTTAAGCATGAGCTAATCTACATGTAAATACGGGTATTACATTCTCACCGCTTAAAAAATTTCGTCCTCGAAATTTTGTACGTCAGCAAAAGCTCAGAATATATCCTTCTCATCTGATCTTTAACTTCCATGTTGCTTCTTTTAAATCATCATACTTTCATGTCGATCTAAGATGCATTCTGACTTTTCTTCGTAGCTTAAATCTTGTTCGCGAACATTTGTTCTCTTGAGATATGATGTGTTTTGGATTAAACACATATCTTCGTATCTGCGACATATGGAGCACATCGCGAATATTGTCGAGACTAGGAGAAAACAAAAATCTGTAGACGACTAGCTAATCTTTCTGGAATCTTAAACAATTCGATATATCATGATAACTTCTTGAATTCTTTATCTGCTTATCGTGCGCCACGACCATCTCTTTAAATCGTTTCTGATCCAAGCACTTTTCTTCTTCCAATGCGTTTTAAATAAACGACGATCTACACTGTCTGTCGTAGAAAACTTCGTAGAGCACCATATAAATATTTGTTCCTATCTTGTCTTCTAACGTCTGGATGGTCCTTTCAAATTGACCATCTATTGCTGATAAAAGCTGTACTGCAATTCGATCTTGTATCCATCTTTTATTATATCTCGTCCAAACGAGATGTAACTTGGAGTCTCTAGTTGAAGTGATTGAGACGAGCACTCCATGTAAACGTATTATCTTTCGATGTATACTTGAGCTAACTTATCAGCTTCGTACGTGATAGAGATCAGAATAACATAAGTGTATTTCATAAGTCGATCGATTATCACCCACGCTTTGATTTGGGTAACCGACACGTATGTTTTCTCATCTTTTCAATTTCATAAAGAGCATCACGGATTGATCTTCAAAATTCACGATTATATATCATGACAATCTTCTTTCTTTGCTTCATGCTCGAAAGCTAAATCTCTTTCGATTTGAGAATTCCATGGTAGATACTTTTCGACAATCTTCCTTGAATCGCTCCAGAACATTCTTTAATTGCTCGGAAGAAAGAACTTTCGACGTAATCTTCAAAGTAAACTGCTGACCTTTCCACCCAAACGATATACATAGGAGATATTCTTAATCGGAGTTCTCCAAACTCGAAAACTCGCTCAATGAAACGAATTCATTCTTTAACATCAGGGTTATCCACTTCATAAGGATAAAGCATTTGAGATGTAAAATTCGACATTCTACAATTGGTTTAAGGGGAAGGTACAAGTAAATCTTGAAAAGAATTGTACTTTCTTATTCTTTCGATTGAGGATTTCTTCTTCGGGTGACATCTTGCATTGCAATTGAATACCAAACCAAAGATATCTTGCTTATCGCTGATGGGATAAAGGTTTTCAATCAACAACCAAACTCAAATCTCAAAGGTCTTCAAAATTGCTTATCACAAAGTTATGATGTGAAATGAAACAGTTGGATAGCAAAATGATCGTATAGATATCAAGGAAAGGAATTTGTATCTCTGAGGAATTTTACAAAACAAGGGAAAACTTTGCCATCCGGGGCTTTGTATATGGATGCTTTGATATTTCTGACAAAACACGTCTGATACGATCGATGACTATCAGTTTCTATTCTGTCCACGAAAGGCTGTCTTTGAAAGGCAAATAACCGATATCTAGGGTTGTAGGCTGTGCTGTACAACAACTTGTACAACCGAGTTCATACACAAAAGTTTTGAGATACTTGGGTCTCGATGAATTAACATGAATCTTTTCTCAAATCTCCAAAGGAGAAGTCTTGGAAACATAAGTAAATAGAATGAACTGAATCTATGTAGGAATCTCAAGAGATGCGAAAGGTTGATCGCATTAATCTAAATCAATAAGGGAAATTTCAATATCGATTTAAGAATAATCAATTTGTACAAGATCTACATCAGATTCAGACATAACTAGCTGGGCATTTGATAAGGAAGACTCTATTTTTAGGATAAGGTTTTAATATCATGCTCAGGCATACAAGAATTAACATCCATGGTTTCAAGGTTTTAACCATCATTATCATCACATGAAGAAGGAAATTATCAACCAACTGAAGCTGATGAACTGTTCATTTGAGATAGATTTAGGAATAGGGAAAAATAAATAAGAAGGAGGGGCTCGAAGGTATGTAATATTGAAATTTGATGGTAACTAGGAGTCTGGGAAATCAATTTACAACAAAACCAGACTCAATATGTTCAATGGCAACAGCAACAACCCAATCTTGTCACTCTTTAGGTATTAAAGAAATCAATTGAGATTTTCCATTAAATCTCGATACGCCTTGCTCCAAAAGTTTCCCCCACAAACGATGGAATCAAACGAGAGATTCGTCCAAGGTAAGCTACTCGTCGATAAATATACAAACGCTCTTTGATCTTTGTTGCTGACGACGAACGAGTCGCACTCTTCTGAACTTTCTAGACGATTTACATCATTCAAATGAAGAATACTCGAACTTTTGCAGAAACATTCTCATTTTGTTCTGCCATCTCATCGTTTCTCATTATTTCTCTTCAACTTCAGCTCAATGAGCAATATTCATTTTAAACATACACACATTCAATCATCAACTATGATAACCATAATCATAAGCATAAACTTTTACCTGGTGAGCTAGAGATGCCGGAATCGAATGCTGAGCTTCTCTCAAGAACAATTATCTTTTTAACTCATTTTCTCAAAATAGAGTCAAACAAATAACTCTATAACTCAAATTCTCAATCAGAGTCAGCTTAAAAGAATTCATATGCTCAAGGTGCACAATCTGCACACGACTCTCAACGATTCATGATTTCGAATTCAAGACAAAGATCAAGCCGCATAATGATTTACAAGGAATTACATGCTGAGAATTCAAAACTATGCTCAGCTATGGAAAAGTTCACAAGGATTCATAAACTCAGGATTGCAAAACTGTGCACAATTTGCACAAATTTACAAAGATTTCACAGTTCGGATTCAAACCGCCTCGATACTATTCTGTCACGACCGACTACCTAATCGGGTAATTAGGCCGTGACTCGGTTTAAGAAGAAAATTTAATGACAACAGCTCAAACATATGTCAAGAGAAAGATGATGTAAACTTTCTTCATGAATGAATCTAATATTTACTGTTCAAGAAGGTAAAATATAAAGTAGGTTTCTAAGAAAGTTTTGTCAACAAGAAGGATTTATCAAAATTTAAAACATAGATCGACAATGATTCAATCGAATAATATGAATCTAACGAAACCATTACGAACATTCGAGAATTCCTTGTTCACGAACATTCGACATGATCACTTTATCGTATCGAACATATAAGCAAGTAAGGTCAAAGCTCGCAACGAGATGTGGAGAATTATGTATGAAGACATAACTCTCTGGGCAATAAAACATGTTAATAACAATAGAACAACCTTAATATGAATCAACATCTAGAGAAGCTCCTTAAATGCAAAGATTCAATTCCAAAGATTCTCTCCACTCAACCTGCATATATAGAAATATATGTATGTGAGTACAAAATGCACTCGGTGGGTATACGCCAAAACATAAAGATAAACTTTGCCCTTGTGGCTATAAACTCGACTTGCCATAACATGTACTTTCATAAATAAATACTTACTTGCTTTCATATCATCATAATATCATATGCATATGCATGTATCATGTTTCATGCAACTTTCTCCTCTCCTTCCCATATCCACGGAGTCTTTTCGTGTTGAGAAGAGGCTCCTTCTCAAACACTTTAATATCACATACCCGAGTTGGACCCAAGGTTCTCAACTACGGTCATACCCGACGTCGGTAAATTCTTTCTTTCTTTTTCTTTCTTTCTTTCCCGTGGATAGGTAGTGCATCATGCTTATGCTCATGCTCAAAGCTTTGGCAAGTCAATCATCTTTCAAAACAATGCAATTAAATGCATATCATAAAATCTCATATCATCTTTCATGCATAATCATATCATCTCATTTGAAAACATTTAAAATCATAAGCATACTTTTATAGAAAATACTTATACCCACCTGGATGTTCCTTAGAGCTAAGGAACTAATTCCCAATTCCATTTCTTTCTTTATCCATATCTTATCCTCATAGAACGGTATAAATGCCTATCAAGACCAAACAAGAACATTACTCATCTTAGTCGTCGACACGACCATATCTTCTCGATATCAAATCTAAGACACTATGGTCTATCAAAACTTGAGTCATTGCATCCTCTAACATCTTATTAACAAACCAATTTCTATCGAAAATTCGGCAGCATAACGTTTATAAAACGCATCGCCAAATCAACACCAGATCAACCAATATTATCCCAACCTCCACCAAATCAATAAAATATGTCTCAATATGTATAGGAAACTCAATAACAAGCTTCAATCATCTTATCTTAACCAATAACCGAAAATTCCTTTAAGACGTCACTTTAGATCTAACGTCGAAAAATCACGTGAAACGTCATCTAACACCAACGAACCTATATACATGCTCAATTATCATTAAAGATCATCATTTTATCATCAAAACATAAATATCAAAGCTTTGGCTTTGAAAACTCATTTTCGCCGACAAACTAAAATTTTACCGTTTTTAAATACGTCGGCGGAAAAATCCGAATAAATCATTTTAGACTTTATTCATATCATAGAATCCAAATATGAAGTCAAAATAATCAAATGAAATCAAAATCCAACTATACAAGACTTAGGTTTTCGGCCCTTTTGTAAATTTTTGTATAGTTTCGATTTCAAACGTTTTTCTTGTTCCAAACACATTTATATCAATCCAATAACACATATATGAAGATAATTCAACCATAACAACATCATATATTCAAGATTAAACATCCCCTTATTTTTGAATTTTACATGAATGTACATACAATAAACATACGCTTTACAAATTCAACGTTAAACAAGACGTAAACAACTAATCTATCAATATATCGATAAATAATCAACAAAACATAATCATTCATAATTCTTATAAAATGATCAAAAATCTGAATTATACATAGGAGCATGTTTCTAAAAATTTCAAACGGTAGATGTGTTCTCGGTACGAAATTATACCTCTATTCGAATACCGATCGAAAATTCAACTACGGATCTTCCTATTTTCTCTTGGAATTTTAGAAAATGTGTGAGTGTTCAAGTGTGTGCTGCGTGAGTTTTGGGAAGGAATGGAGAAGAATCATCTTGAAAAATATATTATGTAATAAAGTAATAAGGGTAAAATAGTAATTTCGCATTATCAATTAAATTTTCTTTTATTTTTCCCCAAAAATAATGGTGCCAACACACCATATTCTAGATAATTCCACAAAGTAATTTTTATATTTTTATCTTTCAATTTTCGTAATTAATAATATTAATAATAATAATATTGTATTTTCATGTAATTTTCCAAAATATGCTAGAAAATTCCATAATTAATTCCCAAAATTCCAATATTGAATCTTATTTTCTTAACACCTTAAACTAATCACTTTCATCAATATAAAGTTCCAAATTTATAAAATATATAATAGGAACTCACTTTATAAAAATAGAGATTAAATTCCATTTTATGCAAATAATGGAATTAAATATTCCATTTATTCTTAAATCCTTCAAAATCACTTTCTAAATTTTTCCATCATCAAATATCATTAAAATATAATAATTAAAATTATTTTTGACCTTAAAAACCCATTTTAAATATTTTGCTCTTAATCGGAGCTTAATCGGCAAACGCCGACGTCACAAAAACGTAGATTTTGAAATTCTAAATTTTCTGAAATCAAGACTTATTTGATCATGTATCTATCATATCAAGACTATTTAAATCTTGGTCTTCTCATGTTCAACTAGATTTAAGAATCTTATCTCGATTCTATCTCAAATCTCCAAATTTATCGTCTCAACTCAAGCTTAACACAAAAGCTTCTAACTTAACCAACTCTTTCTTAAGGATGCAATGCCTTCTTAATAAGCTCTTAAGCATGAGCTAATCACATGTAAATACGGGTATTACATTCTCACCCCTTAAAAAATTTCGCCCTCGAAATTTCATACGTCAAGAAAAGCTCGTAATATATCATTCTCATCTCGATCTTTAACTTCCATGTTGCTTCTTTTAAATCATCATACTTTCATGTCGATCTAAGATGCATTTCGACTTTTCTTCGTAGCTTAAATCTTGTTCATGAACATTTGTTCTCTTCGAGATATGATGTGTTTCGATTAAACACATATCTTGATATCTGCGACATATGGAGCACATCGCTAATATTGTCGAGACTAGGAGAAAACAAAATCATGAGACGACTAGCTAATCTTTCCGGAATCTTAAACAATTCGATATATCATGATAACTTCTTGAATTTCGTCTGCTTATCGCACGCTTACGACCATCTCTTTAAATCGTTTTCGATCCAAGCACTTTTCTTCTTCCAATGCGTTTTAAATAAACGACGATCTACATCGCTCGTCAGAAAACTTCGAGAGCACCATATAAATATTTGTTCCTATCTTGTCTTCTAACGTCTGATGGTCCTTTCAAATTGACCATCTATTGTCGATAAAAGTCGCATCGCAATTCGATCTTGTATCCATCTTTTATTATATCTCGTCCAAACGAGATGTAACTTGGAGTCTCTAGTTGAAGTGATTGAGACGAGCACTCCATGTAAACGTATTATCTTTCGATGTATACTTGAGCTAACTTATCAGCTTCGTACGTGATAGAGATCAGAATAACATAAGTGTATTTCATAAGTCGATCGATTATCACCCACGCTTTGATTTGGGTAACCGACACGTATGTTTTCTCATCTTTTCAATTTCATAAAGAGCATCACGGATTGATCTTCAAAATTCACGATTATATACTGCGACAATCTTCTTTCTTTGCTTCATGCTCGAAAGCTAAATCTCTTTCGATTTGCAGAATTCCATGGTAGATACTTTTCGTACAATCTTCCTTGAACTGCTTCCGCGTAACATTCTTTAATTGCTCGGAAGAAAGAACTTTCTGACGTAATCTTCAGCAGTAAACGCTGACCTTTCCACCTAAACGATATACATAGGAGATATTCTTAATCGAGTTCTCCAAACTCGAAAACTCGCTCAATGAAACGAATTCATTCTTTAACATCACCGGTTATCCACTTCATAAGGATAAAGCATTCGAGACGTAAAATTCGACATTCTACAATTGGTTTAAGGGAGAAGGTACAAGTAAATCTTGAAAAGAATTGTACTTTCTTATTCTTTCGATTGAGGATTTCTTCTTCGGTGACATCGCATTGCAATTGAATACCAAACCGCAAAGATATCTTGCTTATCGCTGATGGATAAAGGTTTTCAATCAACAACCAAACTCAAATCTCAAAGGTCTTCAAAATTGCTTATCACAAAGTTATGATGTGAAATGAAACAGTTGGATAGCAAATGATCGATAGATATCAAGGAAAGGAATTTGTATCTCTGAGGAATTTTACAAAACAAGGGAAAACTTTGCCATCCGGGGCTTTGTATATGGATGCTTTGATATTTCTGACAAAACACGTCGATACGATCGATGACTATCGCTTTATTCATCCACGAAAGGTTGTCTTTGAAAGGCAAATAACCGATATCTAGGGTTGTAGCCGTCTTTGTACAACAACTTGTACAACTGGAGTTCATACACAAAAATTTTGAGATACTTGGGTCTCGATGAATTAACATGAATCTTTTCTCAAATCTCCAAAGGAGAAGTCTTGGAAACATAAGTAAATAGAATGAATCAATCTATGTAGGAATCTCAAGAGACGCGAAGGTTGATCGCATTAATCTAAATCAATAAGGGCAATTTCAATATCGATTTAAGAATAATCAATTTGTACAAGATCTACATCGATTCGTATATAACTAGTCGGGCATTTGATAAGGAAGACTCTATTTTTAGGATAAGGTTTTAATATCATGCTCAGCATACAAGAATTAACATCCATGGTTTCAAGGTTTTAACCATCATTATCATCACATGAAGAAGGAAATTATCAACCAACCAAGTCGATGAACTGCTCATTTGAGATAGATTTAGGAATAGGGAAAATAAATAAGAAGGAGGGCTCAAGGTATGTAATATTGAAATTTGATGGTAACTAGGAGTCCGGGAAATCAATTTACAACAAAACCGCACTAATATGTTCAATGGCAACAAAGAACAACCCAATCTTGTCACTCTTTAGGTATTAAAGAAATCAATTAAGATTTTCCATTAAATCTCGATACGCCTTGCTCCAAAAGTTTCCACAAACGATGGAATCAAACGAGATTCGGCCCAGGTAAGCTACTCGTCGATAAATATACAAACGCTTTGATCTTTGTTGTTGATTTACCTAACGAGTCGCACTCTTCTCGAACTTTCTAGACGATTTACATCATTCAAATGAAGAATACTCAACTTTGCGTAAACATTCTCATTTTGTTCTCGCCATCTCATCGCTTCTCATTATTTTCTTCAACTTCACTCAATGAGCAATATTCATTTTAAACATACACACATTCAATCATCAACTATGATAACCATAATCATAAGCATAAACTTTACCGTGAGCTAGAGATGCCGAATCGAATGCCGAGCTCTCTCAAGAACAATTATCTTTTAACTCATTTTCTCAAGATAGAGTCAAACAAATAACTCTATAACTCAAATTCTCAATCGTAGTCGCCTTTAAAAGAATTCATATGCTCAAGGTGCACAATCGCATTACGACACTCAACGATTCATGATTTCGTAATTCAAGACAAAGATACAAGTCGCACAATGATTTACAAGGAATTACATGCCGAGAATTCAAAACTATGCTCGCCTATGGAAAAGTTCACAAGGATTCATAAACTCGATTGCAAAACTGCACAATTTGCACAAATTTACAAAGATTTCACAGTTCGTGATTCAAACCGCCTCGATATTATTCGTCACGACCCGACTACCTAATCGTAATTAGGCCGTGACTCGGGTTTAAGAAGAAAATTTAATGACAACAGCTCAAACATATGTCAAGAGAAAGATGGCGTAAACTTTCTTCATGAATGAATCTAATATTTACGGTTCAAGAAGGTAAAATATAAAGTAGGTTTCTAAGAAAGTTTTGTCAACAAGAAGGATTTATCAAAATTTAAAACATAGATCGACAATGATTCAATCGAATAATATTGAATCTAACGAAAACCATTCGAACATTCGAGAATTCCTTGTTCACCTAACATCGACATGATCACTTTATCGTGATCGTAACATATAAGCAAGTAAGGTCAAAGCTCAAGAACGAGACGTACGAGAATTATGTATGAAGACATAACTCTCAGGCAATAAAACATGTTAATAACAATAGAACAACCTTAATATGAATCAACATCTAGAGAAGCTCCTTCATGCAAGATTCAATTCCAAAGATTCTCTCATTTCAACCCGCATATATAGAAATATATGCGGGCGTGAGTACAAAATGCACTCGGTGGGTATACGCCAAAACATAAAGATAAACTTTGCCCTTGTGGCTATAAACTCGACTTGCCATAACATGTACTTTCATAAATAAATACTTACTTGCTTTCATATCATCATAATATCATATGCATATGCATGTATCATGTTTCATGCAACTTTCTCTCTCCTTCCCATATCCACTTGAGTCTTTCTGCGTGTTGAGAAGAGGCCTCCTTCTCAAACACTTTAATATCACATACCCGAGTCGACCAAGGTTCTCAACTACTACCATACCCGACGTCGGTAAATTCTTTCTTTTCTTTTCTTTCTTTCTTTCTTTCCGTGGATAGGTAGTGCATCATGCTTATGCTCATGCTCAAAGCTTTGCAAGTCAATCATCTTTCAAAACAATGCAATTAAATGCATATCATAAAATCTCATATCATCTTTCATGCATAATCATATCATCTCATTTGAAAACATTTAAAAGCATAAGCATACTTTTATAGAAAATACTTATACCCACCTGGATGTTCCTTAGAGCTAAGGAACTAATTCCCAATTCCATTTCTTTCTTTATCCATATCTTATCCTCATAGAACGGTATAAATGCCTATCAAGACCAAACAAGAACATTACTCATCTTAGTCGTCGACACGACCATATCTTCTCGATATCAAATCTAAGACACTATGGTTCATCAAAACTCGAGTCATTGATCCTCTAACATCCTATTAACAAACCAATTTCTATCGAAAATTTAGAAGATAACGCTTATAAAACGATCGCCAAATCAACACCGATCAACCAATATTATCCCAACCTCCACCAAATCAATAAAATATGTCTCAATATGTATAGGAAACTCAATAACAAGCTTCAATCATCTTATCTTAACCAATAACCGAAAATTCCTTTAAGACGCCACTTTAGATCTAACGTCGAAAATCACGTGAAACGCCATCTAACACCAACGAACCTATATACATGCTCAATTATCATTAAAGATCATCATTTTATCATCAAAACATAAAGATCAAGGCTTTGCTTTGAAAACTCATTTTCACGACAAACTAAAATTTTACCGTTTTTAACACGTCATGAAAAATCCGAATAAATCATTTTAGACTTTATTCATATCATAGAATCCAAATATGAAGTCAAAATAATCAAATAAAATCAAAATCCAACTATACAAGACTTAGGGTTTTCGCCCTTTGTAAATTTTTGTATAGTTTCGATTTCAAACGTTTTCTTGCTCCAAACACGCTTATATCAATCCAATAACACATATATGAAGATAATTCAACCATAACAACATCATATATTCAAGATTAAACATCCCTTATTTTCGAATTTTACATGAATGTACATACAATAAACATACGCTTTTACAAATTCAACGTTAAACAAGACGTAAACAACTAATCTATCAATATATCGATAAATAATCAACAAAACATAATCATTCATAATTTTATAAAATGATCAAAAATCTGAATTATACATAGGAGCATGTTTCTAAAAATTTCAAACGGTAGATGTGTTCTCAGATTTAAATTATACCTCTATTCAATACCGATCGAAAATTCAACTAGGATCTTCCTATTTTCTCTTGGAATTTTAGAAAATGTGTGAGTGTTCAAGTGTGCTGCGTGAGTTTTGGGGAAGGAATGGAGAAGAATCATCTTTGAAAAATATATTATGTAATAAAGTAATAAGGGTAAAATAGTAATTTCACATTATCAATTAAAATTTCTTTTATTTTTCCCAAAAATAATGGTGCCAACACACCATATTCTAGATAATTCCACAAAGTAATTTTTATATTTTTATCATTGGAATTTTCGTAATTAATAATATTAATAATAATAATATTGTATTTTCATGTAATTTTCCAAAATATGCTAGAAAATTCCATAATTAATTCCCAAAATTCCAATATTGAATCTTATTTTCTTAACACCTTAAACTAATCACTTTCATCAATATAAAGTTCCAAAATTATAAAATATATAATAGGAACTCACTTTATAAAATAGAGATTAAATTCCATTTTATGCAAATAATGGAATTAAATATTCCATTTATTCTTAAATCCTTCAAAATCACTTTCTAAATTTTTCCATCATCAAATATCATTAAAATATAATAATTAAAATTATTTTGACCTTAAAACCCATTTTAAATATTTTGCTCTTAATCGAGATTAATCGCAAACGCCGACGCCACAAAACGTAGATTTTGAAATTCTAAATTTTCTCAAATCAAGACTTATTTGAGCATGTATCTATCATATCAAGACTATTTAAATCTTGGTCTTCTCATGTTCAACTAGATTTAAGAATTTTATCTCGATTCTATCTCAAATCTCCCAAATTTATCGTCTCAACTCAAGCTTAACACAAAAGCTTCTAACTTAACCAACTCTTTCTTAAGGATGCAATGCCCTTCTTAATAAGCTCTTAATCATGAGCTAATCTCTGTTACAGAAATACGGTGTATTACAAAATCTTATGATATGAGCTTAATTTATCGATGTCGAATTTTCAAAATTACGAGACATATGCTAAGTGTTTAGAAATCATGTTTATATGATATCCTTGTTTATATTATGATTATATTACAAAGTTAAGCATATTATTAAAATTTAGGTGTTGACCAAAATATGTGAGCATGATATGTTGATGATTATGATTTTTAATTGTGGATTTGAGCATGAAATAACGATCTATGGTATTAAATATGCTTATATGATTTTATGTGAAATTTTTTGAAAACTATAGCATATATTTTTATAAATACCGAAAGTTTTGAGAAAAATTTTGTGATGAGATATAATTCATGATTTAATGATATTATAACATATTGGGTGTAGATTCATAATATATGGTTGTATGAAATTATTGAAATTTTATAAAATTAGTTTGACCTAAGTCAAGATTTCGAAACATGACCCTAGTAATTTTTAATGAATAGTTCATAATTGATAAAAATTATGTTATAGTGATGATATATTATAGTGATTATGTGTTATGTGATTTAATTGTAATTTTTGAAAAATGTTTAGTTTGTTTTTCATAATTACAAAAAACATTATGGTAAAATTTAGTGATGTACAAATTTTATATGATCAATATGATTACATATTATGGATCCTAAGATGAAATAGAGTATTATGTGAATTTATGAGAATTTATGCACAAGTTTTGCATAATTATATAATAAGTACCAAAACAATAGTTATAGGTATTTATGTTATAAATTATTTTATAGTATAATCACATAATATGTTCTAAAATAATGTTTTGACATACTATGATTTTATGTGATTTTAGAACATGAAATACTATGTTTACTCAAATATTTATTTAAGTGACGAAGGTTGAAAATAACGTGCTACGTGTGAATTTAATCATATTTGTGCGTATTATCGAGTATGATGTTGGGAAACGTGAAAATCGAGACCTATGATATTAGGATTGAAAATCAATTAAAATTGAGAATATATATATATAATTTCAAAATATATATATACTTAATTAAAAGTCAAAATGTTAACTAAAGTCAACATTGTTGACTAAAAGTCAAAATGTTGATCGAAAAGTCAAAACGTTGACTAAAAAGTCAAAATTTCACCAAATACGAGAATACGTGATCAAAGTGATGGGATACGCCTAATAGGAATACGATTTACGCTGATTAGACGTGCTAAGACGTATGAGACATACCGAGTTGATTAGAAAGAATTCAGAGTATCGATGAACTTGACATTTTAGAAAAACACGACCAACGCATCAATTAATTTCACGTAAAGGTTGGACGCGCTCGATCATTCACGCTAAGAGAAAAGTCTTGCTGAAAAGCGACATTCCGTGGGCTTTATTCAAAACCTTTTATTTACTTTGCTTTCTCGCAAAATGAAGAGTATTTATTTACAATACTCGCTGAGAAACGATGAGACGACACCGCCCAAAGTGTTTATGTTTTATGTATGAATCCTATCGAGATAATGGTTAGCCAACCATGAAAGAATACGAGCTGTTGGTTCGCTAACTCACTTCATTCTTGGGTTGTTCTCAACCGACGAGAATTACTTAAGTTGTCGGTCGCCCCAACTTATGAGAAAATCGATATCGGACCCTATGTCGATGCGTAATCTCAGCCAGGTTACGTGCACAGTAAGGTGACGTGTCGAAAGGACAATTCTCGTCGGTCATCTGCGCCCGAGAAGGTGGCCACCTTCTATGGTGCGAGATGAGTTTATGAAATAATGATGTTTATATAGAATGATATGGATCATACAAAGAGAAAATGCCCGCAGCGATCTTTTGAGAAATGATAATGTTTTTGGTAATCACGAGCTATTTCAACTAAAATCCTTGTTTTACCTTGGGCGCTTTAATTTAAAGAAAATGTTTTCGCAATGAGCCCACCGAGTGCATTATTTGTACTCACCTACATGTTTGTTTTAAATGTGCAGTTGAAATAAGATGGGATGGAGGTGTGTGAGCGAGTTGGATCATTGTCACGATAGTTAAACTCGATTCACATCGCCATATGTGTATTCCACATGTTCCTACCGCAGTTATATAAGTTATGTTTTGAGTCGAACCTTTGTTAAGAGTCTAAATGGTCCAGCCAGATGTACGATACGTGTGTTATATTAAATGGTATGAAGTTCGGGAGTTTGTCTATCATATGCCTCACAATTCCATAATTAGTTATTGTTCTGCTGTTAATCCCCGCCTTTAGTATCGTCTCGTTAATCCGCACTTTGGGTCATGGGTGTTACAAAGTGGTATCGAGCGATTCGTCTGAGCCCAAATTTCCTTTCAAAGTCGAGTCTAGATCGAGTCATTAGACTTCTAGAGATCACCGACTATGCTCAACACTCCATCACATCAAGCTCAACCAGAAAGAGGTAAATAACTTTCTCAAAATTTTGTGAATCGTAATGAAAAGTTTGAAAGTGAAAGTTTTAAAGTGAAATGATTTTCAAAGAAAATGAAAGTTTTGAAATAAGAGAGATTCTAAGAATATGCAGGTATGGGACTGCATATTCAAGGAAAGCTCAAAAGATTCCTAGAATATGTAAGTATGGGACTACATATTCATGGAAAACTTAAAAGATTTGATAAGTATTGAGTAAATGATTTTCTCGGTTTTGGAAATGAAAAAGTTTGAAAGTACATGCCCCTTTCTCAAAGTTTAGAAATGAGAAGTTTGAACATGGAAAATGATATTTCCAAAGAGATGAAAGTTATGAAAGATATTTGAGAATAAAAGTAGTGAATGATGATTGAAATGATTTTTTTAGAGAAATGAAAGTTATGAGAATTGTCGAAGTGAAAGTAATTGCAAATGATGCAATGATGTTTTATGTTGTGAAGAGTTGAAAGTGATATGAGAAAAGTATTAACATTGCTATGTCAAAAGAGAAATCTTTGAATTCATGGAATTCAATGAGAATGATTGTTATTGACATTGATATGTCAAAAGAGAAACCTTTGAATTCGTGGAATTCAATGAGAATTTATGTTATGATAGTTGTTGGTTCGCTACCAACATATGATTATGTTATGATGATGTTTTATGAGAAAGTGTTGACATTGATATGTCAAAAGTGAAATCTTTGAATTTGTGAAAATTCAATGAGCATGATTATCATGAAAGAGTTAGGTTATGAATGTTTAGAGTTCTGAAAACTCCAGTTAGTTTGATGATGGATATGTTATCCCAAAGAACATAGATTGTTTAAGTCGCATGATCCCTTTTGCGAAAGAACAATAGAAAAAGAACTATGAGAATTTTAGTCTGTCATGAGACAGAAACGAGATCGAAATAAGAATCTCGAGCTGAATGACGAGAACAAAGAGCAGAAAGTCAAAGAGCAAAGATGAGAATGATGATTTAGAGATAATGAATGTCACTATACTACAGTGACATGAGTATAGTCTTTTGTTTGGATGTTCACGTATGACTGAAATCCAAATTGACTATGACTTTCTCGTTAGAAACAAAATAAGAATGTGATCAAAGAAACAGTTGATATCGATCTTATGACGATATAGAACGAGAACTCTACAAAGGTGACATTAATCTTAGAACGCTATTAGAAAGTAAGATTCTCAATAGTAAAGAAGAGTTATAGCATGTATATACACGAGAACCTCTCGATGACAACTAAAATGAGTTGTATAAGGTTTCAAATCTTATTCATAACCCAAAATTATGTCATTGAGTTTAACTCTATGATCTAGTTCCAATTGAGAAATCACTGAGTTCTCACTCTTTCGAAAGAAGTTTACAACCGTAAAATTTCATAAAGCATTCTTTTGAAACCAAACCTTCATGTGATCGAGGAAGTATTTGTGACGGCCCCGCCACCCCATATGACCAAAGAAATCTCAAGATTGCTATTCTCGGTCTTCGGACCCTATTCCATTTATTCAGTTCAAAGAACATGTTGATTCAAACCTTGAGTAGTCATCTTCAATCGTGAAACCATACCTCTCAAAGATGTTATAATGAAATTTTCTTCAATCCATGAAACCAATAAGTATGACGAGGTTGACGATTATGTCACCTAAAAGTTTCGATCAAGAAGTGATAGACATCAAGATATGATGTAAAGAAGTTCTCGACGAGACAAGATATATTATTTTATGATACACATAGGTGGATCGACCCTTGATGGGCTTTCCCAGTACTGATAACAGTAAAGTTATAACTCCACGTGAGTGTATAATGACTAAGTTACGAACGAGACACTCTTTAGCATTGAGTGCTAGAGTAGAAGTAGAGAAAAGTCTATGATATCCTTAGGATATCACCTCATCTTATTATGAGATAGAGAGATATTACGAATTATCCGAAGATAGTTGATTGTCCTCGAAACCTCGTTAGTAGGTTGGACAAGTTCAAAGTCGGAAGAACATGAGGTTCTTCTAAATGGATAAGAAAGAGATAATAGCATCCTCGTTAACAAGCCACTCGTTATACCCCCACTCATACGATCATGCTTAAACAAAGTTGTTCTCGAGTAATTGAAATTTTCGTGAAACCACGAATAGTGAACATGAAAAAGGTGAATGGTTTTACTAAAACTGTTTTATGAAGGGATTGCCTGAAGATGTTATGTATAAATTACGATAAGCATTACGCGAATGCTAATTACATCTTTGTAATTCCAGAATGCCGCCTAGACGCGAGCCTGTGCAAGAAATTAGAGGAAGAGGTGGGAGAAAGGGCAGAGTCCCACAGCCCGAAAGAGAAATACCACAAACACCCCCACCTCCACCTGATCGTAGGGTTGAAGAACTTTTTCTAAGGCAAAACCCTTCTACCTTTAATGGAAAAGGGAGTCCCGAGGATGCTGAGCAATGGGTAAGGATAATAGAAATGATATTTGATTTCCTTCATTGTACAGCACAAGAGAGACTATCTTGTGTGACCTTCCAACTCACCGGACCAGCTGATTTCTGGTGGGAAGCCCGAAGGAAAACCCTAACACCAGAGCAAATAGATGATTTCACTTGGGAAGACTTTAAGACGGAAATGTATGAGAAATACATTCCTAAAATCTATAGAAAGAAGAAGAAATTAAGTTATTCAACCTAAAGCAAGAACGTAAGTCCGTGATGTAATATGATCGCCTCTTTGTGATATGTCAAGGTATGCTCCGGACCACGTAAATACCGACATGAAGATGTCGAGAAATTTATATCCGGTCTAAGGCATGAGATAAGAATGTCTCTTGCCACCATGGAGACTTAACATATCTTGAAGCTCTTGGTCGGGCTTTAGACATTGAAGCAAAGAATGCCTGAGGATAAGCTCTGCCCCACTCACCACATAATGCTAGTGACAAAGGCAAGAGAAAAGGGAAGGCAATCTTAGTGACTACGATCGAGGAAATGTTAGAAGTTCAACAAAAAGGCCATGGAAAGAAACATGGCACCACAAGGACAAATAAGAATTCCTCTCTCGTCTCAAATGTCATAGACCACACGTAGTGTATGTCTAGCGGCATCTTGGTTGCTATAAATGTGGCATGAAGGGCCATTATGCGAATGAATGCCCAGGAGTACGCCCGGGAGGAATAAAGAAACCTAACCCACCAGGCCAAACCCAACCACTGAGGGTTATACAACATCAGCCCCAATATCGGCCACAACAGCGACGACAAAGGCGGCCACGACCGACACAAGCTAGAGCTTATGCTCTATACAAAGGACCGAACGAACAAAACCAAGGAAACCTAGAAGGTATGGGAAACTTCTCACCGTACCTGTAATACTTTTGTTCAATACAAGTGCGTTATATCTTTTTGTTGGATTTGTATATCGAAAGCGCTTGGTTGAGCTTGTATACAATGTTTCCGTTACCACTATTACAATCTCCTATCCGATTTAAATACTTGATTGCATATATCGTGTCCCCTTATCTCATATAAGTTAGATCATACAAAGGTGTAGAAGATCACGTAAGTCCGTATGATTGGTCAAGCTTAATGAGATATAAAAGTTTCACACCGAGACAACTTAAGGACGAGTTGTCGGTTTTAGCCGCAGATAGATAAGAAGTGACTTGACTTAGTTGCTTGTTTATGCCGGTACGCCTCGACGTATTGAAGGATCACAGTGAGATGTGTTCTTCTTTTCGACCGTCGTGAAGAACCAAGATCTCGTGACTTACGATGATCTAAACCTCGATAAGGTATTAGGTGAGTATAAGTTGTCGACCATCACTTTGACTTGTTATGAGTGAGGGTTATATGGTTCAACCCAAGATTCTCCGCATCTTGGGTGGTGGCAAATCTTGTCAGATGTCACGCTAGTTATCTCAGACGAGTCACCGTATCCGTTTAGGATGATGACGCCCCTTAAGGAGCTCAAAGGTTTATTGTACTAAACCCCGCAGTTGAGTTAGCTCAAGTACAATAATAAGGTTGAGTGGTACTACTTAAGGAAATGAAGTTATTAATCGCTTTAAGCAATGATTGCTATAAATGATTAATGGACGCTCGATATCTTAAATACGGGATTCAGAATGTCTAAGTGCAAGCCCGACTCAACTTCGTAATAAAGGGTAAGTCAAGATTCTTTCTCTAGTGGCATGATCGAATGTTTATAAATTAATTTATGTTCGGGTGAACATAAGATAATTAATTTATTTGAGGCCCATCTTTATTCCTCTTGCATTTGATCCCCTGGTGGCCCATCCAGCCCGTGAAGAATCGTGGAAATCGCGCCCTATAGCTCTCAAAGGAAAGATTTTATTCCCTTTATCCCGCAAGGATATTATTATATTTATGGTATATGCATAGATCCTTTCCATATAAGATTATGGTAATAATCCGAGAGTATGGAAATAATCCCAGATTACGGTATTTTTCCATATAGATTATGGTAATTTCCATATAGGATTATGGTAATTTCCATACGGGATTAAGGTAGTGCATTATAAATATAAGGTATGAGATAATGTCTAGGTTAATGCTCACATTAACTAACCTATAATTTTCGCCATCATCTTTGATACTCGAAAATTGTGAGAGCTCGGGATTTTCCGCATTCTCCATAGATCGCCCTCACCGACGCTGGAGATTGGGCAACAGGATACAGTCCGTAAGGTCAAAGCACGAGTCCGATCCGCTCGATCCATTCATCTCGCTCCATCGACCTCTTCGATCCAAAGGTAAACACGAGAAAACCCCACGTGTTGCAATTAATTAAATAGACGCATGCTAGGTTTATAATCAATGTATGGTGAATTAAATATCCAAGATAGATCCTGGCTAAGGCTAGACATATGTTGTTTTCCTACACTAGTATCGAGCCCGGATCGAATCTTGGCTCTGGATTAATTCACGCTGATTATTACGCGCTTAATTAATTGTGGATCCGCTGCTCATCGTGGCTCGTTTTTGTTTTATTGTTTTTTTTACACCACGAGAAAATCCGTGGTTGGATTAGATTTTATTCGTAAATTTTATCCGAAAAGAAAACGAAGACGAAAGAACGAAGAACGAAACGACGGAAAAACAGTCTCTCGGCAGCCCTTCAGACGGTTTCAAGCGAGCCTCGCGGTCGCGAGGGCGATCGCGAGGGCCACGGGCGACGGGCGCTGCTCGCGTGAGATCCCCGGGCGCTTAGCGAGCGAGCTCATGGTCGCGAGGACGACCCGCGAGGCAACGCGCCGCGGCGAGCTAGCAAGGCGCGACGGGGCGCGCTCGCTGGAGAAACCCCGCTAGCGAGCGACTCACGGTCGTGGGTTTCGCCGGGCGACGACGCCTCGGTAGATGTTCGGTGCTCGGGCGTGGCCGCGACGCTGTTCTCGACGGGTCGCGTCGCATTAGCGATCATGAGGGACACGCTGGGCGCGGCGGCAGGTTGGGCGCGGCGGTCGGGCTATGCTGCAGCGCTGCCCAAGATGTATTGGGCCGACCCGCCTAGACCCATTTTTCCAGCCCAACCCAGATTTTCCGGTCCGTGCCCGCACGCGAGGCCCATTTGTTGAATCCGTCCGCGTCTGCACGCGAGGCCCGTCAAGTTTAATTGCACTTTGTAAATCTATGCAATAGATTGTATATGAATGTGCAGGTTTCACGATGGGGCGCGATGAACGCTTTATTTTATTTTTATCGCTCATATGCATGTCGTGGATGTTTAAATTATGCAGTAGTATGTTATGTATGTTTATATTACGCTGACAAACCTTAAGTGTTTTACGTAATTGGATGCGATAGTAAGCATGCTAGGTTTATCGCGCTTATCAAGCATATTTTAGAATTTCGCGAGCATGTTTTACATGTCGAGTTCTATAGAAAAGCATGCTAGGATTACGTGATCTCGCATGGACAAACCTTTGAATAAAATGACTACAAGCAACCCGACAAATTAATTTTTCAAATTAAAATGTCAAGACCTCCACCTTTTGATCTCTAAACAAAGCGAGACGACCGTGAGTAAACGCCCACCCGCGTGGCTTGCTTGCACTATTTATTGATCGCTCCTTTTCACACGCAAAAGGGTGTAAGTATAGGTGTTTAAGCATCGTATCCACGAGATTGCAACCAAAACACGTAAGCTAATTCAACGACAATTCATCATTATCCAAGCACGTAATAAGGGTGAGATGTTTTAGGCTTCGAAATTAATCCAAAGCAAAGGTAACCAAACGTAAATATAAAATAAAGCGATAAAATCACGAAAGATGATTATAAAGAAAGACTAACCCTAGGGATGCACCAATCCTATCCACAACGATGTTTATCCCGCTTATTATTAACCGCTTTAATCCGCATAAGACTAAGATCACATATATAACCAACAACTTGCCATTTACAATTGTTGCAGTTGATTACTAATTTTCCCTATCACGCTTACGCCTCTAGAGGAAAATAAGCAACCCAAAAGGATCACTAAGAATATGCTTCCCACGAATGTCCTATCTCGCCATTTACTCAAGGCTCATTCGATTATGCATTCGATAACGATCGACAATTAATACGCTACGCTATTAACCGACAACTAGATATGCATCAAGATTGATCAAAATCAACACATATAAATAAGCACAATCGAATCATGAATCAATGCCTCGAAGGTAAATAACGATAGCGTAACTCACAACATATAGGATCGAATCATGCAAACCCTAGGATTAGAAAAGAAAACTAGCTGCATATAATAAACGGAATGAAATAATAATTAATCATAAAAATGAAATTAAATATGTAAAACCCGTAGGGAAGCGTTGATGAACAATGGTTGGTCTTGAATCCAATCCCAAGCGAATGAACGGAAAACAACGGAAAACGATCGGACAAAACGCTCCGATCGATAACGAAACGATAAACTAAACTAGAACAATGTAAAACAATACTAGAATTAAACTAAACAAAGACTAAAGCCAAAGAATGTAAAACCGAGGAAAATCAAGAAAATAGGTTTGGAACGCCTTGGGGTCTCGGGAGGCGAGTGGGGTGTGCCATATATATAGCACACCCCAAAACCCTAATTTTCCTTCGCCGCTGCGCTCGCGACCACCCTTCGCGGTCGCTAGCGTGGTCGCGAGGTAATCCGCGCTGCCTTCTCGCCCGCGACGCCTCTTGCGCCCGCTATTGGTTCGCGACCGTGTCCAGCGGTCGCTAGGAAGTCTCGATCCGTCGCGAAATCGCCCAGCTGGCTTTCGCTACTGGGCTTCGCCTGGGCACATTCTCGCGGTCGCGTATGCCGGGTTCTCGCTGTTTCCTAGCGGCCACCCAGCGACCGCTAGGCTGGTCGCTAGAAACACGCCAGATTGTGTGTTTTGGCTCGCAAGGCCGCTCCTTGCTTCGATTTTCAACATATAGACCTACACAACACCAAAAGAACACCCAAGAGCAGTATCTTCTAAAAATAGATAAAACATTAGGAATCGATACGTAAACGCACATTAAACGAGCTAAACTCATCTTCAAATATCAACTAAATACGTGTAAAATGCGCGTTTATCAAACCCCCCAAACTTAAAGCATTGTTTGTCCTCAAACAAAAACAGAACGGAAAGACAAACGAAAGATCAACGAGCGTAGCAAAGAGGATAATCATGCTAGGCCTCAGAAACATATTAACGCTCAAAAACATTAGCGCACATGACGACGTTAGCCAACTCAACACAAACAACCATCGAGGGCAAGAACTCATTTATTTCAACCCTCACAAAGGCATGTGCGTAAAATATATAGAATACACTCAAACTCATAAAGAAATTAAGGACGTGTATACACTCACAGATCAATGCAATGCAACATCTTACCATAGGCTTGCTGCTTTCTAACATCTCCACCGCACAAATGTGTTCAAATAAGGATCAAAGAGGTCTTTTATAGGTTATGATGTAGGCACATTGGTTAAGGTAGGATAATATATGGCTAAGTGACTCAAAAATATTCCAAGCACCCCATTTATACTTTTCGACACATATGGACTTTGTCCATTTTCTTCTTTCCCAACGTATAAATCAACGCTTTATGCCTCATAAGGTACCTATACTTTGATTAAAGACCCTTTATGCTCAACACTCATAGTGAACTTAACATTTTTCTTTTCTTTTCTTTTCTAGAGCTTATAGGGTTTAACTTTCACAACAAAGGTACTATTCTTCACCACGTATGTATTTTTCTAAAAGAAACTTTTCTCGCCATAACTACATCAAATTTTTCACCCTTTTGATTCCCATATCCATCCTCACCTCCTATCATCCGGTTTAATCGAAAGAAAAGTCTAATAAAGGCTCAAAGAAGGCGACAAATGGTATCTAACATCGGGTTAGTGTTTGGGTGAATATGTGGTTAACAAAGACGGCCTTTATCCTTTCCAAATTAAACACATATCATAGCCTCGATACGTAAACACGGCAAGTTCTAGAAGATAATCACATGCATGATATCACACAATTAAAAGAAATCAGATCAAGATATGTATACGCTAAGCTCAAGTCTCACAGTGTTAAGCAAATGGTGAAAACAACAATGCCTAAGCCATCTCACGCCATTCATGCGTCATTTTCTAACATATCATGTGCACTATCATTAAATTTCACAAAATTTTCTATCGCATGGCCACATGGATTAACACACTTCACTTAACTCGTTGATCGACGTATACTAAAACGAAAAGAAAAACAAAAGGACGACAAAACAACACAAACGAAAGAAACGACAAAACACGAAAAACAAAAACAAAGAAAACGCTGGGTTACCTCCCAACAAGTGCTTAATTTAACGCCTTTAGCTAGACCATTACTAACCTCGTCAATCTGGCGCTTTAGTAGCAATAGACATCTTTCTCGACTTGTGGAACCTTCTAAACTTCGTGATTTACGGATGACCACCACCGACTATGGAAGTGCCCCCAAACTCGAACGAAACACTCTGAGTTCCATGCCGAGTCCACTTCTTCCTTCTCACGCCTCTTCGATCGGTCGAGTACCCTCTAAACGCGAGACGGATCGGCAGCAGCAATCATGATCGAGCAACAATCTTCCGGTTTCCAACGCCGTGTTGCTTGATGGCGTCAGATATGGAAATTTTGAGCTCCTCATCGTTAACACGAAACGTGAGGTTTCCTTCCCGCACATCAATCAACGCATCACCAGTTGCTAGAAAAGGTCTACCAAGGATTAGTGGTTGTTGTTTGAATTGGAATATCAAGAATAACAAAGTCGCAGGAAAACAAAATCCCAATTTTACCAACACATCTTCGACGATACCTTTTGATATGTGATCGATCGGTCACCATCATCGATGAAATCTTCGCCGGCTTCATTTTTCCTAGGTGTAGCCGGTTGAAAACGCTCAACGGCATCGATTGATGCTCGCCCCAAGTCGCATAACACATTTGAAAATTTCGCCGGCGATCTCGCACTCTAACGTGAAACCGCCGATCCTTCGCTCAAAGGAGCTTTTTGCAAGACGGCATCAAGACTTCGGATAGGGAAATTTTCTCAAATTTCCCAAGTTTCTTCTTACTTGCAAGCTGCCTTTTAAGAATTTCATGTAGCCGGCATGTTTCGAACGCTCAAAGAGAGGCAAATTTATCTCAACTTCTCAAATACCTCTTCAAACGAGCAAATTCTCATCATATTTCGACTGACAAGTCGACTCGGAAACGGGACCGGAGGAATATATACGTGCGAGGATTAGCCTCTGGGTGGGGTGCCTCGCGATCACTGGATGGTCGCGAGGAGTTTTGTCGCACCGACTCCTTGTTCGCGGCGAAGCTATGGACGTTAGGTCGCCGCGAGCAACCTGGCGCCGATGCTTGGATGGCTCGCGGTCGGGCGCTGGGCGCGCCGGTCGCGAGCGGCGTCTGTGGACAAAATTCAGATGGCTCGCGATCGGCTCATGGTCGCGAGCTCGGTCGCGAAGTTTCGCCGTAATGTTTTCGCTCTTCTTCTCGGTAGGGCTCTGCAGGCTCGCCCACCTCATCCGAATGGCGAAGCATCGACTCTTCGGGTTCACCTCCAGACATTACTCGGAAATTGGCCCGCCTTTTGTAGTGCATTCACTTGTACGGCAATTTGACCAATTTGACCTTCCAACATCTTTATGTGTTTCCCATAGCCGCCACAATGACTCCAAGTGATTTATCTTCCGCGGTGTTGTCGATGAACAACTCGATTCGTTGCCAATTGTTGGTTGCTTACAACCAACCGCCGCATCATGTCTTCGAGACTTGGCTTCTCGGCTCTTGAATCAAATTCGAGTATTGAAGCCTCATCAAGGTTGTTGGAAATTTGAATGACTCTCCGATTGATGTGGTCGACGCTCTCGTCTCAATCGACTCTTCAAAAGAGTGAACTTCTTCATGAGGTCGCCATATTTCAATCACTCAACAAAGAATGCTTTGAACGATGGCGTTCTCTCCGCTGGCTATTGATAGCTGTTGGCAGCCATCTCTTCTACAATACGGCTTGCCTCGCCGACCGGGTCGGTTTAATAAGCAGCCCCGTCGCCGACGATCTACCATGCTCCTCGCCCCGCCATGTCACCACCGTAGAATTGTGTGATTTGTTGCTCCTCGAGAACCCATGTTGTGGACATCGCCTCAATAGACCTCTCAATCTCTCCCATGCCTCGAATAATGATTCGTCGTGGTTCGCAAAATGAGAGATTTCGCAATGATCTTCAAGGCCGCCCGGAAAGTATTTCAAAGAAACTTCTCACAAAGTTTCCCAGTGTCGATGCCACCGGTCCAAACTTCAACCAATCTTTTCACCGGTCACAGCAATGAGAAACCGAACACGCGATCCGGATTGTGTCTGTGGCACCCCATTCGCTTGATGGTGTCACAAATGTCGAGAAACGCCTCGAGATGCGCATTCGGTCTTCCGTGACTCCTCCCCAAACCGCTCTCCTCGACCATACCGATCGTACGGTTTGAGCTCGAAATTATTTGCAGATCTACGTGCGGGCCCCAACCGCCTCCTTGAACTGCTCGTGGGATGTCGATACATGTGGTTCAGAGGTCTTCCTCCGAGCAGTGGACAACGATTCCCATGTTCGCCATCCGACCGCATCTCGCAAAGTCGGCTAGCATGCGTGCTACTTGCTCGGGAGGAATGCCCTGCTCATGGATTTGCCGCCATTGCACTGCCTCTTCTCTCGCCCTCTTCTCCTTGAGAGCTTTCGATCTCGGGATCTAATAATATTTCGTGAGGTCCCCGAGATCTTGTACGCATAAACCACCCGAAAAAGAGAGAATTTAGCACTAACAAAAATAAATAATATATATATATAACTTGAATTAATAAATCCAAATCATCAAATTATTCCTATGTGATCTTAACAACCCAAGAACGGCGCCAAAATTTGATCGCCCTTTTCACACGCAAAGGGTGTAAGTATAGGTGTTAAGCAAGTATCGATCCACGAGATTGCAATCCGAAACACGTAAGCTAATTCAACGACAATTCATCATTATCCAAGCACGTAATAAGGGTGAGATGTTTTAGGCTTGAAATTAATCCAAAGCAAAGGTAACCAAACGTAAATATAAAATAAAGCGATAAAATCATTTAAAGATGATTATAAAGAAAGACTAACCCTAGGGATGCACCAATCCTATCCACAACGATGTTTATCCCGCTTATTATTAACCGCTTTAATCCGCATAAGACGGAAGATCACATATATAACCAACAACTTCGCCATTTACAATTGTTTGTAGATTGATTACTAATTTTCCTATCACGATTACGCCTCTAGAGGAAAATAAGCAACCCAAAAGGATCACTAAGAATATGCTTCCTACGAATGTCCTATCTCGCCACGACTCAAGGCTCATTCAGATCATGCATTCGATAACGATCGACAATTAATACAAGATTACGCTATTAACCGACAACTAGATATGCATCAAGATTGATCAAAATCAACACATATAAATAAGCACAATCGAATCATGAATCAATGCCCGAAGGTAAATAACGATAGCGTAACTCACAACATATAGGATCGAATCATGCAAACCCTAGGATTAGAACGGAAAACTAGCCGTACATAATAAACGGAATGAAATACTAATTAATCATAAAATGTAAATTAAATATATAAAACCCGTAGGAAGCGTTGATGAACAATGGTTGGTCTTGAATCCAATCCCAAGCGAATGAACGGAAAACAACGGAAAACGATCGGACAAAACGTTCCGATCGATAACTAAACGATAAACTAAACTAGAACAATGTAAAAACAATACTAGAATTAAACTAAACAAAGACTAAAGCCAAAGAATGTAAAACCGAGGAAAACTCGAAGAAAAATAGGTTTGGGCGTCTTGGGGTCTCGGGAGCGCGAGGGTGTTGCCATATATATAGGCGCACCCCAAACCCTAATTTTCCTTCGCGCGCTGCCTCGCGACCACCCTTCGCGGTCGCTAGGTGTGGTCGCGAGGTAATCCTCGCTGCGCTTTCGCCCGCGATCGCCTCTCGCGCCCGCTGGTTGGTTCGCGACCGTGTCCAGCGGTCGCTAGGAAGTTCGATCCGTCGAGAAATCGCCCAGCTTGCTTTGCTGGGCTTCTCATGGCACATTCTCGCGGTCGCGGTATGCTGGGTTCTCGCGTGTTTCCTAGCGGCCGACCCAGCGACCGCCAGTCTGGTCGCTAGAAACACGCCAGATTGTGTGTTTTGGCTCGTGCGCCGCTCCTTGCTTCGATTTTCAACATATAGACCTACACAACACCAAAAGAACACCCAAGAGCAAGATCTTCCAAAAATAGATAAAACATTAGGAATCGATATGTAAACGCACATTAAACGAGCTAAACTCATCTTCAAATATCAACTAAATACGTAAAATGCGCTTATCATTTATCATAAGTTTGTTAGATGAGATTTCTAAATAAAACTTTTTAAATCTATTGGTAGTTGGGAGTTTCATGTGTAAACGATCACACGCGTGGCTTGCATGTGCGATTTTCATAAGTTCTCTAGAGATAGATATAAAATGAGATAACAAAAGAATTGAATTGGAAGTGGTATGGTCCGAGCGAGTATGCCAATTCTAAGAATTCATTCTCTCGTTAAAATTGTGGTCATTGCTTAGACATCACCTCAGTACAACTTCCCGCCAAGTCCCTTCTTGCGATAGTAATGTGGTCTAGTAAGGTCCAATCGTTAATTTCATTTGTCATAAGGATAAGTTGACATGGATTGAAATTAAATGACTAAAAGGTATATTTTAGTGCGGTCGAGGGGTTCATGTAAACGCCCACGCATTGGCTTGCATGTGGAATTCCTTGGGCGATTGGAGGTTTCAATTAATATTGTTTTATCAAAAGGTTACAATATTATTGTTACGAATTATATGCGATCGTATGCTTATGTGTTTACATTATCGCTTCGTATATGTCTCTTACGCCGATTATCAATATGCTCGCACAAAACTGTTATCCGTCCAAATTTTATCGAGTGGAAACGAAACATGGAATATGTTCTTATCATTTGAAGAACACATGTTTGTTCTCACTACTCCTAAACCCGATGCCCTCATCGACGATCGACTAATGAGCGGCGAGAGTCGGCGGACTTTGGAATAAGTCAAACAATATGGCTAAATGCTATATGATGACTACTATGTCCAAAGGCTTGTATGCAAAGATCATCGATGGTAGACGCGATCGATATTTGGTCAAGTCTCGAGAGTAAGTTTGGGCGGTCGGATCGGACGATCCGCCCACACAATGAGAGAAATCTTGGCGGTAAGATGGAAGAAGGAAGTTCGGTCCATGAACATGTCTCCCACACGACTCATCTCATGGATAGTCTTGATCGGTTGGGAGGAGGTATTGACGGTGGCCAAGGTCGATATCATCCTCAATACACCGCCCAAATCTTTTGAGAACTCGGCGTGAATGCGATCATGAGCAAGACCGAGTTTACACTTAGTCGGTTGCTTAATGATCTCGTTGTTGCGGAAGGAGTTATGGGAAAAGGAGACATGCTCTTGCTAGCAAATCTAAGGGCCCAAAATTTTCATCGCAAAATGGAAATAGAAAAGGGGTACCAAAGGTGGTAGAGGCAAGGAAATAGTGGGAGTAATGGGAGCAAGAACATGGTTGCCACCGAGGCTTGAAGAAGCCAAGGAGAGGCGGCAAGTGCTTCAAGTGCGGTAAGATCGGGCATCAGGCCAAGTGCCCTATGCTCAAGGCTCGTTACGCTGCTTGCTTTAGTAACGGAAACATGTTTAGCGACTTGTTCTACCCATTCTTGGGTAGTAGATACGGCGAATCGATCATGTTTGTTACACCTGCGAGGTTCTGCGGACAAGTGAGTCTGTTTGATGGCGAGATAACGATCTCCATGGGCAACGCGGCGAAAGTCGAAGTTGCAAGTTGGAGATGTTTCTTTATGTTTTGGGACAACAGTTTTAGTTTTAAAAGACGCTTTATATGTGCCGGATTTTCGGCGGAACCTTGTTTCGTTTTCAAATTATTTACTCATGGATATTTCGTTATTTTTGATAGTGGTGTTTCTATCATAAGAAATGACGGTTATCGTGTTGGCACCTTATATAATTCGCTTTATACTATTTCGCAAAACATAATACCTATAACTATGTCAGATCTTCATCAAACCCTAAAAGAGAAAATTTTCTTCGAAGATGACTCTACTTTCTCTCGGCATCTTAGATTAGGTCACATCAATTTAAATAGGATCCAAAGACCTGCTAAGAATGGGCGTTGGGTAATCTCACTGCTACTGCTCCCCGGTCCGCGAATCCTCAGATAAGGTAAGATGTCGACCGCACCTTCAAAGCGAAGGGTTATAGAGCCAAAGAAATGTTGGAGTTAGTCCATTTCGACTGTGTGGACCGATGTCCACAAGCTCGTGGAGGTACAGTATTTTGTCACTTTCATTGATGATTACTCAAGGTACGGATACGTATACCGCTTCACCGCAAGTCCGAATGCTTTGAGAAATTCAAAGAGTTTAAGGCGGAAGTGGAGACGGCTAGGTAAAGTATCAAGTCATCGCGTTCTGGTCGCGGTGGCGAATACCTCAAGAACGAGTTTATGGACTATCTAGTGAAGTGTGGGATTACCTCCCAACAAGATTTCACCCGGCACACCACAAAATGGTGTGTCGAGCGAAGAAATAGGACTTTAGAAATGGTTAGATCAATGATGAGCTATGCAACATTGCTTATTTCGTTACGGGGTATGCCTTAGAGACGGCGGCATACTTGCTAAATCTAGTACCGCCCAAGTCGGTCGAAAAGACCCCTTTCGAGTTGTGGTTTGGGCGAAGCTCAGTTTAAGCCACATAAAGATATGGGCGATCAAAGACATGTGTCTTTGAACAAGAAGGCGACAAGTTGGAGGCTAGATCCGATGCAAGGCTGTTTATTGGCTATCCTAGAGGAACGAAGGTGGTTTATTCTATAGTCTAAGGATCGAAGGTCATTATTAGCACTAATGCTCGATTCTTAGAAGAGGACTACATGAAAAATCATAAATCCAAAGTTGAAATCATTCTTCAAGAATTAGAAGATGATCGATTCCACCACCGAATAGGCAAAGGTGCGAGATGTCGAGTCTAGTGGGAGGATCGACACCGTGACTTCAAGAAATTGAAGTGGGTCGAGTTCCACTTGGAGATACCGACCGTACAGTGGTACCTACACAACAAGTTGTGCAAGTTAGAGAACCACAAGTTTTCGCACCCACCGCTGCAATTGTGCTCAGAGAACCTCGTCAGAGTGGGAGGGTTGTTCGTCAACTCGAGCGATTTATGTTCGTGGGTGAATCTTGATTTAGTCCCACGAGATTTAACAGCAATAATCGACCCATGGACATACAAGGAGGCGATACAAGATATTGATGCAAGATCATGGCACACCGCTATGGACTTAGAAATGGAGTCCATAACGGCTATGGATGTATATGAAAAGACACCTCTACCGGATGGCAAGGAAGCCACAGGTAGTAAGTGGATATACAAGAGGAAGAGATTCCGATGGAGAGGTTTCGCTTTCAAAGCCGTGCTTGTGGCGAAGGGTACACTTTCATTGAGGGCATCGATTTCGACGAGACCTTTCACCGTAGCAATGCTCAAGTCCATCGAATTCTTCTAGCCATAGCAGCCCACTTGAACCCAGAGGTTTGGCAAATGGATGTTAAACCGCTTTTCTAAACGGTTACCTTGAGGAAGGTAGAGACATCTATGTGCAGACAACTCGAAGGTTATGTGGTAAAGGGTGAAGAGCATCTAGTATGGAAGCTTAAGAAGTCCATTTATGGACTTAAGCAAGCCTCCCGATCATGGAACTTACGCTTTGACGAGGTAGTAAAGTCCTATGTATTTACCCAGTTGCCTAGCGAGAGTTGTGTGTATCGGTTAGATGTCAACGGTGATGTGGTTTTCTTGCACTTTATGTAGATGACATCCTCTAGTTGGCAACAACGTGAAGTCGTTATCGACGTAAAGAGTTGGCTATCCGATCGGTTTCAAATGAAAGACTTAGGAGAGGCGTACATTCTTGGGATCAAGGTTTACCGAGATCGCAAGAAGAAAATGTTGAGCTTATCTCGGCGCCGTACATTGATATCGTGATTACTGTTTTAGTACGCACCGCCAAGAAAGGATTGCTACCTTTCGGACATGGCGTTCCTTTATCAAAACGCAGATCACCTATGACCGCAAAGGAGATAGAGGAAATGAGACAAGTTCCTTATGCTTCCGCCGTAGGAAGTCTCATGTACGCAATGCTATGCACGAGGCCCGATATCTCGCTATGCGGTGGCATAGTAGCAAGATATCGCCTAACCCTCGGACAAGCTCATTGATGCAGAAAAGCATATACTCAAGCACCGAAAAGGACTCGAGATTATAGGCTAGTTTACCATGAGATAGTCTAATGCCTTTGGGTTATCTGACTGGATTTCCAAGTCGACCGTGATGAGAAAAAGTCAACCTCGGCTATGTGTTTACCTTGGGAGGTGGAGCAGATCTCAAGTGAGTGCAAAGCGGCGATGCATTGCGGACTCTACCATGGAAGCCGAATATGTAGCCGCAGGAGGCTTCTAAGGAGGTCAGATGGTTCAAGAACTACCTCATGGATCTAGATGTGGTACCGGTTTGCCCAAGAGTATCATAGTTTATCGTGATAACTCGGTGCGATGGCAAACTCGAAGGAACCACGGACCCACAAGGCGACCAAACACATAGAGAGAAAGTACCATGTCATACGAGAAATCGTTAGACGAGGTGACGGTTGATTGAAAAGATTGATACGACGGAAAATCTAGCGGATCCATTCACGAAGAGCTCGCCGCAAAAGTCTACGATGGACACGTTAGAGGACTTGGATTGCGCTTGATGGCACCCACTTAGAAAGGAAACATTTGTATAAGTGGGAGAAGCAAAGTGATGGTTGTTTGTAATAGCTAGTAGAAAGACACATTGTATACTAAAAGTTTGCTTTAGTATAAGTGGAGATTGTTGGATTTGTATCTTGAAAGCGTTTGGTTGAGCTTGTATACAATGTTTCTCGTTACCACTATTACAATCTCCTATCGATTTGAATACTTGATTGCATATATATGTCCCCTTATCTCGGATATAAGTTAGATCATACAAGTGTGTAGAAGATCACGTAAGTCTGTATGATAGGTCAAGCTTAATGAGATATAAAAGTTTCACGGTGAGACAACTTAAGGACGAGTTGTCGGTTTAGCCGTAGTATAGATAAGAAGTGACTTGACTTAGTTGCTTGTCTATGCCGGTACGCCTCGACGTATGAAGGATCACGGTGAGATGTGTTCTTCTTTCGACCTTCGTGAAGAACCAAGATCTCGGTGACTTACGATGATCTAAACCTCGATAAGGTATTAGGTGAGTATAAGTTGTTGACCATCACTTTGACTTGTTATGAGTGAGGGTTATATGTTCTAACCCAAGATTCTCCGCATCTTGGGTGGTGGCGTCTTGTATGTCACGCTAGTTATCTCAGACGAGTCACCGTATCCGTTTAGGATGATGACGCCCCTTAAGGAGCTCAAAGGTTTATTGTACTAAACCCTGCGCAGTTGAGTTAGCTCAAGTACAATAATAAGGTTGAGTGGTACTACTTAGGAAATGAAGTTATTAATCGCTTTAAGCAATGATTGCTATAAATGATTAATGGACGTTCGATATCTTAAATACGGGATTCAGTAATGTCTAAGTGCAAGCCCGACTCAACTTCGGTAATAAAGGGTAAGTCAAGATTCTTTCTCTAGTGGCATGATCGAATGTTTATAAATTAATTTATGTTCGGGTGAACATAAGATAATTAATTTATTTGAGGCCCATCTTTATTCCTTGCATTTGATCCCTAGGTGGCCCATCCAGTCCGTAGAAATCTTGTTGAAATCGGCGCCCTATAGCTCTCAAAGGAAAGATTTTATTCTCTTTATCCCACAAGGATATTATTATATTTATGGAATATGCATAGATCCTTTCCATATAAGATTATGGTAATAATCCTGAGAGTATGGAAATATTCCTGAGATTATGGTATTTTTCCATATAGGATTATGGTAATTTCCATATAGGATTATGGTAATTTCCATATGGGATTAAGGTAGTGCATTATAAATATAAGGTATGAGATAATGTCTAGGTTAATGCTCACACAACTAACCTATAATTTTCGGCCATCATCTTTTGATACTCTCGAAAATTGTGAGAGCTCGGGGATTTTCGATGCATTCTCCATAGATCGCCCTCACTCGACGTTGGAGATTGGGCAACAGGGATACAGTCCAGAAGGTCAAAGCACGAGTCCGATCCGCTCGATCCATTCATCTCGTTCCATCGACCTCTTCAGATCCAAAGGTAAACACGAGACAACCCCTACGTGTTGCAATTAATTAAATAGACGCATGCTAGGTTTATAATCAATGTATGGTGAATTAAATATCCAAGATAGATCCTCGGGGCGAAGGCTAGACATATGTTGTTTTCCCTACACTTTTAACGCAAGAACATGCGTAGATATATTAGAACTTAAGTTTGAATAAGCAATTCAGGAAATGAGAATTATTTCACACATAGAAGGAACTAAGACTGTCATGCTTGTTGCTCGAACTTAGAATTGAACTTAGAATCACTTAAAACTTTAGTAAAGAACTTGAACATAATACCTATATGAAACATAGAGATAATCCTAAGAATGGATTGGTTAGTCGAAAACCATTCCACAATCCTGTACAAAGAGAGGGAAATTTCGTTCCACTTCTAGGACAAGAAGTTACGAGTTTCTATGGAATCCACATGGGAAGGAAATTCCAACCATACCCACACTACAAATAAGGAGATTAATAAACAAGAAGGATGTCGAGCATTCCCTGCTTATCTAAGCAGAGAATGAAAAGCAGAAATGAAGATAGAGGTGTATCACCTTAAGAAACACCCAGCTTGCTTGTCAAGAAGGAAGATAGCCCATTAAAAAAATGCATAGATTATTGAGAGTGGATGATCCATTACCAAGGATAAATGAGTATTCGGTCAGTGGAAAAGAGCAAGAGTAGTCCTGAGAACCGATCTCAATTGGACTATAATTAACTTAAGGTACGAGCTAAAAATGTACCCAAAATGGCCTTCCGAACAAGATGTGGCCACTATGAGTTTATAGTCGTGCCGTTCGGACTAATAAATGCACCAGCCATATGTATGAACCTCAAAGAAATCAATGTTCCATCCTTACTCAAACGAATTGCCTTAGTCTTCATAGATGATACCCTCATCCATTCAAAAAGAAGAAAGAATATGAGGAACATTTAAGGACTGTCTTACAAACCTTAAGAGCCGAATAACTTCTTGCCAAGTCTAGTAAATGAGAAGTTCGGTTTAATGAAACAATATTCCTTGGACACATCGTGTCTTTAGAAGGAATTAAAATAGACCCGGTGAAGGTCAAAACGGTGCAAGAATAGAGAAACTCGCTGAAGAGTTTGAAGGAATGAAAATAGAAATGGTTGAATAACCAGAGACAATCATGATTTGTATTGCTGCATTCCCTTTGACATCTGATTTAAAGAAAAGGATAATAGAGGAACAAAGGAAAGGCATCAAAAGTCGAAAGAAGTAACACTACTATATGGGTAGTAGTGGATCGACTTAATAAAAGATCTTATTTTTCCGCCTATGCGAATTATTCATAAATCTGATGAATAGTTCAAAAGAGATCGAACGTTTATATAAGTACCAAAATCTATCATATCTAATAGGAGTTCTAAGTTTGATTCTAGATTTTGGATTAGCTCATGGAAGAGTTCGACATGAAATTTAACTTTAGCATAACTTTCGCTCACAGACAGATGGACAGTCAGAAAAAGAATTATATGAACGCTTTAAGATACGTTGAAGACAATAGTCTCGAAATGAAATACAAATTGGAAACACATTTTTTCATTTATTAAGATTACATGCGACAATAGCTATCGAACAACGATTGATATGACCCATATGAGTTCTAGTGCAAAAGGAAGTATAGACCACCTCTTTATGGTGATAATGAAAGTAAGAAAAAAGTTTTAAAGCTAATATTGTGAGTGAAACGATTAAAATATTTCCCAAGATAAGCTAAGAATAAAAGAAGCTTATGACAGACAAAAGTCTTACGCCGATGTGCGTAAATATAGACTGCATTTTAAATGCAGAGATAAAATTTTCTACATTGAAAGGAATTATAATGTTTATAGAAAAAGGAATGTGAGATCACGTTTTATAGGACCTTACGAGATCCTAGAGATAATAGACCCATTAACTATAGATTGGTACTTCCACCAAGTTTGGGGAATGTACAGAATGTTTCCACGTGGCATAGTTGAGAAAGCGCGTGTATGATTCATAACACGAGATTCATCATGAGGATGTTATTCATGAACAAAGATATGAGTTATGAGGAAGGACCTACGACTATCTTGATCGTAAGATTCAACAGTTAAGAATCAAGTTATACTTTGGATAGATGTCCAAAGGAGAAACCATGGACAGGAGAAAGGCACGTAGGAAACTTGAGAGTATTATGATAAAAAGATACCCCGTACTGCCCTAAGGTATGCAAATTTTGGGACGAAATTTATTTTAAAGCGGGTAGAATGTAATATCCCGCATTTTTAACACTTAATTACGATAATATAAATCGTAATTAGGGTTTTAGTTTCGATAATTAAAATCTTAATTAGTCAATGCTCGATTTTGACTAAGCATAATTTGATGATTTATATATTATATTCACTGACGCTTAGTGAATTAAGGAATATAGTTTCAAATATTCCTTCGAACGTATATTTCCAACATCGATAAAATTCGACAGTTAAGCTTTACGATATTTTCTAAGCATCAAGGCTTAGAATTCGAATTCCTACAATTATAGAAGTGAATCAAGTGATTCCAACTTATTTATAAACATTTTAGAGGTGAATCAACTATTAACGTTTTGGCTAGGAGTAACGTGTACACCTAAGGTGACTGTGTGCTGCAAGGACAATTCACGGCCGGTCACGGCGTCGTAGAGGGAGGCCTCCTTCACGACGTTCGACTATGATGTTATGATGAAAGGATCGGGATATGGATCTTACACACAAGAAAAATGCTTGTGGCGACTTTGATGAAGCGATGAAAATAATTTTAGTAAGCACAAGGCATTTCAAATAAAACCGCTGTGTCTTACCATGATGTGGATGTAATTTAAATATGATAAAATGTTTTCGCATGAGTTCACCGAGTGTATTCTTGTACTCGACCCGCATGTTTGTTTTAAAATGTGCGGTTGGTGATGATGATGATGATGGAGGGTGTTGAGGAGTCAAGAAAGCTTTTTGATGTTTATATGTTAGAAACCTTGAATACACATCGTCATATGTGTATTCACACGTCTTCCGCTGCAATTTGAATAATGTTTTTTTTTGTGATAAGATGATATGAACTGTTGAAGTCCTTCAGACCATTTGTATTCTTTTGGATCTGTTGGTCTAGCCCTTCTAGTACATTATGTTAGCGAGGTTTATAATGTTTGAACCATGCCATTTTACGTATTATATATCCATGTAACAGCTTTTGATGAACTATAAGTACTGTTCCTTCAACCAGCCCTCTCTAATCCATCCTTAGGATTAGGACCTTAGGGTGGGCTGTGTCACAATTGTTATTGAAAGTACCAAAAATGTGTCATGTTATGAGACATAATTGATAAATATCATGCTTTAATTAAGGTGAAGATAAGATTATGATATTAGCATAATATTAGGTGTAAAGTAGAGGTAGTTATCAATTTGATCAAGTAACCTACACCTTTGTACACTAGTGGCCGAAAACTTTGACAATAAGTGTGGAAAAGATGAAAATATCATGCTCTAATTAATGTTATGTTATTATGATGTTGATAAGATATTATTATAAGATAAGATAGACTATGAAATCAATTTGAACAAGTAACTATGATCCTTGTCTTGTAGTAGGAGGAATTGTTGAAAATTAGTGTGAACAAATGTGAATAAACTAAGTCAAAGTGTAAAACTGACTTTTCAAATATGATATTATCCTAAAATAATATTATAGTACATGATAGTATAAAAATAAAATCATTCCTCAGACTATTGACATTGCCGAGAACAATGGGAAAAGAAAAAATTTGGAATGATTTCCTATAGTAAGGATAGTAACGTTACATTATGAGAATGATATATACTAAATTCTACATGAAAGAATATGCTTCATAATGAATTGAATTAGTAATTAAAACAAGTGGATGGGTATTATTTTTGTGTTGGCCGAGAACTTTGCTTAATAAAGCAAATCTTGTACAAATTGTGGAAAGTTGTCACATCCCCTCAATCCTAAGTAGGATTTAGAAGGGATTGTAACTCTAAACAGGTATAATTAAACAGGGAATTCTCCTTAACAAAAGTCGAATTCATATGACAAGCATGTTCTTGGACTTTAGTATATAACTTAAGTTCTTTGCAATGAAAACATGTGATATGTACATATGACGATGTACTATCAAGGTATAAATCTTTCAATGACAATATTCCTATTGCTCAACACCGCCCATCCATCATCCGCTCAACCCGCACATTTAAAACAACATGCGGTGAGTACAAGAATGCACTCGGTGGACTCATGCCAAAACATTTGATAATTTAATTACACCGCCAATATCAAGGTAAGACACAAGGGTTTTAGTCGAAGGCCTCAGGCTTACTAAAACATTTTCGTTCAAACATCGCTGGCCGGGCATTTTCTTGGTGTGTATGATCCGTATCTCATAGTCACAATTCAAAACAAGTATTAAAATCAAACGTCGACGGGGAGGCCTCCATCTACGACGCGTGACCGACCGTAATCCCGCGACAGACACAAATCGCTCTCACAAGCATATGTTAACATAGCAATAGATCCAACCTTCACGCCAATCCTAGCTGTGCATTTATCATCCGCACAGACACGACATTTAAAAGGTTGGGCGCGACCCAAATGACATAACCTGTCATAATATAGTTCCAACCATCGCCACAGCCCTACCCGGGCATAACAGATAGGATCCATACACAAAATAGAATATTTTTGGCATGTAATGCAGTAAATATTTGTCAACAGTTGTAGAATAAGCATTGTAAAGAAACTCATTTTGGAAGAACAGTAAAGTCACATCTTAGTGGGGTAAGAAAAGGGCCCACATTTTGAAGATAAAGCCCACGGACTATGGTTCGCCCTAACTTGAGTTCTTAAGTTTGATTTCGTCAACGCCCGTCGTCGCGTCGCGCCCACACCTTTACGTAAAAGCGATGTTTTAGTACATCGCTCGTTTCTCGAGACTCTCAAGTTCAAAATAAACTTCGATATTCTACATCGATATAAACCGAATTCCTTAACGAATTCAATACGCTTTCAATTACGTGATTACAATTGAACCGTTCTCGCTCTTCGAGACACGCTCAATTATATCATTTAACCTTTCCGGTTTAAACGCTCAACGATTTATACATTTCTCGACATACGGATTTTTAATAGTAATTTTTTACTAATTATGTTATAAATTGATTTCCAATCAATTTCTTTTCAGAAAGTCCTATTTCTCGATTTGTCACGTAAATCGATGAACTTTATTAATTTTTCTTAAACATTAATCCATTTATCCATAATCCTTATTATTCAATTATAACGCTTATTAAATAAAGCGTTTCGTTATAACATAGTGATCCATGTTTATAAAATTTTATAAATTCCCAATATTTCTAAAATAATATTTAGACATATAATACATTATCACTCCTAATTAAAAGGATTTAAAATCCTTATAGTTCCTTTAATGCTCTCGGAAATTCTTAAAATTACCAAATTGATTTCCAAGAATTTTTTTATAAACTCATATAGTGTATTATTATACACTTATGGTCATTAATATGTATTAATATCATCCATGTATCAATCGATCATCACCATATTCACATAAGGCATATTTCACCTAGGGGAGTTCCAACACTTAGTCAAATTTCAAGTATTTAATTTTTGGCAAAACAGCTTAAAACAACCCAAGTGTCATACTTTGACGATTTATAACTCTCGACTCAAAATACGTATGACCGTACAAGGATACATTCTGAAAACATCTAAACATATACTATAAGTTCTAAGAAGGAAGTCGATCTAAAAGAGTTGTGGTTCTGGAGATATAGGGTCTCAAATTGGGAAACTCGAACTGACTCTAACTTAGAATATTTTTGAGGATTTCCAGATTTAGCTTAACGACGAGGGATTTTGTGAGACTCGTAACTTTTGACTCACAATACCAAAATGACTGAAAGATACCATTTTAGAAACCTTGTAATAAGAACTACATGTTTCATGAAGACCATACTGGAAGATACTTGATGCATCGAGAAATACGTAAGTTCAAAGTTGACTAGTTGGAAAGGACAACATTCTAGTAGGTGAATTTGGGTCAGTGAAAGGTATACCTATAAAACTTGGTTTGAGATCAAACTTTCCAGATCACAACTAGACATGGTAAGGAACATTTCTTATGAAGAAACCCAAGTCAAATTCGGACAACAAATGGCTTGAACATCTCACGCAAAAGTCGGACTCGTAGGGTTCATTAACAAAGGAAATAGACTAAGGCAGTTTTGACAAAAACACCTACTGTAATGCGTCAACTTTAAAAATTCACTGAGGGCTTATTAAAACGAATCTAATAATGAAACTTATCATATTGAAAAGCCACTTAAGTCTAGTTTAATCCAGAAAAATCCTAACTCAATGATTCAAAATATATTGGGAGATAAATATATTTTACCACAAGCTATCACTCCCGTGACAGTTTTGTGCAGTTAGCTTGTAAAATCTGGGATAAATAGTAAACAATTTTAGAAAAATCTTAAAATTTACAAAATTCTTCTAGACATGCTAAGTTATGTTTATACCAATTTTTAGAGTTTTACCATTTTCCAATCTTGAAACGAAAGCCACGGACCGTGGGTGATGAACACCGAAATTTTACAGATTTGTGAAGTGTTTTTGAAAAATAGAATTAAAATAGAAAACCAATTTGGATTGACTTGAAATTTTATAGATACGTAATAGACATGTTTAATTTCAACATAGTAAAATTTCACATTCATATGACCACTGTAACTTAGTCAAATAATTTTATTAAGTTACTATTTTCGTAACATACTTCCAGTTTTCAATTTTAAGCTTACTCTTCTTGTATGCATTTCATATAATCATGCCTTGTCCATCCATGATGGCCTAAGTTTAGGGGTCCAAATAGGTAGGATTTATTTTATTTTTGTACATTAATACAATATATAAATATCATACATGATCATAGGTATAAAATACAAGTCATAAAATAATTAAATCACCTCTTAGGCATATATTCGAAATTTTCGAGAATAATAGGGAAAATTGGATAAAAATTATAATTCACACCTATTATTGATACTCATGTCAATCTCGATCAAAACATACTCATATATATCATAATATATGATTTAGATAATAAATAATAGCATAGGATAAAATAATAGCACATTTCATGCACACAAAACCCTAATTTTGAAAATTAGGGTTTCGAAATTATTAAATACACAATACCGAGTTTTAATGTTCAAAAATTAATTTTAATGCTTAATAATATCCATATATATCATAACATATAGTTTAGATACCATAGGATAATTTAATGGTATCATTTCATGTATTAAAACCATAGTTTATATAATTAGGGTTTTCGAAAATCCATTTCGAAAATTATCTAATTTTAAACGCTCAAAATTAGATTTTAATATTTATTAATACTGTAATTATATAAAATAATAATAGAAAATTAAATAATAATAATTTCCTGAGCTTTAAACTCATTTTTCAAAACGTCTCAGACGTTGACGCTCAAAACGCCTCAAAACGCTCAAAATTGACTCATCTCAAAATGGTCGTAGTAAGTTCGCACTTACTTAATAAATATATTCCATTTAATATAGGAATTAAGATGGAAATTAATTCCAAGCTTTCTCGCTCAGAAATTCCATAAAATCTCGACGCTCGACACGCTGCTCGACGTTAAAATATATCGATGAATCATTTCGTAATAATTCAATTCCTTAATTCACAATCCTTAGTGAATATAAAAGGAATTCGTTATAATAATACTGAATCGAAATCACACTATTCGATGTCGTAAAAATAATATACGGCAAAACCCTAATTCACGGGTTTAAATTACCGTAATCATCGCTCGTTTTTTGAAATATTACATTCCACCCCTTAAGAAAAATTTCGTCCGAAATTTGTATACCTCTAGAAAAATAAATCGGGTATTTTCTCTCATCGCTTCTTCAAGCTCCCACGTGGCTTCTTCTTGTCCGTGGTGTCTCCACAACACTTTGACTAACGGAATCGACTTGCTCCGTCTATCTGTCTGTGAGTGGACATCTATGTTAAGGCTCAATCTCGTGTCAAACTCCCTTTGTGAGTTAGTTCAAAATCTAGAGGTACTCTTGGAGTCTTTATCTGAAGCGATAGGTTTTGGTACTCCCTGAAAATATACAATTTCCTTTTTGTACGTCTGAGCTAACTTTTTGGGTCTACGAGTTATCTGAATAGGCAGAGTCAAAACACGATTGGCGAGTCAATCCATTACTACCAATATAGTAGTGCGACTTCTTTATGACTTTGGCAGAACCTGTCATAAGATTCATTGCTATATCATTCCATTTTCATTCATGTAGCTCTAGAGATTATAACCTCTTATAAGGCCTTTGATACAATGCCTTTACTTTGTTGGTAACCGAGACACGGCTCGACAATCATGGTTACATCTCAATCCATTCCTTACTATCTAACCTTTCTCGTAAATCATAACATATCTTAAAGTTGCCTAGGTGGGCGGTAGGAGAAGGGTCATGAACTTCATTCTTGGTTTCATCTCTAAGCTTATCATTGCTTGGAGATATATATATATATATATATATATATATATAATCCTTCCTTAGACGATATAACATTGTCCAGCGCTCCTTAAAATTCTTCAGCCTTTCCTTCCTTATCTTAATTTGCATTATATTCCCATCTCCATTCTCTCTTTTTAGTCATATGTCACCTTGGGTGTGAGAGTACAACTTACGTCGCCATCCTTTGAATGCCCGACTATTTCATTCTCATTTTCTTAAACTTTCCAATGAGTTTTCATTTTTCGTTGGGACATACTATGATTTAGGTGAATTTTATAACTCGGGTATTAGATTCTACATTTACCATCCTCGTGTGATCATTTATCACACTTATAATCTTTTTACTAATTCGAGCCATCTTTCTCATTACGTATCCACATTTCTTTGCTTGAAGAGTAAATTCAAATCTTTGCAAATTGAGAAGGGTTCTTAACTTATTGTCATAGGAATGAAGTCTTCATGACTTTGGTATTTATACCTCTGTTACTATTAAGTCGTGAGTTGGGAAATTCGATTCATGTGGCCTAAGTCATTGTGATCATAAGCTATTATCTTTCTCATATTAATACATAGCCTCTCTTTTATTACTCCACGTAATTTCATTCCTTTTGGGGTAGCTATGTTATTGGTCTTGCTACTTTAGAGAGTTCTCAACGGCTCTTTGATAGCGATCGGTTTATCTAAGAAATTCTTGGTCTCATTTTAGGTCATCTACCACTTTCATTCTTAATGCTTTGCCTTTGTCGGTCCACATCGATTTCTTCTAAGGATACTATATGCCCGAGGAATATTTTTCCTTTACGCCGAAATACCCAATCACTGCACTTGGCAAAATCTGGCCTGCTCTTAAAAGTCGTAAGACAGTCCTTAAATGTTCTTTATGTTCTTCCTCGTCTTTTGAATAGGTAAGAACTTTATCCACAAAGATTAAGATAAAAATTATCTAAGTACGTGTGGAACACTCGACTTTTGAGGTTCATGATCAAGGCTTGTGCATTTGTCAGTCCGAATGGCTCAATTATTATCTCATAGTAGCCATATCTTATTCGGAACGATTCGTTTTCGTATTTCGGATACCATTCTATAAAGGCCATATAATATTTCATCAAAATGCCTCAGCCAAGACTTTTTATACATTAATTACTAGGGTCGGTTTATCGAGCCGACTGATTACAAGGCGTCTAATTCTTTTTACACCCAAAATTTTGACACCTCCACAATATATTCATAAAATTTTCAAGACTACGCTTATTTTACATATTATAATCACATTGCTTTCATCATGATCCATTATCTACATATAAGTCTTATAGGATCCTAGGATTCTATGTCTTTGAGTGACCTTCGTCGGAGTCGCACTCTCCTCGAAACTTGCCTTTCTCTAAAATGCGTTTTGTTTCATACCCCGAGGATTATTCTCCTCAGAGCCGAGGGGTCCGGTGCTCCCGTTTCTTCTTCAATACCGAAGTTGGTGTTACTTTTATCGAAAGTATGGTTGGGTTGGTAGCGGTAATTCTCCTAATCCGCGAGGCGATAAGATCTGTCCTTTTCCCTTCTCGTCTCTTACTGGTACCATTGACGGCACCGGACGTGGGGTGGCATTTGGAACATTAGGGTACGAACATCCTATCACGCCGTGCGGTGTAACTTGCCGAGGACTAGGACAAGTACTTGTAGGTGCCGTTCCATACGTATTATAGGTATACTTGAGCTCGCTGACAAACTCGTAAGTCTGTCCGACCTTTGGAATTTTTATCATGGAGAAAATATTCTTTTGAAACTTTTTGTAAAACCGCCAACTGTTGGCAAACGATGTAAGTCATTGGATACCATCCTCATTTGTCACTCTATAACTTTGAGCGTCCATCTAGAGGTGTAAAATTTTCTCCAAATCTGTTCTAAATCCATGCCTAGCTCATAATAAAAGAGCCGATGCGCTTCGTGTGAGTTCCATGCTTGTAGGCCACGTGGTTAATCTCTTACCGTTAAACTTCCGTTTTCGCCATTTGTAAACGGATATTTCTGGATAAGTCCGACTAAATTTAAGCAATGGAGGGAATTTTTAAACAAGAAGGATCTCTTAAGGAAGTATACACTTTAAGACGTATATAACCTGTAGACTACTTATGACACAACTCATGACACTCATCTTAATACTCATTTTACGTCTACACCCTTAGTCGTATCGCTCTAAATTTATTCGCATGTGCGAATAGTGGGTACTAATATCATGTCGCTTAAAAACCTTTTAACGAAAAGATTTAGCCCAGGCCACTGATCACGTGAATGACAGCCATTTACGAAACTTCTTGTCTCTAAAATTATATCTACGTTCCTCATAGATATAATGATTCAAATCATTGGATAGAATTTTAGGCGATTCTAGGCTCGATTCTACGCTTGAGCAACTCTTGGGATGGCCATGATTTTCGTATAGGTAAGGAGGTTCTAAATCTTGATGCGCTTACCCTAAATTGGGTTCCATCGCTTCTTCGCGTACTTGCGCATTGTCAAAAGCGAAGCACCTAATTGAACAAAATCTTATAGGTATTCGATGAAATTTCCTCTTACCTATCCCCTTTTGGGTTTTGTTTGTTCATTTTGCTAAGTATAGGCTTTGGTCTACGGTGTTCCGCTTATTCAAGTAAACATCTATTTCGTATGTCATTGTCCTTTCCATTGGGGCATTATGTTCCCTTGCTATGGCCTTCTGTTGCTTCATTCACCTCATACTTCTTGGGTATCTCAGATCATTATGCTTTTACCAATAGCATTTGTGGTTAGGTCTACATCAACCTATCCGTTGATATTGATATTTCGATAATTTAGTCTTATCGTAGAGATCGTCGTGTCTCTATCACTATTATTCATTCCTATTCCAATATGAATGACTTAATTCCCTTTTTACTTCATCGATCTTAGGAATAGATTTTCATATATCCTTGTTTTAACTCTTTTCAAGGGAAACTCTTATTTATCAAGTCATATGTCTCAAGCTTATATCATGTAGACTATCTTATAATTGTATAGCTCATAGTTTCTTTAGCTATTTCCGACATTTGTCCTTTTTCTTGGACATGGTATTTGAAAGTAATCTTACTTTCGTTATACTTGGTTCCCACTTCACGGTTAGGTCTACATCAACCTATCCATGACTATCTTATAATTGTATTTATCATTGTCGTATGGCTTGGTAGGGTAGTACATTCGTACACCATAACTTAAATTCCAAGCATCTATCTTCCATGCCTTGTTTTTGAAGATATTTTCTTCACATTTGATTTACATACTAGGGCTATCCTCGTCGTTCACATAATCTCAAAGATTATGATTCCTTAATCTCATTATCATTAGTTTAACCAAGTTTCAATTACTTGGAATCGATTATGCTCAAGCATAATCTCATTGACTGAGGTATAAGGCGAGAGATCTATTTTCTGAGATGCTATCATTTCCTTATATATATATATTTCTTGAAAAGAATATCTTGTATGCATCTTTATTCATTTAAACATGTCCAACCTATTAACGAGGTTTTAAGGACAACCAACTATCTTAAAGATAAGTTGTAATCTCTCTTGTTATGACATAAAAAGGAGTTCATATCCCACGGATATCATATACTTTTTCTTGCTTTCACTCTTACATTAAATGCTAAAGAGTATCTTATTCATAACTTGATTATCGCAACAATCGTATAAAGGTATAACTTATCGTTATCAATCTTCGTAAAAGCCCATCGAGGCCATCACATCCATGTGTATCATAGGAAAATATCTCGCCTCATCGAGATTTTTCTTACATCCCGATTTCTTGATGTCATCACTTTCTTCGTGCGAAACTTTTGGGTGATCGTAATACGTCAACCTATTTCATGCTCGATGTTTATCGTTCACTAATTAGTACTTAGGTGACAAGGTAAGTCAACGTTCGTCATACTTGATGGTTTCAAGAGTCGAGAAAGAATTATCACGACTACTTGCAAAAGGTGTTGTCTCACAAATCGAAATAACATCTTCTCAAAGATTGAATCGATATGCTTTTTAGACCGAATAAATGGGGCTCTAGGGTCCGAAGACCAGAATGACGACTACTGAGATTTCTTTGGTCATATGGGCTGGCCAGACCCGTCACAAATATTTTCTCAGTCACGCTAGGATTTGGGTTCAAAAGGACACTTTATGAATTTTTGGGTTGAAAATTTTCTTCAGAAGAAGTGAGAAACTCGAATGAATTCTCAATTGGAACTAGGTCATAGAGTTAAACTCAACGACAGAAATTGGGTGATGAATATAATTTTTGAAAGCTTATATACCCATAATAGGTCATCAACAAAGGTTCTTATGTACGTCGTGGCTCTACTTGTATTCTTGGCAATCTTACTTTCTTAGTAACATTCTAAAATTAGTATCATACTATAACGTTCTTACTTTCTATAAATCATGAGCTAGCTTCAACTGATCCTCGTGAATCCTGGAGTAGGAATCAGAATTTGGTCCTTCATAAGAAATGAAGTACAGTACATTAGGGGCACGAGGTGAAAACCGTATGTAAATCGGAGTTCACACGATCGAGAACTAATCAAACAAAATCACTGCGCAGTGCGGGGAAAAATTCACGCGCGCTCGCGTCGAGGTCATAAGCGATGCCGACGCCAAGGTCGTGCATGCCGTTACCGATGCCATGGTAGTACAGAGAAATGCCGACGCCGAGGTCGCATAAGCTACCCAAGTCGATATGTCAAAGTCGATGTTATAAATTCCGAAATCAAAGTCGATACGATCGGACATGCCGAGGTCAAGTCGAAGTCGCCCAATTTCAGTATAAATCCTTTGCCTTTCGATACTCAAATGGAATGAAGTTCTCAAATCCATCGTTACTCTTGTTCTTGTAATGGAAGGAAGTTCTTACTTCTATGTTATTTCGTAAAGGGATCATGCTTCTTAAAAGTCTACGTTCATTGAGCTAGCATGCTCATCATAATAAACAACTTTGAAGTTTGAAGTAAAACTTCAAATATTCATACGTAGCTCATTTATGCGCATGTACTCGGTCGTAATTTCACTAATTCAACATATCATTTTGACAAGTCGGTGTCCAATCTCAATCACTTTAAAGCATGAATAACATAACTTTGTTCATAATAATGAACCCTTATTGAATTCGTGATTTCAAATATTTCATCTTTGGCATATCATGCGAAACTTTCTCACATCATTGTCATCATCTCCTCATATCTTCCTTCTTTTCATAACTTTCTCGACAAATCATTTGTCATAACATTCATTCTCAACCCTTCTCATAGCTTTCATTTCTTTTGAAAGATCATTTCAATCATCCTTTACTTCAAACTTTTCGATTTCAAAATCGAGAAAATCATTTATCTATCATAAATCAAATCCTTTAAGTTTCCTTAAATATGCGGTCCCATACACGCATATTGTGGGAATCTTTGAGTTTTCTTAAATATGGTCCCATACCGCATATTGTGGGAATCTCTTTTGAAAAAATTATTTCCATTATTTTCACTTTCAATCTTTTCATTTTATTTGAATAAAATCATTTCATAAACATTCATCGGCGGGGTAATTTTCAAAACTTTGGAAAAGAATCATTTACCTCATTTAGGTTGAGCTTGATGTGATGGAGTGTTGAGCATTGTCGGTGACCTTAGAAGTCTAGTGACTCAATCTAGACTTAACCTTAAAGGAAATTTTGGGTTCAAGAGCGAACCGCTCTGATACCACTCTGTCACATCCCCTCAATCCTAAGTAGGATTTAGAAGGGATTGTAACTCTAAACGGTATAATTAAGCGGAATTCTCCTTAACAAAAGCCGTAATTCATATGACAAGCATGTTCTTGGACTTTAGTACATAACTTAAGTTCTTGCATCGGAAAACATGTGATATGTACATATGACGATGTACTATCAAGGTATAAATCTTTCAGCGACAATATTCCTATTGCTCAACACTGCTCCATCCATCATCTGCTCAACCTGCACATTTAAAAACAAACATGCAGGGCTGAGTACAAGAATGCACTCAGTGGACTCATGCCAAAAACATTTGATAATTTAATTACACTGCCAATATCAGGGTAAGACCTGCGGTTTTAGTCGAAGGCCTCAGGCTTACTAAAACATTTTCAGTTCGTAAACATCGCCTGGCCAGGCATTTTCTTGGTGTGTATGATCCGTATCTCATAGTCACAATTCATAACAGTATTAAAAATCAAACGTCGAGAGGGAGGCCTCCCATCTACGACGCCGTGACCGGCCGTAATCCCGTACAGCACACAGTCACTCTCACAAGCATATGTTAACATAGTAATAGTTCCAACCTTCACGCCAATCCTAGCCAGGCATTTATCATCCGGCACAGGACCCGACATTTAAAAGGTTGGGCGTGACCCAAATGACATAACCTGTCATAATATAGTTCCAACCATCGCCACAGCCCTACCCGGGCATAACAGATAGGATCCATACACAAAACAGAATATTTTTGGCAGGTAATGCAGTAAATATTTGTCAACAGTTGTAGAATAAGCATTGTAAAGAAACTCATTTTGGAAGAACAGTAAAGTCACATCTTAGTGGGGTAAGAAAAGGGCCCACATTTTGAAGATAAGAAGCCCACCTGGACTATGGTTCGTCCTAACTTGAGTTCTTAAGTTTGATTTCTCGTCAACGCCCGGTCGTCGCGTCCGCGTCCACACCTTTACGTAAAAGCGATGTTTTAGTACATCGTTCTCGTTTCTCGAGACTCAAGTCAGAATAAACTCGATATTCTACATCGATATAAACTGAATTCCTTAACGAATTCAATACGCTTTTCAATTACGTATTTCAATTGAACCGTTCTCGTTCTTCGAGACACGTTCAATTATATCGTTTTAACCTTTCCGGTTTAAACGTTCAACGTATTTATACGTTTCTCGACATACGGATTTTTAATAGTAATTTCTTACTAATTCATGTTAAAAATCGATTTCCAATCGATTTCTTTTCGTAAAGTCCTATTTCTCAATTTGTCACGTAAATCGATGAACTTTATTAATTTTTCTTAAACATTAATCCATTTATCCATAATCCTTATTATTCAATTATAACGTTTATTAAATAAAACGTTTCGTTATAACATAGTGATCCATGTTAATAAAATTTTATAAATTCCTAATATGTCTAAAATAATATTTAGACATATAATATATTATCACTCCTAATTAAAAAGGATTTAAAATCCTTATAGTTCCTTTAATGCTCTCGGAAATTCTTAAAATTACCAAATGATTTCCAAGAATTTTTTATAAATTCATATAGTGTATTATTATACACTTATGGTCATTAATATGTATTAATATCATCCATGTATCAATCGATCATCACCATATTCACATAAGGCATATTTCACCTAGGGGAGTTCCAACACTTAGTCAAATTTCAAGTATTTAATTTTTGGCAAAACAGCTTAAAACAACCCAAGTGTCATACTTTGACGATTTATAACTCTCGACTCCAAATACGTATGACCGTACAAGGATACATTCTGAAAACCTCTAAACATGTACTATAAGTTATAAGAAGGAAGTCGATCCAAAAGAGTTGTGGTTCTGGAGATATAGGGTCTCAAAGTGGGCAACTCGAACTGACTTCTATACTTAGAATATTTTTCAGGATTTCCAGATTTAGCTTAACGACGAGGGATTTTGCGAGGCTCGTAACTTTTGACTCACAATACCAAAATGACTGAAACATACCATTTTAGAAACCTTGTAATAAGAACTACACGTTTCATGAAGACCATACTGGAAGATACTTGATGCATCGAGAAATACGTAAGTTCAAAGTTGACTAGTTGGAAAGGACAACATTCAAGTAGGTGACTTTGGGTCGGTGAAAGGTATACCTATAAAACTTGGTTTGAGATCAAACTTTCCAGATCACAACTAGACATGGTAAGGAACATTTCTTATGATGAAACCCAAGTCAAATTCGGACAACAAATGGCTTGAACATCTCACGCAAAAGTCGGACTCGTAGGGTTCACTAACAAAGGAAATAGACTAAGGCAGTTTTGACAAAAACACCTACTGTAATGCGTCAACTTTAAAAACTCACTGAGGGCTTATTAAAACGAATCTAATAATGAAACCTATCATATTGAAAATACACTTAAGTCTAGTTTAATCCAGAAATAGCCTAACTCAATGATTCAAAATATATTGGGAGATAAAAATATTTTACCACAAGCTATCACTCCCGTGACAGTTTTGTGCAGTTAGCTTGTAAAATATGGGATAAATAGTAAACATTTTTAGAAAATTCTGAAAATTTTCATAAATCTTCTAGACATGCTAAGTTATGTTTATGCCAATTTTTAGAGTTTTAAAATTTGCCAATCTTGAAACGAAAGCCACGGACCGTGGGTGATGAACACCAAAATTTTACAGATTTGTGCAGTGTTTTTGAAAAATAGAATTAAAATAGAAAATCAAGTTGGATTGACTTGCAATTTTACAGAGACGTAATAGACATGTTTAATTTCAACTTAGTAAAATTTCACATTCATCTGACCACTGTAACCTAGTCAAATAATTTTATTAAGTTACTGTTTTCGTAACATACTTCCAGTTTTCAATTTTAAGCTTACTCTTCTTGTTTGCATTTCATATAATCACGAAAATGGTGAATCTATCACCCCAAATCACCACCAAGATCATCAATCTAAGCAAGCAAGTATGATTTAGTCATGTCTAAGAGTCATAGGAGGTAGTTATACCTTAGCCACGGATTTGAAGATGAATGAGACAGATGGAGCTTGAGCTTTCTCTTCCATGGTGGGAATGGTGTAGGAGAAGAAGAAGAGAAGAAGGAAAATTTTTGAAAATGAGAGAGTGTTGCTCTCGGTTTTGGCAGAAAAATGAGAGAGTGAAGTGTGTTGTGTGTGTTCAAAATGCTTGAGAGAGTATAATGAGTAAAGTGTATTGAAAGGGGAAGAGTCCCCCTATTTCTCTCTCTCTTGTACACGGTTACACACACACACAATCATGAGATTGCAGCAAATTTTGGGGAGTAGGAGATGATGATTGAGAAGTGTAAAAGGAGCTCTTCATGCATTGGGTGTTTAAGGAGGTGACAATCATGCCTTGTCCATCCATGATGGCCTAAGTTTAGGGGTCCAAATAGGTAGGATTTATTTTATTTTTGTACATTAATACAATATATAAATATCATACATGATCATAGGTATAAAATACAAATCATAAAATAATTAAATCACCTCTTATGCATATATTCGAAATTTTCGAGAATAATAGGGAAAATAGGATAAAAATTATAATTCACACCTATTATTGATACTCATGTCAATCTCGATCAAAACATACTCATATATATCATAATATATGATTTAGATAATAAATAATAGCATAGGATAAAATAATAGCACATTTCATGCACAAAAAACCCTAATTTCGAAAATTAGGGTTTCGAAATTATTAAATACACAATACCGAGTTTTAATGTTCAAAAATTAATTTTAATGCTTAATAATATCCATATATATCATAACATATAGTTTAGATACCATAGGATAATTTATTGGTATCATTTCATGTGTTAAAACCATAGTTTATATAATTAGGGTTTTCGAAAATCCATTTCGAAAATTATTGAATTTTAAACGCTCAAAATTCGATTTTAATATTTATTAATACTGTAATTATATAAAATAATAATAGGAAATTAAATAATAATAATTTCACGAGCTTTAAACTCATTTTCAAAGCGTCTCAGGCGTTGGCGTTAACGTCTCAAACGTTCAAAATCGACTCATCTCAAAATGGTCGTAGTAAGTTCGTACTTACTTAATAAATATATTCCATTTAATATAGGAATTAAGATGGAAATTAATTCCAAGCTTTCTCGCTCAGAAATTCCATAAAATCTTGACGTTCGATCACGCGTTCGACGTTAAAATATATCGACGAATCATTTCGTAATAATTCAATTCCTTAATTCAAAATCCTTAGTGAATATAAAAGGAATTCGTTATAATAATACTGAATCGAAATCACACTATTCGATGTCGTAAAAATAATATACGACAAAACCCTAATTAGCGGGTTTAAATTAAAGTAATCATCGTTCGTTTCTTTGAAATATTACAAAAGTGATGTACATGTATATTAATTATGGATAAGATATATATTAAAGTAGGTTATGAAAGAAATAAAATTCTTGTCCTTTTCGATGGAGGTGGCGATTATTTTGACCATTTATCAAGTAGATTAGTTGATATTTTATATGTAAAATTAAGATACAAGTGGTTTAGCTCTATAAATATAGGGTGAGCTCTACCATCCCTCATTTAGACACCCTAACTACCGAAAATTGAGGAGAATTTAAGAGAATTCATCTAGTTCAATCCCAAAATCAAGAACGATAAACACTACCGTTAGAAATCGACGATTAAAGGTTAGAAATTGTACGAGCTTTGTTTATATGTTAGAATTTTCAAATTATGTCCATTAAATCTTATGATATGAGCTTAATTTATTGATGTTGGAATTTTCGAAATTATGAGACATATGCTAAGTGTTTAGAAATCATGTTTATATGATATCCTTAAGCTTATATTATGATTATATTACAAAGTTAAGCATGTTATTAAAATTTAGGTGTTGGCCGAAAATATGTGAGCATGATATGTTGATGATTATGATTTTTAATTGTGGATTTGAGCATGAAATAATTATCTATGGTATTAAATATGCTTATATGATTTTATGTGAAATTTTTGGAAAACTATAGCATATATTTTTATAAATACCGAAAGTTTTGAGAAAAATTTTGTGATGAGATATAATTCATGATTTAATGATATTATAACATATTAAGGGTGTAGATTCATAATATATGGTTGTATGAAATTATTGGAATTTTATAAAATTAGTTTGACCTAAGTCAAGATTTGAAACATGACCTAGTAATTTTAATGAATAGTTCATAATTGATAAAATTATGTTATAGTGATGATATATGATAGTGATTATGTGTTATGTGATTTAATTGGAATTTTTGAAAAATGTTTAGTTGGTTTTTCATAATTACCGAAAACATTATGGTAAAATTTAGTAATGTACAAATTTTATATGATCAATATGATTACATATTATGGATCCTAAGATGAAATAGAGTATTATGTGAATTTATGAGAATTTATGCACAAGTTTTGCATAATTATTTAATAAGTACCGAAAACAATAGGTTATAGGTATTTATGTTATAAATTATTTTTATAAGGTTTAATCACATAATATGTTCTAAAATAATGTTTTAGACATACTATGATTTTATGTGATTTTTAGAACATGAAATACTATGTTTACTCAAATATTTATTTAAGTGACGTAAGGTTGAAAATAACGTGCTACGTGTGAAATTAATCATATTTGTGCGTATTATTGAGTATGATGTTGGGAAACGTGAAAAATCGAGACTTATGATATTAGGATTGAAAATCGAATTAAAATTGAGAATTATATATATATAATTTTGAAAATATATATATACTTAATTAAAAGTCAAAATGTTGACTAAAGTCAACATTGTTGACTAAAAAGTCAAAATGTTGACTGAAAAGTCATAACATTGACTAAAAAGTCAAAATTTCACGAAATACGAGAATACGTGATCAAAGTGATGGGATACGTCTAATAGGAATACGATTTACGTTGATTAGATGTGCTAAGACGTATGAGACATACTGAGTTGATTAGAAAGAATTCAGAATATCGATAGACTTCGACATTTTAGAAAAAAATGACCAACGTACTGAATTAATTTCTTACGTAAATGTTGGACGCGTCTTGATCATTCACGTTAAGAGGAAAGTCTTGCTTGAAAAGCGTACATTCCAGGTGGGCTTTATTCGAAAACCCTTTTATTTACTTTGCTTTCTGCAAAATGAAGAGTATTTATTCTGATGCTTACATTGAGAAATGATGAGATGATTACTTGCCCAAAGTGTTTATGTTTTATGTATGAATCTATCGAGATAATGGTTGTGACCATGAAAGAATATGGATTGTTGGTTGTAACTCACTTGATTCTTGGGTTGTTCCCCACCGATGAGAATTATAAGTTGTCGAGTCGCCCCAACTTATGAGAAAATCGATATCGGACCCTATGTCAGATGCAGAATTCCTGGCTAGGGTTACGTGCACGAGTAAGGTGACGGTGTGCTGAAAGGACAATTCTCGGCCGGTCACTGCGCCCGTAGAAGGTGGCCACCTTCTATGGTGCGAGATGAGTTTATGAAATAATGATGTTTATATAGAACGATATGGATCATACAAAGAGAAAATGCCTGCAGGCGATCTTTTGAGAAATGATAAAGTGTTTTGGTAATCACGAGCTATTTCAACTAAAATCCTTGTGTTTTACTGAGGGGCAGTTTAATTTAAAGAAAATGTTTTTGGCAATGAGCCCACTGAGTGCATTATTTGTACTCAGCCCTACATGTTTGTTTTTAAATGTGCAGGTTGAGCTGAAGATGGGATGGAGGTGTGTTGAGCAGTTGGATCATTGTCGCTGACAGTTAAACCTTGGATTCACATCGTCATATGTGTATTCCACATGTTCCCGCTGCAAAGTTATATAAGTTATGTTTTGAGTTGAACCCTTTGTTAAGAGTCTAAATGGTCCAGTTTCGTATGTACGATATGTGTGTTATATTAAATGGTATGAAGTTCTGGGAGTTTGTCTATCATATGCCTCACAATTCCATAATTAGTTATTGTTCCTGTTGTTAATCCCCGTCTTTAGTATCAGTCTCTGTTAATCCGTACTTTGGGTTGGCGGGCTGTTACAAAGTGGTATCAGAGCAGTTCGTTCCTTGAGCCCAAATTTCCTTTCAAAGTTGAGTCTAGATTGAGTCACTAGAGTTCTAGAGATCAGCTGACTATGCTCAACACTACATCACATCAAGCTCAACCAGGAAAGAGGTAAATAACTTTCTCAAAATTTTGAAAATCGAATGAAAAGTTTGAAAGTGAAAGTTATTAAAGTGAAATGATTTTCAAGAAATGAAAGTTTTGAAATAAGAGATTCTAAGAATATGCGGTATGGGATGCATATTCATGAAACTCAAAGATTCTAGAATATGTAAGTATGGGACTACATATTCATGGAAAACAAAAGATTTGATAAGTATTGAGTAAATGATTTTCTCGGTTTTGGAAATGAAAAGTTTGAAAGTACATGCCCCTTTCTCAAAGTTTAGAAATGAGAAGTTTGAACATGGAAAATGATATTCCCAAAGAGATGAAAGTTATGAAAGATATTTGAGAATAAAAGTAGTGAATGATGATTGAAATGATTTTTTTTAGAGAAATGAAAGTTATGAGAATTGTCGAAAGTGAAAGTAATTGCAAATGATGCAATGATGTTTTATGTTGTGAAGAGTTGAAAGTGATATGAGAAAGTATTGACATTGCTATGTCAAAAGAGAAATCTTTAATTCATGGAATTGATGAGAATGATTGTTATTGACATTGATATGTCGAAGAGAAACCTTTGAATTAGGTGGAATTCAATGAGAATTTATGTTATGATAGTTGTTGGTTCGCTACCAACATATGATTATGTTATGATGATGTTATATGAGAAAGTGTTGACATTGATATGTCAAAAGTGAAATCTTTGAATTTGTGAAAATTGATGAGCATGATTATTATGAAAGAGTTAGGTTATGAATGTTTAGAGTTACGAAAACTCCGAGTTAGTTTGATGATGGATATGTTATCCCAAAGAACATAGATTGTTTAAGTCGCATGATCCCTTTTGCGAAAGAACAATAGAAAAGAACTATGAGAATTTTAGTGCGTCATGAGACGTAAACGAGATCGAAATAAGAATCTCGGTGAATGGCGAGAACAAAGAGCGAGAAAGTCAAAAGCGAAGATGAGAATGATGATTTAGAGATAATGAATGTCACTATACTACGGTGACATGAGTATAGTCTTTTGTTTGGATGTTCACGTGTACGTAAATCAAATTGACTATGACTTTCTCGTTAGAAACAAAATAAGAATGTGATCAAAGAAGCAGTTGATCTTGATCTTGCGGCGTATATAGAGCGAGAACTCTACGATGTGTGGGAATCTTAGAATCTATTAGAAAGTAAGATTCTCAATAGTAAAGAAGAGTTATAGCATGTGCATACATGAGAACCTCGATGACAACTAAAATGAGTTGTATAAGGTTTCAAATCTTATTCATAACCCAAAATTATGTCATTGAGTTTAACTCTATGATCTAGTTCAATTGAGAAATCACTTGAGTTCTCACTCTTTACGAAAAGTTTACAACCGAAAATTTCATAAAGCATTCTTTTGAAACCAAACCTTCAAACCTTCATGTGGTGAGGAAGTATTTGTGACGGACTGCCACCCATATGACCAAAGAAATCTCAGTACTCGTTATTCTGGTCTTCGGACCCTATCTCCCATTTATTCAGTTCAAAGAACATGTTGATTCAAACCTTCAGAGTTGTCATTTTGAATCGTGAAACCATACCTCTTGAAAGTTGTTATAATGAAATTTTCTTCAATCCATGAAACCAATAAGTATGACGTAGGTTGACGTATTATGTCACCTAAAAGTTTCGAGATCGATAAAGTGATAGACATCAAGATATGATGTAAAGAAGTTCTCGACGAGACAAGATATATTATTTTATGATACACATAGGTGGATGGGCCATGATGGGCTTTCCCAAGATCGATATGATGAAGTTATAATTCCGTGAGTGTATAATGACTAAGTTCTGAGCGAGACACTCTTTAGCATTGAGTGCTAGAGTAGAAGTAGAGAAAAGTCTATGATATCCTTAGGATATCACCTCATCTTATTATGAGATAGAGAGAGATATTACGAATTATCCGTAAGATAGTTGATTGTCCTTGAAACCTCGTTAGTAGGTTGGACAAGTCTAAAGTCGGAAGAACATGAGGTTCTTCTAAATGGATACGAAAGAGATAATAGCATCCTCGTTAACAAGCCACTCGTTATACCCCCACTCATACGATCATGCTTAAACAAAGTTGTTCTCGAGTAACTGAAATTTTCGTGAAACCACGAATAGTGAACATGAAAAAGGTGAATGGTTTTACTAAAACTGTTTTATGAAGGGATTGCCTGAAGATGTTATGTATAAATTACGATAAGCATTACGCGAATGCTAATTACATCTTTGTAATTCCAGAATGCCGCCTAGACGCGAGCCTGCAAGAAATTAGAGGAAGAGGTGGGAGAAGAGGCGAGTCCCACACAGAAAGAAATACCACAAACACCCCACCTCCTTTGATCGTAGGGTTGAAGAACTTTTTCTAGGCAAAACCCTTCTACCTTTAATGGAAAAGGAGTCCAGAGGATCTTGAGCAATGGGTAAGGACAATAGAAAGGATATTTGATTTCCCGTTTATGACAAGAGAGACTATCTTGTGTGACCTTCCAACTCACGGACCGGTGATTTACGGTGGGAAGCCGAAGGAAAACCCTAACACGAGCAAATAGATGATTTCACTTGGGAAGACTTTAAGGCGAAATGTATGAGAAATATATTCGTTAGGCGAGACGTGCTGATTGCGAAGATTGATCGATGGATAACTGGCGGATCCATTCAAAGCTTTGCATAATAAGTACGTTGGGCACGTTAGAGGACTTGAATTGTGCTAGATGGCACCGCTAAAGCCTGCCGCAATAAGTCTCGTCGGGCACGTTAGAGGACTTTAATTGTGCTAGATGGCACCGCTAAAAACTGCCGCAATAAGTCTACGTCGGGGCGTTAGAGGACTTGAATTTGCTAGATGGCACCCACTTAGAAAGGAAACTTTTGTATAAGTGGGAGAAGCAAAGTGATGGTTTTGTTTGTAATAGCTAGTAGAGACACATTGTATACTAAAAGTTTGCTTTAGTATAAGTGGGAGATTGTTGGATTGTATCTTGAAAGCGGTTTGGTTGAGCTTGTATCAATGTTTCGTTACCACTATTACAATCTCTATCCGAAATGAATACTTGATTGCATATATCTCGTGTCCCTTATCTCGTATATAAGTTAGATCATACGGTGTGTGAAGATCACGAAGTCCGTATGATTGGTGAAGCTTAATGAGATATAAAAGTTTCCTGGTGAGACAACTTGAGGACTAGTTGTCGGTATAGGCTGCGGTATAGATAAAGTGACTTGACTTGGTTGCTTGTCATGCTAAATGCGTCTCTAACGTATTGAAGGATCACGGTGAGATGAGTTCTTCTATCGACCATCGTGAAGAACCAAGATCTCGGTGACTTACGATGATCTAAACCTCGATAAGGTATTAGATGAGTATGAGTTCTTGACCATCACTTTGACTTGTTATGGGTGAGGTTATATGTTCTAACCAATATTCTCCGCATCTTGGGTGGTGGCGAAGCTTGAATGTTATGCTAGTTATTTGTATCAGTCACCGTATCCGTTTAGGATGATGGCGTCCCTCAGGAGCTCAAAGGTTTATTGTACTAAACCTGCGCAGTTGAGTTAGCTCAAGTACAATAATAAGGTTGAGTGGTACTACTTAAGGAATTAAAGATATTAATTATTTTAGCGATGAATGCTATAAATAATTAATGGACGTTCGATATCTTAAATACGGGATTCGTAATGTCTAAGTGCAAGCCCGACTCAACTTGGTAATAAAGGGTAAGTCGGCATTTATTCTCTAGTGGCATGAATAAATGTTTATAAATTAATTTATGTTTGGGTGAACACAAGATTATTAATTTATTTAAGGCACATCTTTATTCCTTGCATTTGATCTGGGCTGGCCCATCGTGCCCGTAGCTAAGTATGGAAATCGGGCCTCTCTCTACAAGGTAATGATTTGATTCTCTTTATCTAAAGGATATTATTATATTTATGGGATATGCATAGATCCTTTCCATATAGGATTATGGTAATAATCCTTTCTATATAGGATTATGGTAATTTCCATATGGGATTATGGTAATTTCCATGTGGGATTAAGGTAGTGCATTATAAATATAAGGTAAGAGATAGAATCAAGGTCAATCCTCACAATTGAACCTTATAATTTTCGTGCATCTCTAGTGTGACACAAGAGAGGATTCTCGAAAATTTTGCCAAGAATATTGGGTGATTTTCGAAGCATTCTCCATAGATCGTCCTCAATCGGCGTTGGATATTGGGCGGCGGGATCGATTCGGAAGGTCAAAGCACGAGTCTCGATCCATTACGCCTCGTCAGTTCAAAGGTAAACACGAGAAAACATCAGCGTGTTGCAATTAATTATATAGGTGCATGCTAGGTATATAATCAATGTATGGTGAATTAAACATCCAAGATAGATCCTCGGGAGAGGGCTAAACCTCGGTTTTCCCAACAATCAAGTGTAATCAAATATTTAATTCCAAAAATATGTTTTAGACATACTATGAATTTATGTGATTTTTAAAACAAGGTATACTATGTTTATGTCGAAACATTTTGTTAAGTGACGTAAGGTTTGAAAAACAAAGTGTTATGTCTAAGTTAGATCATACTTATGTGTATTTTCGAGCATGATTGTTTGTTAACGTGAAAAATCGAGACTTATGAAAATGTGATTAGAAATCGATTAGAATTCGAGTATATATATGTAAATTAATAGTTATATATGTTAATGTTGCAAAATATATGTTATTGAAAGTCAAATGATTTTACTAAAGTATGAACGTACGAATTATGTTAATACGTGAACAAGGTTATGTTGTACGTTTAGTATAAATATAGATTGCGTTGAATAGATACACTAAGACGTGTAAGACGTATTAGAGATATAACATATATATGTGTGTGTCGGCTATGTTCAATAGCTTAGGGTTAATTTTTAAATTTTCCTATAACATATACTTTATTATTATTATATAATAAAGTCACATTTGAAAAGTCAACAATTTCAACTATAACATGTGTCCCTATTATAAGGTTGGAAATTAAATCTTCCAACCTAAAAATTTCAAAGTTTTCGGCCCTCTCATTAATACACCCATGGGTTACTTGTTCAATTTGAATACTACCTCTACTTTACACCTAATAACATGATAAGATCATAATCATCACCTCTCATTAATTATAGTTGGATATTTATTAATAATATCACATGAAATCATCACAATTTTCGCCACTTTCTACCCAATTGTCATCCAACTTGAGCAAGTTGCTAATACAACTCATATTATCCTTAATAATATCATACATTATCAATTGGATAGGAATTAAATTAGATTTACACCTATGAATCCCTAATTTTTGAGAATCATAGGTTAGAAGCAAAACATTTTATTTTCTTGCTACTTATAGCTAATACATAGCTATGTGACATATTATAAGTCCTAAATGATGAATTTAATCATAGAAAAATATTTAGAACAATTTTAGATCACAAAACCCTAGTTTTGAAAATTAGGGTTTTCGAAACTCTTATCATTTGCTACATTTTATTCCTTAATTCTCTAGCATTATTTTGATGATAAATAATGCTCTTATATCATAAAATAATCATAGGAATTTAGATATTAAAATTTCATGATCATTTGACTAAGTTATCGAATCGTCTCAAAACGTAGACGTTTGAAACGTCTCAAAACGTTAATAGTTGGTTCACCTCTAAAATGTTCATAAATAAGTTGGAATCACTTTATTCATTTCTATAATGATAAGGAATTCAAATTGTAAGCTTTGATGCTTAGAAAATATTGTGAAGCTTAAGCGTCGAATTTAGCAAGCGTTAGAAATGTACATTCGGAGGAATAACATAAGCTACATTCCTTAATTCACTAATCAATAGTGAATATGATATAATAATCCTCGTATAAAGGATAGTTGAAAACAAGTTTTGATATTTCACTATTTTGATTACCGGAACAAAACCCTAATTAGTGATTTTTATTATCGCAAATTAGCTTTAAAACTGCGGGATATTACATTCTACCCCCTTAAAATAAATTTCGTCCCGAAATTTGTATACCTTAGAGACGATCGGGTATCTTTCCATCATAACACTCTCAAGTTTCCTCGTGGCTTTCTCTTGTCCATGTTTCTCCATTGGATTTTCACTTAGCGGTATAAACTTGTTTCTCAACCGTTGAATCTTACGATCACAATAGTCGCATATTGTTTCTCGATACTCAAATCTTGATTTGATAATAACATCGTAGTGATGAATCACGTGTTCTGAATCATACAAGTACTTTCTTAACTATGCTACGTGGAAATATTCTGTACATTCCCCAAATTTGGTGGAAGTATCAATTTATAGACTACTGAGTCTAATTCTCTAGGATCTCGTAAGGTCCTAATAAAACGTAGTCTCAACTTTCCTCTTACTTTCATTATCACCATAAAGAGGTGATCGACACTTTCTTTCGTACTATACCTCATATGGGTCATATCAATCGTTGCTCGACAGCTATTGTCGCAGGTGATCTTAATAAATGGAAAAACGCATTTCCAATGTGTACTCTATTTCGACACTAATGTCCTCAACATATCTTAAAGCGTTCATATTGTTTCTTTCTAATTGTCCGTTTGTCTGTGAGCGAAATTTATGCTAAAGTTTAATTTCGTGTCGAACTCTTTTGTAGGTTAATCCAAAATCTAGAAGCAAACTTAGAACCTCTATTAGATATTATAGATTTTGGTACTCATATAAACGTACGATCTCTTTTGACTACTCATCAGATTCATGAGAAATTCGCATAGGCAGAAAATAAGCCTTTTTAGTAAGTCGATCCACTACTACCCATATAACAATGTTTTCTCTTTCGACTTTGACATCTTTCCCTTGTTATCCTATTATCCTTTTCATTAAATCAGACGTCAAAGTGAGTGTAGCAATACAACTCATGATCGTCTCTGGTTTGTTCAACCATCTCTATTTTCATTCCTTCAAACTCTTCAACGAGTTTCTCTTTCTTCGTAAAGAGACTTCCCAATTTGGGTGGATTTTACGACTTAAGTCATTACTACTACATTTGCCTTTTCTGGGTGATAATTTATACCACAGTCGTAGTCTTTTACTAATTCGAGCCATCTGTTTTGCCTTATGTTCGAATCTCTTTGCTCGAAAAAGTACTTCAAACTTCTATGATTGGTGAAGATCTTACACCACACTTCATAAAGGTGATGTCTCAAAACTTTAATACGTGTATTGCTGTTGTAAATTCTAAATCGTGAGTTGGGTAGTTTTATTCATGTGGTCTAAGTTATCGTAATGCATAGGTTAACACCTTTCTTTCTTGTATTATTATACATTCTAATCTACTGTTGGAAGCTCTCCTTGCATTTATCAATCTAAGTAAACTTTATTCCTTTTTGGAGTAGCTGCTTCGTTGTCCTTGCTATCTTAGAGAATCCTCAATGAATCTCCGATAGCAGCCTGCGAATCCTATGAAACTCTTGATCTCCTTTGGGTCGTTGATTGCTTCCTTCCGTGCATTGCTTTTAACTCTTGTCGGGTTCACATGGATTCCTTCGGAAGACACAAAGTGTCTAAGGAATATTATTTCTTTAAGTCGAATCCGCCTTAATTAAACTTGGCAAAAATTTGTTTGACTTTGATGTCTGCAAGATAGTTCTCAAGAGTTCCATATACTCTTTCTTGCCTTTCGAATAGATAAGAATATCATCTACGAAGATTTAAGACAATTTGTCTTAGTATGCGCGGAACACTCGATTTTTGAGGTTTATGAACACGGCTGACGCATTAGTTGGTCCGAACGACATAACTATAAACTCATAGTAGCCATATCTTTTTCGGAAGGCCATTTTGGGTACAACTTCTGATCGCATCTTAAGTTGATAGCAACCTAATTTGAGATTGATTTTTAAATTATACTAGTTCCTTTTAACTGGCAGAGCAAATCGTCAATCCTTGGCAGTGGATTCTTAAGCGTCATTCTATTTAATCCTTTACTTTTATTTCAACTTTCGCTTCCTTACCTAAATAGACAACAAGTGCTTGCCATCCTTTGCTTTTCATCCTTTTCCTTACTTGCAGTGTGGATATTATTGAAATTCTCTTCCTTATGTAAATCCCATGGAGCTTGTAATTTCTTATCCGAAAGATGGAACTAAATTTTTCTCTTTCCTTGTAGGGGATTGTGGAACAGCTCTCAGTTAACCAATCTATTTCTAGGATTATGTCTATATTCCTTATCGGTGTAATGTTCAAGTGATTCACTAGATCTTAAGTGATTCTAGGTTCAAGTCTAAGTTCGAGAAAACATGTCGGACAATCATGATTTCTCCTATGGTGAAAAGATTTTCTTTTCTTGACCTGCTTGTTTCGACTTAGGTTCTAACCTATCTACGCATGTCTTTGCGATGAAAGAATGTAAAGTATTTCTTTTCGAATAAATGTACAATAGGTATAGGTACGTTAGGAAGTTTTTCGTACCTGTCACGTTTCCTTGATTTCATTTGTTCCGTCTTCGGTGGAAATGTTGTTGCGGACGTGGCTGCTGTGGCAAAAGATGAATTTCCTTGAGTGGTTGAGCATGGCCTAATTGGTTTGGCCTTCTAGTTTCTCCCTGGCGTTTTTCAGGGCAATTATTTGCATAGTGGCCTTCCATACCACATCTAAAGCAAATGCCCAATAGGCACTCACCCTTATGCATCTTATGACATTTTGGGCAAGGCGTAGCCCTTATCTGCTCTTGGGGATTTCTCATTGGTGTGGAAAACGCTGGACCTTTCCACACTTGCCCCTGTGGCGCCATATTTCCTTGCCATGGCCTTTTGTTACTTGGGTTTCCAAAATTTCCCCGTTTGTAGTTGTTAAAATTGTCTTCCCACTTCCTTTTGCCTTTGTCACCAGCATTTTGTGACTGAGGGGGAGTAGGCTTGTCTTCTGGCATTGCTGCCTCAATATCCAATGCCCGAGTAAGAGTTTCAGTATAGGTCAAGTAGCCATGACTTGCTAGAGACATCCTTATCTCATGTCTTAATCCAGATCTAAACTTTTCTGCCATCTTCATGTCAGTACTTACCTGGTTCGGAGCATACCTTGACATGTCGCAAAAGATGCGATCATAGTCTGTCACGGACTTGCGTTCTTGCTTTAGGTTGAAGAACTCAATTTCCTTTTTCTTTCTATAACTTTTAGGAATGTATTTCTCATACATTTCAATCTTAAAGTCTTCCTAAGTGAATTCATCTATTTGTTCTGGTGTTAGGGTTTTCCTTGAGCTTCCCAAATAAATCACCGGTCCGTGAGTTGGAAGGTCACACAAGACAGTCTCTCTTGTGCTGTACAACGAAGGAAATCAAATATCCTTTCTATTGTCCTTACCCATTGCTCAGCATCCTCGGGGCTCCATTTTCCATTAAAGGTAGGAGGATTTTGCCTTAGAAAGAGTTCTTCAATCCTACGATTAGGTAGAGGTGGGGGTGGTTGTGGTATTTCTCTTTCGGGCTGTGGGACTCTGCCCCTTCTCCCACCTCTTCCTCTAATTTCTTGCTCAGGCTCGTATCTAGGCGGTATTCTGGAATTACATGATGTAATTAGCATTCGCATAATGCTTATCGTAATTTATACATAACATCTTTATGCAATCCCATCATAAAATGGTTTTAATAAAACCATTCACCCTTTCATGCTCACTATCCGTGGTTTCACGATAGTTTTAATTACTTGAAAACAACTTTGTTTAAGCATGATCGTATGGGTGGAGGTATAACGAATGATCCGTTAACGAAGATGCTATTATCTCTTACATATCCATTTAGAAGAATCTCATGTACTTCCCACTTTAGACTCATTCAACCTACTAATGAGGTTTTAAGGACAATCAACTATCTTACAGATAAGTTGTATTCTTTCTCATTAGGACTTAATAAGGGGAGGATATATCCCAAGGATATCATATACTTTTCTTTCCTTCTACTCCAGCACTCAATGCTAAAGAGTATCTCGTTTATAACTTAGTCATCATACACTCACATGGAGGTATAACTTTTACTGTTATAGATATTGGGAAAGCCCATCAAGGGTCGATCCACCTATGTATATCATAAAATATATCTCGTCTCATCGAGAACATCTTTACATCATATCTTGATGTCTATCACTTTACTGATCTGAAACTTTTAGGTGACAATGTACGTCAACCTACGTCATACTTATTGGTTTCAAGGATTGAAGAAAACTCATCGGGACAACTTCTGAATGATAAAGGTTGAATTTCAAGATGACATTCTTTGAAGGTTTGAATCAACATGTTCTTTGAACTAAATAATTGGGAGGTAGGGTCCGAAGACCAGAACAACAACAACTGAGATTTCTTTGGTCATATGGGGTGGCCAGACCCGTCACAAATACTTTCTCAGTCACATGAAGGTTTGATTTCGAAAGAACGCTTTATGAAATTTTCTGGTTGCAAACTTCTTTCAGAAAAAGTGAGAATTCGATTGATATCTCAATCGAAACTAGATTATAGAGTTAAACTCAATGACAGAACTTGGTGCTATGAATAAGATTTGAAACCTTATACAACTTATTCTAGTTGTCATCCAAGGTTCTCATGTACACATGCTATAGCTTCTCATATATTATTAGGAATCTACTTTCTAGTAGCATTCTAAGATTCCTGTCACATTGTAGAGTTCTCGTTCTATGTACGTCACAAGCTCAGTATCAACTGTTTCTTTGATCACATTCTTATTTCGTTTCTAACGAGAAAGTCATAGTCAATTTGAATTTCCGTCATACATGAACATCCAAACAGAAGACTATACTCATGTCACTGTAGTATAGTGACATTCATCATCATCATTCCCTTCTTTGCTCTTTGATTTTCTTCTCTTTGTTCTCGTCGTTCTCGTTATTCAACTCGAGATTCTAATTTCGATCTCGTTTCTGTCTCATGATGACTAAAATTCTCATAGTTCTCTTTCTATGTTCTTTCAAAAGGGATCATGCGACTTAAGCGATCTATGTTCTTTTGGGATGACATATCCATTATCAAAATAATGGAAATTTCAGAACTCAAAACATTCATAACATAACTCTTTCATAATAGTCATACTCATTGAATTTCACGAATTCAAAGATTCCTTTTTTTGACATAACAATATCAACACTTTCTCATATAACATTATCATAACATAATCATACGTTGGTAGCGAACCAACAACTTTGAATATCGTCATAACATCACAATATGTTGGTAATGATCCAACAACTATCAATATCATCATAACATTATCATATGTTGGTAGCGAACCAACAACTTTCACAACAAAAATTCTCATTGAATTCCACGAATTCAAAGGTTTCTCTTTTGACATATCAATGTCAATACTTTCTCATATCACTTTCAACTCTTTCAAATATCACTTTTCTCTTTATAAAACTTTATTGCAACATTTGCAATTTCTTCCACTTTCAACAAATTCTCATAACTTTCACTTCTTTGAAACATCGTTTTCCATTTCAAACTTTCAATTCAAAAACTTTGAGAAAGGACATTTACTTTCAACTTTTCACTTTCAAACCGAGAAAATCATTTTCCTAATGCATATCAATTCTTTTAAGTTTTCCATGAATATGCAGTCCCATACCTGCATATTCTTGGAATCCTTTGAGCTTTCTTTGAATATGCAGTCCCATACGTGCATATTCTTAGAATCTCTCTTATTTCAAAACTTTCATTTTCTTGAAAAATCATTTCACTTTAATAACTTTCACTTTCAAACTTCTCATTCTCATTCTCAAAACTTGAGAAAGTCATTTACCTCTTTCCCGGTTGAGCTTGATGTGATGGAGTGTTGAGCATAGTCGGTGATCTCTAGAAGTCTAGTGACACAATCTAAACTTAACTTTGAAAGAAATTTGGTTTCAAGGAACGAATCTCTCGATACCACTTGGTAACAGACCCATGACCAAAGTACGGATTAGCAGGACCGTTAATTGAACCGGATTAAGTAACGAATAATGGCATGGAACACTGAATGGTGTGACATATATCGGGAATATTTCTAGAACTTCATGAGTTTAGGGTTTAACAAAACATGACATACATATGACTTCATAATCTAACAATGAAAATGTCAAAGCCCTCTAATCCAAAGGATGATTAGAGAGGCTGGAGCTTGGAATGTTGATTACAACACATTTAATAAGAATAATCAAAGACTTCAAAATAATACTTATCGAACTTCGATAATCAACCTTATTTACAAGGCAAAAGTAATTTACAGATATAAGGCTACAAGTCCTTAAACAGAAGGTTCGATAATTTGAATGATTCAATTGTCGACATCAACATCTGATAATATTCGAATATCGTGGAAAGCATGTGAATGCATATATGACGATATGCACCTTGAGGTTCTTTCTTTCAAACATATAAATACCCAAAAGATCTCGACTACTCAACATCTCTTCTCCATCATCATCATCACCTCAATCGCACATTTAAAACAAATATGCGGTGAGTACAAGAATGCACTCGATGGCTCATGCGAAATAATTTATCAAGATTAAATTACTCGCCCATCACAAGTAACACACGAGGTTTTAATTTGAAATACTCGTGCTTACTAAATATTTTCTGTCATTTTCAATAAATATCGCTTGGCGAGCATTTTCCACGTATGTATGATCCATATCCACCACAATAATTCATCAACAATAATTCCCTTGTTGGAGGAGGCCTCCTCTCACGGACACCATGACCGACCGAGCACCCTTTCAAAGACATAGTCACAAATAATCGGTGCACAAAATCCATGCCATCTCAAGACACTGGGATCTGAATTCTCCATCGTCCTTGGGGTACTTACAAGGATACGAATTCAAGCATGTCATAAAGTGGGAGCTACCTGACATTATGCATCAATAATCATGGATTGGATACATACATAAAACATAAATATTTTGGGCGGTAATTAAATAAATCATTTCATAAATATTGCTTGCAATAAAGCATCATAAATAAATCATTTGATAAAGATTTATCAATTCGAGTATAGTAAAGCCCACCTCTACTTTTGAACGTCAATTTCGTTATCGTGTTCTTTCCTCGTTGCTTGTGAACTTCACGTCCCAGCTACGCAAAATTTACGTTTAGTGCGTTGTACGCTTTTGAAATTTTCAAAGTTTATTCAACTTTGATAAATAATATAATAATTGAAGTGTTAATAAATCTTAATCGTCTTAATACGTTCAATGCGTATTTCAATAAAAATAATTCTCGTACTTCGAGAGAGACGTAATATGATCTACAGTCTCATTTTAACCTTTTAGGTTAAATAATTAACGTATAATAACGTTATTCGATAAAATGATTTCAATTTTGAAATCTTTTCTCACAATTGAGATATTCTTATAAAAGTAATCGTTTTCACGTATTAGCGTATTTAACAAAGCGATTTCGTATTCGATTTGAAAGTCAACCATTTTGACTTTTCTTTATAAATCTTTAATAAAACATATTTTAATCAATATAAATTGATTTTCAATCGATTTCATTTCATAAAGCTTTAATACTCGATTTTTCACGCAAATCGATAAACTTGATTAATATTTTCTTTCAATATTAATCTTTTAATACTTTAAGCATTATTTATGCTTCTAACGTTATTTAATATAACGTTCCGTTGTAAACATAATATACTATGTTTAATAATTCTCAAAAATTCAATTATGTCTAAAATAATTTTTAGACATATAATATATTATTATTCTTGATTAAAAGGAATTAAAATTCCTTATTTTCAACATATATAGCTCACGGCTATAACACTAATTTCTCAAACTTTGTTCCAAAATTCCTCTAAATTCATATAGTGTATTATTTTACACTATGATCATTAATATGTATTAATATCACTATAGAAAATTTGGAACACACCTATATACACTATAGGCTCACGGTTTTATCAAAATAATATCAATAATTTTTCAAAAATCTAATAAATTCTTATAACACTTAAATATTAATATACAACATTATTATAACTATAATATTTGGTATAATCAAACTATACACCAAAGAATGTTCAAATGTAGCTCACGGCTACTATAGCTTAATAAATACCAAAAATTTTTATAAAATCTATAAAATTACACTATACTTAAATACTATCATATAGCACTAATACATCATAATATCATATAATAACACATTACAAACCATAGAACTTAACCTCCTAGGTCTCGGCTATTTTGATAAAAATAGCTACATAAGTCCAAAATTCTAATAAATTCCAACACTACCTAATTAAAACCTAGATCAACAATATGCTATTATATCATTCAAATAAAATTTATACACCAAGGTGAAAGCTTATAGCATTCTCGGCCCTTTTGAAAAAATTAAACAAATTGTTTCCAAAAATTCTCAAATAAATAACATGCACTCCTACAACAACATAGATCGATAATCCGACATCAAAACATACCTAGCAATTTTCGATCATCACTAGAATATTTAAATAAATTGCTTAGCTTTAGAAATAAATCACCTATGCAACATATCAACATATGTAACATATTTACTAAGCATATAAAAATGCTAGCATGATTTTTCACAATTAAAACATGCTAAAAATAATAATTTGAACCGTAGGATTATTGAAAACTTAGGTATTATCGAAGCTTGTTCGATATCTAACCTCGTTAACGGTGTCGATCGGTTGTAGGGTGATTGAAACTCAAACTATTGGAGAAAAAAGAAGAAGAAAATATTTGGTTTTCTTAAGAAAGCTCTCGGCGAGTGGTGTTGAGAAAGAGAAATGAAAGATGAAAGTGTGAAGTGTTATGTGTGTGTTCTAAGACTTATAATACTTAGGCAAAATAAAAGAAATGAAAACACATGCACACAGACTCTCTCTCGGCTCTCTCAATTACAAGCAAGAACACAAATGAATTTTTATGGTTGATGTCATGTCATGGAGAAATATCTCTTACAGGTATTAACTATGTAAAGCTTTATTAAGCAAAATCTTGAAATAAACAAAATAATTTTGTTTCACTTGATACCATGTTGCCGTCAACAATGCATGGAGAGGAGAGAATGAATTTTCAGATTTTTGATTGTATTATGCAAGTGTAATATTATACACTCTATCCCAAATATTGTACATCAAGTGGTAAGAAAAATCAAGATTAATTTTGTGTACAAATTGGTCAACAAAATCGTAACCCATGCAAACAAATTGCTAGAGTATTTTCATCTACACATTTTACTTGGTAAGTGTGTATTAATACTACATAAGATATAACACAAATTGGAAGATCAAAATGAAATTAATCCTATGTTATATACATATAGGAATCACGGCATTTTTGAAATAATAATGCCCAAAATTGATTTTCATGCTATAAGTAGATATATATCATAATATATATCTTAGATGATAAATTATATCATAGGAAAAATTATTGGAATTAATCCATAGGTAGAAAACCCTAATTCTCGATTTAGGGTTTTAGAATCATAAATAATCAAAATATCATTCCAAAATTTTCTAGCATTATTTCAATGCTAAATAATATTCTAATTATATAAAATAATCATAGGAATTTAAATATCATAATTCCTTGATCATTAGACTTGATTCTCAAGTCATCTCTAAACGTTAACGTTTGAAGCGTCTCAACGTTAATTATCGACTCATCTCAAAATGGTCGTAATAAAGTGTAATCACTTTATTAAATTATTCCAATAATAATGGAATTAAATTCTAAGCTTAAAACTTAGAAAATATCACGAGCATTTAAATATCGATCGTAATCGGCGTAGAAATAATCTTGTTGAAATCGTTACATATTCGTATTTCTCAATTCACATTCCGACGTGAATAAAACATAGGAATTTATTATTCCAACAATAATCGAAATCATTATTCGATATATTAATAATCAAATATATAATAATAATATTCTAATTCTGAAATTAATATCGTAATTAGGCTTTTAAATAATCGGGTATTACATTCCACCCCCCTTAAAGAAATTTCATCCCGAAATTTACATACCTCAGAAAAGATTGGGGTATTTTTCTTTCATTGCATCCTCAAGCTCCCACGTGGCTTCCTCTTGTTCATGATGTTTCCACAACACTTTGACTAGTGGAATCGACTTGTTTCTCAATTGCTGAACCTTGTGGTCTAGAATAGCCGTAGGTTCTTCATTATAGCTCATATCTGGATTGAGGATCACGTCGTCTTGATGGATCACATGCTTCGGATCGTACACGTATTTTCTGAGTTGTGATACGTGAAAAACATTATGCACGTTTCCTAGACTTGGCGGAAGAGCCGACCTATAGGCGACGGGCCTATTCTTTCTAGGATTTCATAAGGTCGATAAAGCGGGTCTTAACTTTCCCTTTACTCCAAACCTTATAATCCCTTTAGATGGAGAGACCTTCAAAAGACTTTATCTCCATTTTGAAATGTAGCTCGGATCTTCGCGTATCGGTAAGACTTACATCTATCTTGAGCTTCTTTTATTCTTTACTAATTTGGCGACGATCTCAATCATTTCGCTTATAGCGTCGAGCCCTAAGATTCTTTTTTTACCCACTTCATCCCAATAAAGCGGTGATCGGCATTTTCTTCCATATAATGCTTCATACGGGCCATATTGATCATCGCTTGATAACTATTATTGTAGCAAATTCGATGAGGGTAAAACCTCTTCCCATTTTGCACCTCGATCCAACACTACTATTCTCAACATATCTTGAGTGTTTGGATCGTCCTTCCGATTGTCCATCGGTGCGAGGGTGAAAAGTTGTCTTTGAAATTTAACCGTGCCCAATTCTTTTTGCAAGCTAGTCCGAATCTTGAAGTGAACTTTGAATCTCTATCGATGTGATAGTTTTCGGTACTCCATGTAGGCGTACAATTTCCTTTTACATTTGGGCTAGCTTATCGGATTAGTGGTAATCTGAATTGGCGGAAAATGTGCACATTTGGTGAGTCATCACTACTACCCATATAGCGAGTGTTCCTCTCTTAGACTTTGGTAAACCCGTAACAAAATCCATAGCTATATCTTCCCATTTCCACTCGGGTATTCCCAAAGGTTGTAGCTTTCCGTGGGACGTTGGTGTAATGCTTTTACTTTTGACAAGCAAGGCAGTAGCTCTACAAAGAGGCTATGTCTCTTTTCATACCTTCCTACCAGAACTTTTTCTTCAAATCTTGGTACATTTTAGTACTGCCTGGATGGGCTGTATAAGGTGTGTCATGAGCTTCACTCATGATTTCATTCCGAAGATTGTTGTTTATGCAGGATACACAACCTTCCTTCAAATAATAAAGCATTATCTGGTGCTTCTTGAAAATTCTTGATCCTTCCGTCCTTACTTTGACTCTTGCTTTTCTAACTTTTCCTCCATCCTTTGTCCTTCAAGGATTCTTTTCCTTAAGTCGGGACGTCGAGTGAGTGTAGCAATACAACTCGTGATCGTCTCGGTTGTTCAATCAATTCGATCTTCATCCTTTCGAACTCCTCAATGAGTTTTCTTCATTTGTGAAGAGACATCCCAATTTGTTTTGACTCTTACGACTCGAGGCATCGGCTACAGCGTTCGCCTTACCGGGTGATAGTTTATACCACGGTCGTAGTCTTTTACCAATTCGAGCCATCTTCTTTGTCTCATGTTTAGATCTCTACGCTCGAAAAAGTATTTCAAACTTTTATGATCGGTAAAGATTTCACATCTTACTCCGTAGAGATGATGTCTCCATATCTTTAGGGCATGTACTACTGCTGCTAGTTCCAGATCATGTGTTGGATAATTCAATTCATGCGGTCTCAGTTGTCGAGATGCATAGGCTATCACTTTTCCATTTGCATTAACACACGCCTAATCCATTTTTGGAAGCATCTGTATAGACCACGTACTCTTTATCGCCTCGGGCGCTGTCTGAGGCGATAGTTAACTTTTCTTTGAGCGTCTGGAAATTCGCCTCACACTCATCAGTCCATGTGAATTTAATTCCTTTTCTGAGTAATTGGGTTATTGGTCTTGCTATCTTTGAGAATCCTTCAATGAATCTCCGATAGTAACCCGCTAATCCCAAGAAACTTCTAATCTCATTTTGTGTCTTTGGCGATTTCCATTCTTGGACTGCTTCTACTTTGGCCGGATCAACTTTAATCCCTTCGGCTGACACTATGTGTCAAGGAACATAACTTCCTTTAGCAAAATTCACATTTGCTAAACTTAGCAAAAGTTGTTCATCTCTCAAAGTTTGCGACCTTTGTCACGAGGTGTTCCTTGTGTTCGTCTTCATTTTCGAATAGATGAGAATGTCGTCTATGAAGACTAAGACAAATTTATCCGGTATGGATGGAACACCCTATTCATAAGATCCATGAATCTGCGGGCGCATTGGTTAGTCAAGCGGCACAACTACAAACTCATAGTGGCCGTATCTAGTTTGGAATGCCGTCTTGGATATATCCTCGGGTCCGCACTTTAAGTTGATGGTATCCCGATTTAAGATCAATCTTTGAAAACACGCTTGCTCTTAGCTGGTCGAACGGATCATCAATCCTTGGAAGCGGATATTTGTTCTTAAGCATCAACTTATTTAGTTCCGATAATCGATACAAATCCTTAAGGAACCATCTTTTTTTTACGAATAAGACCGGTGCTCCCCACGGTGAAACGCTAAGTCGATAAAACCTAGGTCTAACGACTCTTAATTTGAATTTTCAATTCTTGAGTTCCTTTGGAGCCATTACATGCGGTGCCTTTGACGTTGGAGTTGATCCGGCTCCAAGTCGATGGTGAATTCAGTTGTCTGTCGGGGTAATCCGGTAAAGTTTCGGAAAGACATCCGGGAATTCTTGAACCATTTCACATCTTGATCTTTATCTCCGTTTATCCTCTCCATTCGGATAAACAAGGAATGCATGACATCCTTTCTTGTTTATCATTATTTTTGCCTTCAATGCGGATATAATGGAATTTTCTTTCCATACCGATTAGTAAAAGCTTGTAGCTTCTTGCCTAGGAAAATGGAATGAAATTTTCCTTTCTTTACACAGGATCGTAGCATGATTTTCTGCTAACCAATCCATTCCCAAAATTATATCTACATCACCCATGGGTATTATGTTTAAGTTATTTGTCAGAACCTTAAGTGATCCTAAGTTCAACTCTAGGTTCGAGCAAATATGAGTAACTGTCATAACCCCTCCTATGGGTGAAGAGATTTTCATATCCTGGTTTGCTTTTTCAGATCTAAGTTCCAATAGATCTACACATGTTCTTGCTACGAAAGAATGTGATGCACCCGTGTCGAACAAAAGTATAGCAGTGCGTTGAGAAGTGTTCCCATACCGCCAGTTTCTGGTTTTGTTCATTGCCTCGGTGCGAGCATATGCTCGGCTTGGCACCGCGGTGACAGGCGCTGTCTTGGTTGATTCTCTTTGTGGCTGCTGCTATTGGCGTTCTTCTTGATTACGCTTGCTGTGGTGGTTGTCGTTGTTGTTGTTGATGAGGTTGTTGCCCTTGTTGTTGTGGTGGTTGTTTTTGCGGTGAAATTTGAAACCGGATAGCCACGAGGGGTTGGGCATTGCCGAGTGATTTGGCCTTCCCTTGTCCCGTCGTATCCGGGCAACTATTTGCGTAATGCCCTTCATTCCGCACTTAAAGCAATTTACCAAATGGCAAACTCCTTTGTGAAACTTTTGGCACTTAGGGCGAGGAAGTCCTTAGTCCGCTCTTGTGGTCCTCCCGTCGGAGGGAAAAGGCGGCTTCTTCCATCCACCGCCTTGCGATGCCGTGTTTCCTTGCCACGGCCGTTTGTTATTCGTATTCTCAAAACTTCCCGGTTATTGTTATTTCGAAATTTCCTTCCCATTTCTCTTCCTTTATCCCCTATATTCGATGTACGTGTTTGAGTTGTCTTTTCTTGGCATAGGCGCCTCGATGTCCAAAGCTCGTCCGAGAGCTTGGTGTAAGTCGATCTCCATGGTGGCTAGAGACATTCTTATCTCGATCTCAAACCGGACCTAAATTTTTTCGCCATCTTCATATCCGTATTCACTTTGATCGGGGCATATCGGGACATATCGCAGAAAATGCGATCATAATATATACGGACATCTTCTCTGTTTGATTATAAAATTCTTGTTCCTTCTTTTCCGATAACTTTTGGAACGTATTTCTCATCTGTTCCCTTTAAATTCTTCCCAAGTGAACTCATTCATCGATCTGCGGTAAGATCTTCCGTCGGGCTTCCACCAAAAGTCGGCGGTCTGTCGGTTGAAAGGTGTCTGAGACAGACCCGCCTCGTTATGTTGTGCATCGAAGAAAATCAAAGATCCTTTCCATAGCCCTTATCCATTGCTCGGCATCATCGGACTTCATTTTCCATCAAAAGAAGGTGGGTTACGCCTAAGAAATAATTCCTCGATCCTACGATCGGGTGGAGGTGGTGGTGGGTGGTATATTAGCGAGGTTACAGTGCATGTGAATTCTTCCTCCGCCTCTACCTCTCCCCCCTTCCCTACCTCTTTGTGCGGGATCTCTTCTAGGCGGCATTACATTGTTTAAACACAAAATAAATATTGAAAATCATTTTCACATTAACATATATAATATCATCACACAATCCTTTTGTAAAGCGACTTTATACCAAGCTATTCATTTTATCATAATAATCATTTTGCATAAAAACCCACTTGGGGTTATCATATATATACATCGAAAATTTGTGCCTCAAAGAGGACTATTTTGTACAAACATTAATCAAAGGGATAATGTACAATAGATGGCATTTCAAAAGCTTAACCCGTATAACAACATACGGGATTACATGATAATACAAAATCTGATGTTCACTTTTTTTAAAAAACAAAGCAACCTACACATCTTGGACTATATACATACGGACTAAGACCTAGCTAAGCAGTCATGGTGTATCACTCATCATCATCTTGATCCTCCTCGGGATCTTCCTCATCGTCTGAATCATCATCGAAGTCGTCGTCATCGAATCATCGTCCGACTCCTCGGCGGCGTACTCTGGATGGCCCGCCCGTCATCCCCAACCATAGGAATGTCGCGGATCGGATGAGGTCATCACGATCATCGATACTCTCATCACGGCCGTCGGTCGGTGCGGCTCGGTGGCGGTGGTGGGCTGTCATGGGCGGCAAGATCGGGAGGCGGTGGGTGTATGGGGTGTCCAATCGACAAAGGGAAAACTTGGCATCCCCAAAGCTGCGGGTGAGGCGCCTCTCTACCTCTGCAAGCCTGCCCTCGTCCTCCAGGAATCTGGGCACTACCGGGTCCACTCGACGAGGTACCTCCAAGTAAAGCCACTCGGGTGACTCGTCACGCCACGTATATTCCTCGGAGGAGATAGGGTCTCTCGGTGCTACCCGTAGATCTTTGAAGACGTGGGTCGGATGGCTCACAAATCTCGGTAGATCCGCTATCAGATCATAGTCACCACCAGCACGGTAGATATAATCTCCTGACACTTCCCGTGCGTAGTCCTCCCAATCTATCGGTAACCGTGTCAGAAGGCGCTTCACGCCATCGAAATCAGTCACTCCATGCTCGTGCGCCTCCCTCCAATGACGAAGGTAGTGCATGAGAAACTCTCCGAGATCATCTCCCCAGCACATCTGGTACTCACGGTACGCATGAATAATCTCCGCTGGGGTGGCCCTCGGTCCTAGCCTCCGTCTAGTGGTGTGTCGAGTCCTGGCCATCTGTCACAGACAACGATCAAAAGTCAAACTAAATAAAGATATCCGATACATAGATAAAAATAAACTTAACGCATCTGCTAAGCAAAAGGATAAACTGGACAGGTCTATAAAGCAGATAAACAATCCAAACACCTCTGATAAACAGATAAATGTTATACGGAAATTGTTCTCATATACAACGCGCGTTGTAGCTTTCCTACCATACTAGGAAACTTGCTATCTAGCAGCATAAAAAAAATCTTATCATATAACTAAATTCTAGTTCTATAAAACTATGAGCTAGCTTCTACTGGCTCTCGTGATTTATGGAGAAGGAAACAGGGATCCCTTCATAAAAAATATAGTACAGTCCGTTAGAGATGCGTGGGGAAAACCATGTGCAAATCGGAGTCGAATGAAAGAGAGCGGATCCAAACAAAAACACAGTTGCTTTGCCGAGGTGAAGCGAGGTGGAAAAATTCGGAGAAGGAATTAGGGTTTGGTCCGCCGAGATCGTGCGTGGCAATGCCGACACCAAGGTCGTGCATGCCGTTTGAGGCGAAAAGGTGACGAGGTGACAAGGTAGTCAGCTGGTCAATCGAAATGAATTGCCTAACTTGAGATAAATGGCGAGCTCGCCTTAATCGTAATCGAGTCGACTTTCCGAAGTGGATTTTCCAGGTGAAATCGAGGTGCGGTCGTGAATTGACCGAGATGAACTCTCCGAACTCAAAGTGGATGTCGAGGTTGACACCAAAGTGAAACGTACCGGTCTGGCGAATTTGGAGTGGATCAATTTCGGTCCTTCGAAAATGTACCGTATGCGATCATGCATAAATCGGTCGAGCGAAGGAGTCGGAGGTAATCTACGCCTGCCGGTTGACTTCAAATGCCTTAGAGGTTCTCCGGAAAGCCTTAGCTTTTGAGCTCTTAGCTCGAGCTTGTTTTATTTTGGGTTCTTTGAGTTCTCGTCATAAAGAAAGGAGATGTCGAGTACATTTGTTTGAAGTCTATGTTCTTTTCAATAATGGGGATCATGCATCTTATTACTTCTTATTATGACTATGTTCCATTTGGGATGACATAGGCATTAATCAAAATCAAAATCGAGAATAGAATTTCAATATGGCGAACATAGTTCGTTTTAAACATAAGCATTTTTTTGCGAAAAATTTTCAATCAATCAATCAATCATGGTTATTTACAACCTTTCTCATTTCATTTGTCGATAATGTTCTATCGACACCAAATCAAATTCATAAATCTCAAACTTCTCGTTTTCAAAGATGAGAAAATAATTTACCTTTTCCGGTTGGTTTGGATGTGATGGAGTGTTGAGCATAGTTAGATGATTTCTAGAAGTCAGTGACTCAATCTAGACTCGACTTTTGAAAGAAAATTTTAGGGTTGAAAGAAAAGCGTCTCTAATACCACTCTCACGACCTCTAATCGAAGGATGATTAGAAGGCTGGAGCTTGGAGCAGTGATTACAACACATTTAATAAGAATAATCAAAGACTTCAAAATAATACTTATCGAACTTCGATAATCAACCTTATTTACAAGGCAAAAGTAATTTACGAGATATAAGGTATAAGTCCTTAAGCAGAAGGTTCGATAATTTGAGACAGATTCATTGTCGACATCAACATCAATAATATTCGAGAATATGCGTGGAAAGCATGTGAATGCATATATGACGATATGCACCAAGGGTTCTTTCTTTCAAAGCATATAAATACCAAAAGACCTCGACTACTCAACATCTCTTCTCCATCACCATCATCGACTCAATCGCACATTTAAAACAAATATGCGGTGAGTACAAGAATACTTTCGATGGCTCATGCGAAATAATTTATCAAGATTAAATTACTACGCCCATCACGGTAACACACGAGGTTTTAATTTGAAATACTCGTGCTTACTAAATATTTTCATCATTTTCCATAAATATCGTTTGGCGAGCATTTTCACGTATGTATGATCCATATCCACCACAATAATTCATCCAACAATAATTCCCGCGCTGGAGAGGAGGCCTCCTCTCACAGACGCGCCGAGCACCCTTTCGGACTACAGTCACAAATAATTAGTGCACAAAATCCTTGCCATCTCGGCACGGGATATGAATTCTCCATCATCATTGTGGGTACTTCGAGGATACAATTCAAGCATGTCGTAAAGTGGGAGCTACCCGACATTATGCATCAATAATCATGGATTGGATACATAAAACATAAAACATAACATTTTGGGTAGGTAATTAAATAATCATTTCATAAATATTGCTTGCAATAAAGCATCATAAATAAATCATTTGATAAAGATTTATCAATTTGAGTATAGTAAAGCCCACTCTACTTTGAGCGTTAATTTCGATATGCGTGTTCTTTCCGTTGCGAGTGAACTTCACGTCCCACCTTTACACAAAATTTACGTTTAGTGCGTTGGCACGCTTTTGAGATTTTCAAAGTTTATTCAACTTTGATAAATAATATAATAATTCGAAGTCTTAATATATCTTAATAAGTCGTTGAAGCGTATTTCAATAAAAACAATTCTCGTACTCGAGAGGCGTAATATGATCTGATCTCATTTTAACCTTTTAGGTTAAATAATTACGATATAATAACGTTATTCGATAAAATGATTTCAATTTTGAAATCTTTTCTCACAATTGAGATATTCTTATAAAAGTAATCGTTTTCACGTATTAGCGTATTTAACGAGCGTATTTCAGACGTCGATTTGAAAGTCGACCATTTTGACTTTTTTTATAAATCTTTAATAAAACATATTTTAATCAATATAAATCGATTTTCAATCGATTTCATTTCATAAAGCTTTAATACTCGATTTTTCACGTAAATCGATAATTTTGATTAATATTTTCTTTCAATATTAATCTTTTAATACATTAAGCATTATTTTACGCTTCTAACGTTATTTAATATAACGTTTCGTCTTAAACATAATATACTATGTTTAATAATTCTCAAAATTCAATTATGTCTAAAATAATTTTTAGACATATAATATATTATTATTCATGATTAAAAGGAATTAAAATTTCTTATTTTCAACATATAGCTCACGGCTATTGTAATAATTTCTCAAACTTGTTCCAAAATTCCTCTAAATTTATATAGTGTATTATTTTACACTATGATCATTAATATGTATTAATATCACTATAGAAAAATTTGGAACACACCTATATATATACTATAGGCTCACGATTTTTATCAAAATAATATCAATAATTTTCAAAAATCTAATAATTATACTTATAACACTCAAATATTAATATACAACATAATTATAACCTATAAGTTTGGTATAATCAAACAATACACCAAAGAATGTTCAAGTTGTAGCTCACGGCTACTATAGTATAATAAATACCAAACAATTTTTATAAAATCCTATAAAATTACACTATGCTTAAATACTATCATATAGCACTAATACATCATAATATCATATAATAACACATTACAAACCATAGAACTTAACCTCATAGTTCTCGGCTATTTTGATTAAAATTAGTACATAGGTCCAAAATTCTAATAAATTCCTACAACACCTAATTAATACCTAGATCAACAATATGCTATTATATCATTCAAATAAAATTTATACACCATAGTGAAAGCTTGTTCATTCTCGCCCTTTTGAAAAAATTACACAAATGGTTTCAAAATTCTCAAATAAATACCATGCACTCTACAACAACATATAGATCGATAATCAAACATCAAAACATACCTAGCAATTTTCGAGCATCACTAGAATAATTTAAATAAATTGCTTAGCTTTAGAAATAAATCATCTATGCACATATTAACATATGTAACATATTTTCTAAGCATATAAACATGCTAGCATGATTTATTGTATAAATAAAACATGCTAAAAAATAATTTGAACCGTAGGATTATTGAAAAACTTAGGTATTATCGAAGCTTGTTTGATATCTAACCTCGTTATCGTGTCGATCGGTTGTAGGATGAATTGAACTCAAACAATTGGAAAGAAAAGATGATGAAATGGGTTTGGTTTACTTAAGAAAGCTCTCGGTGGAATGAAAGAGAGAAATGAAAGAAGAAAGTGTGAAGTGTGATGTGTGGGTTGGTCTAGTGAATAAATATATATACTTAAAAGCAATTTAAAACAAATTGCAAGACACACCACAGATCTCTCGGTTCTCTCAATTACAAATGAACACAAATTAGTCAAATGTTGATGTCATGCAAAATAATATCTCTTACATTCATTAACTATGTAAGCTTTATTAAAGCAAAATTTTGGGAGAAACAAAACTAATTTTGTTTCTTTAATACCATGTTGCCGTCGACAATGCATGGAGGGAGAAGGAATTTAAGATTTTCAAGTATTATGCATGTGTATAGTTATACACTCTATCCCAAAATATATGTAATCATGCACAAAGAATAATCAAGCTTTTGTGTACAATTTGGTCAACAAAATCGGCACTCTCACAAACAAATTGCAAGAATATTTTCATTTACACATTTTACTTGGTAAGTGTGTATTAATACTACACTTAAGATATAACACAAATTGGAAGATCAAAATGAAATAATCTCATGTTATATACATATAGGAATTCACGGCACTTTTGAAATATTAATGCCCAAAATTCATTTTCATGCTATAAGTAGATATATCATAATATATATCTTAGATGATAATTTATATCATAGGAAAAATTATTGGAATTAATCCATAGGTATAAAACTCTAATTCTCGTTTTAGGGTTTTCGAGAATCTTAAATAATCAAAATATAATTCAAAATTTTCTAGCATTAATTCAATGCTAAATAATATTCTAATTATATAAAATAATCATAGGAATTTAAATATCATAATTCCTTGATCGTTAGACTTGATTCTCAAGTCATCTCCAAACGTTAACGTTTGAAGCGTCTCAACGTTAATTATCGACTCATCTCAAAATGGTCGTAAAAAAGCTGTAATCACTTTATTAAATAATTCCAATAATAATGGAATTAAATTCTAAGCTTAAAACTTAGAAAATATCATGAGCATTTAAATATCGATCGTAATCGGCGTAGAATTAATCTTGTTGAAATCGTTAAATATTTGTATTTCTCAATTCACATTCCTTAAGTGAATTGTACATAGGAATTTATTATTCAACAATAATCGAAATCATTATTCGATATTTTAAATAATCAAATTATTATAATAATATTCTAATTTCTGAAATTAATATCGTAATTAGACTTTTAAATAAATTAGGCGTTTAAATAATCGGGTATTACATTCCACCATTTAAAACAAACATGCGGTAAAAAATGCACTCGGTGGGCTTAGTCCAAAAATTTACATACTTTAAATTAGAAAAGATCGCTTACTAAAACATTTCTATTTTTCTTTGATTGGGTCCTCAGCTCATAAACTCGTCTCATATAACATTCTCTTTAAGCGCCGTAGAACAGGCCTCCTTCTACGTTTGACTAGTGGAACGAATTTTCCTTTCGCAATTCTTGAACCTTAGTGGCATAAATCCGAGGCTAGGAATTAGATCAGAATTTATGTGGACTTAGATCTCATATCCGGATTGAGGATCACGTCGTCTTGATGGATCACATGCACCGGACCCAATTCATTCTACGAGTTGGGATCGTGAAAACATTATGATCACTTTCTCGGACTTGGCGGAAGAACCAACCTATAGGATTTACACACAAAACTAAACACTTTCTGTAATCATTTCATAAGGTCAACATAAAGCGGGTCTTAATTTTCCATTTACTCCAAACCTTATAATCCCTTTTTTAGATGGAGACCTTGAAAAGACTTTATCTCCATTTTGAAATGTTGCTCATTTCTTGGCGTATCGGCGTAAGAGTTACATCTATCTTGAGCTTCTTTTATTACGTACTAATTTGGCGAGCGATCTCAATCATTTAACTTATAGCGTCGAGGCCCTAAGATTCTTCTTTCACCACTTCATCCCAATAAAGCGGTGATCGGCATTTTCTTCCATATAAGGTGTAATATTCAAAGAAGCGAATATCGATTACGGTATTCTAAACCGTAATTAGGGTTTTGCCGTATATTATCTTTTCGACGTCGAATCTTGTGATTTCGATCGATATCGTTATAAGAATTCCTTTTCATAATTCACTAAGGATTGTGAATTAAAGGAAAGATATATTCGAAATGATTAGTCGATATATTTTAACGTCACAGCGTGTCGAGCGTTAGCTTTTCATGAAATTTTCGAGCGTGAAGCTTGGAATTAATTTCCATCTTAATTCCTTTATTAAATGGAATATATTTATTTAGTAAATATGAAA